>OX463840.1:33688777-33741842 GCA_949825065.1 Odontocerum albicorne
AATGAATATATAATTTTTTTCATAATTAAATAAAAAAAAATCGAGATTTATTAGAAATTTTTCACAAATAAAATTTTTTTGACAAATTTAAAATTTCTGGCAGGTTAAAATTTCTATTTTGTTTGTAAATAGTTAAGTTAACATAAATGATGTTCGTGAACTTTCGATGTATCTAAAGAAACTCATTAAAAAATACATTTGAGTGTTTTCGATTTAATTATAGAAACACGTAATATAAAAAATATACCAGGAAAGTTTCGATGTTCCTAAAGAAACTCACCACATAAACAATATATTATATAAATGTCATTTCGATGTAATTAAAGAAACTCACCACATAAACAATATATTATATAAAGGTCATTTCGATGTAACTAAAGAAACTCACCACATAAACAATATATTATATAAAGGTCATTTCGATGTAACTAAAGAAACTCACCACATAAATAATATATTATATAAAGGTCATTTCGATGTACCTAAAGAACTCATACGAAAAAAAATATATAGGGAATTTTCGATAAATCTAAAGAAACTCACCATATGAACAATATATAAGGGAAATTACTATGTACCTAAAAAACTCACCATATGAACAATATACCATATAAGGGAAATTACGATGTACCTAAAGAAACTCATCATATGAACAATATATAAGGGAACCTTCGATGTACCTAAAGCAATTCATCAATGAAAAATGGGTTTCGGGAACTTTTGATGTACCTAAATAAACTAATCCATCATATGAACTACCGATGTGAATAAAGAAACTCATCATATGAGAATAGACATTAGTGAACTTTAGGTATACCTAAATAAACTCATTATGTATAAAACGTTCTTCGTGTATTTTCCTGTACCTAAAGATACTCTTCATATATTTAAAGTTTTTGCATTTTCTTCTATTTATGTGTATTTTCTCATAAACGTTTATTTGTATAAATTTGAAACATTAAATACTTTTTATCAGTAATACGTAAAATCAATGCAGAAAGTTGTAGGTTAATACGTTTTTATGTATGTTCAGTTGAAGTTGTGACACAATTGCAAATGAAACGTGGGAAACACATTTGAAGCTGAGTGGAATAAACTCTTGTTGAATGATATAATATATAAAAAAAAAACTAAATTGTTATGGTATAGCGTTGTACATAGTAATGAAGATGAACAAGTGATAAATATCGTTTTTCAAAGAGAACGTTATTTTTCGTTCATCCTTACTTGGAACATATTTTTAATTTATTTCATGTTGAAAATCTCCGTAAGTTGCATGCCCTGCTAAACTCGTATTCATTGAATCTCAACAGTCTCTGAAGGCCTTATTCGATTGAAATATGATCTACAGTTATTGTAGGAAGCAAAAACTTTGGATGGTGTCAGAAAGACGCTTTAAAGCAACCATATCATTTGACGTTAGCCTATAACGATGGCCTCCGAACCTAGTTGAGAAGATGCCAGTCTACCAATCCGGGGGTAACGGGTAACGCAACCTGAAATGAGTGCCCCGCTGCATTTTACACCTGGTCACTTCAGAATTCACCGCTCAAGACTATCGATCGCCCACTGCACTGTGTCCAAAATATCGTTAGATTCTTTTTGCACACAGCACTGAGTGAGTGACACGTCTCAACTCCGAGATCTTCAATAATTGATCGATTGCTTCTTCTGACAATTCATGGAATGCGCAAGATCCGCTTTTAACACCACATTTCAAAGGCATTAATTATTTATCTATGACGTGCTTTGAGTGTCCATGTCTCCGTACTACGAGTATATAAACTTTGATAATATACTCTAGAAAAACTAATTATACACAGATAAAATATATTCTTATAAAAAAATACATTTTAATATTTTCAGAAAACTGGTTTTGATTACATCAAGCCATTAGAGTATTTCTTAGAAAATATATAGTATCAATTTAGTTTCCAGAAAAATCTTTTTCTGATTGAAAACGAGCGTAAAGCTACACCAATTTCATTTTGCTTGTTCCCTCTACAGATGAAATTGAAAACTTCTATTTCATCTCCCTCTCTCCAATTTTCTTTTTCATTCCTTTTACGAAAGTTGAATATTATTGTAAGCTTAATATTGAGTAAACAAGAAAAGATTGCTTTTATAAAATAAACGTTTCAACGAGAATTTTATATTTTCTTACGTAATAAGGAAAAGTTTATTTTGCTGGAAGATTGCAATATATGATGAAAGTTTGTTCATTATGTTTGGAAAGAAAAAAAATATTGTTTGAAACACAATTTTTTGATAAATACATGTATTATATTTTTAAAATGAAACTTTTGTCTCTTTATTGTTGATGAATAAATAGCGTAATAATTGATTTTTAATTATGAAATTAAATTAAATGTGAAAGAAAAATTAAATGCGATATTTGGGTGAGCAATAAAAGAACGAGTTGAGGAATTTAGCTATTTGAGCTGTGTTTCTTTAATTTCAGATGTTGAAAGAGCCACAATGGATATTGAGAGGAATGCAGCGATAGGGAACAAAGTAAAAAAGTCAATGAGGCATATACTCGAACCGAACAGAAGCGAAATCTGTTAAAATGATGACCCCAAACATTATGTTAGGACCAAATTTTGTGGTGTATGGGAGTGAAACGTGGACGTGGGAAAATATTGAAAGCAGTCGAATAAATTATATAGAAATTCGCAAACTTAGAAAAATACATAGGGTGATAATGTATGACAGAATACGGAATGAAGTGGTTTAAGATCAAAGGGAACTTACTCGACCGATGTACGAGCACGAGACCAACGTACGAGCACGAGACCAACGTACGAGCACGAGACCGACGTACGAGCACGAGACCGACGTACGAGCACGAGACCGACGTACGAGCACGAGACCGACGTACGAGCACGAGACCGACGTACGAGCACGAGACCGACGTACGAGCACGATACCGACGTACGAGCACTGTGTCGTCAAAAAATGTCTGTTGGAGTTAAATTTAATATTGTTTTACATACGTGGTAATAATTTGAATGTTCAATAAAAAAAATCATACATTCTCATATTATAGTTGAGAAGTAAATCCTTCAAATATTTGACCTATCACCAACATTGTGGTGTACCCTGAATAGTCTTAGATGTGGTCACGGATGCAGTGTACACACAAGTCTCTCATAGCCGTTGTATCATTGATTCTCCATTTTACTCATGAAAAATGGTCCAAACTACCGGTCACACCGAGGAAAAGTGTCCAATAATTTCTTGGAGGACTAGATTACATCCATCGGACTATTACTAATGATTATAGATGAAAAACCTGAACGACTATGAGAGAAAAACCATACGATAGAAAAAAACCACTAAAGCTTTTGGCAACTTAAAATACAGATATCCAAAGGGTCGCCCTAGACATAGAAGGGGAAAGTAGATACATAAAATGTGTGTAAACAGATTGATTGGGTCAACAGTTGAACACAATGAAAGAATTGGCGCGGGACAGAACCAGAGTGGCAAAGCCTTTTGTTAGGAAAGGGACCTCGACACTTCTAGGATGAGATGAAGTAAAAGTGAAATGAGGTATTAGAAGGTAAATTACAAAAAGAAACAAGGTCAATGAGATGAATAATACGAGTATATATAGTGTATAGATGTGATTGAAAACTCCAGCCCCAGTGGTTCTTAACTTCAAGGCTTAATTAATAGGAACTGGGGTACCTCTCGGCCTTCGTCAACATGTTTGCATCACCAATATGTATATGTTGATGGATACAATTTAAATGAATGACCATAATAAAATTATTAATATTCAATGTGCAATTACGTAAAAAAATACGTTGACGGTGTTTGGACATGTTTTGAATGGGTGACGGAAGAGTGACTAAATAAATCTATTTCGAGAACGTGAGTGAGATTCGTAGTAGATGAAGGCCAAAACGAGTATGAATAGGTGCTAGAAAAATCAAATTAATAGCATGAGGTGTATGCATGAAGTAGGCAAAAGTTGTGACAGGAATTTTTACACTCTGTTCCTTCTACCTACCCCGACAGGAAATTGCATTATGGTGTATATTAAGTAATTCTATGTTTAAAAACTCAATACCTTATTAGAGTTTTAAAAATAAAATCTAACATTTCAATAAGTTTATTATGCAGCAGTATGTCTAAAGGGCTGACTGAAATACAATATTATGCAGCAGTATATCTAAAGGGCTGACTGAAATACAATATTATGCAGCAGTATATCTAAAGGGCTGACTGAAATACAATAAATAAATTAAAATTATTTAGAACTTCATTAGGACATATTGTAATAAATCGTTACTAGTTTTGTTATTGATTTCGTAACATATGTGTATATGGAGGGTTTTCTAGACGTTTTAATTTTCCTTCTTTTTATTATTAAGTTCGAAAACTGCATTATAAATTATTATTAAGTTCGAAAACTTCATTATAAATTCAACTCATAAAATACGAGTACCAACACCAATGAAAAAATGATTCCGTTTAGGTATGTTTATTTCAGTTCATTTTAACTCCGACGTTCATGTGTTTGTAAATTATTACCCCATTGTGTAGTAAAATAGTTTGTTTGTGTACATTTGTCGTATTTATAGTACAATAAAGTTCAAATGAGAATAGGGGATGATGAGGAAACTGGGGAAATGTGAAACATTCCAAATCCTTACAAATGTTTAGTATTTTTATTAACACTATTTATTCAATGAATATTGGGTAAAGAAAAATGCGTATTTAGCCAGCTATAATTAAAACAGTCAAATAACTCAAATATCGCATATTTCATATAAATAATTCTTAATAACTCAAAATAGTTTTGTTAGCATGTTTACAGATTGTTTACCTGTGTGGGATATAAAGAAAATTTTCCCCTCTTGGAATTTTTTAAATAAATTTTTTTGGTTTTATCACGTTACAAAAATAAATAATAATATCCACACAGTTATTATTTCATTGATTTTACTTGAAATAACAATCAGGAATTGACAATCATTATTAAATGGACCTAATTTTATTAAGTATTCATTAATATTAAAAAGAAACTACGTGTTGTTGTACTTGTAAGACTAGTTATTGAGTATTAAAAATAACACGTAACTTTAGTTTATTTAGATCAGGACTATTAATTATTAAACTTTTTATTTGTTTAAAGCAATCAAAACTGATTTTTATTAGCACACATAAAATACAAACAAATAAAATATATTTAAAAAAGAATTACTAAAGTGACCAAAAGAAACGTACTTTGGGGATAATTGATTCAATAATTCTAATTGATTTATTTCGATTGAAATATTAAAAGAAAGTCCAATATGTTTCGATGTATTCAAGGTTCTTCATATCAGTTGTATTTCACCTCAAATCAGCATGGTAGCCCATAATCAAATCAAACGACAACGAAATAATTATGAACAAAAACTTAAACCTTTTTAGAAGTCGTGGGCTTGTAAGACTGACCCATGCGCTTACGTTACGGTTTACCGCTATATCCAAGGGGTATCTGGCGCGAATTCACTTATGGCGAAGTTGACAACAAACAACCCCTGAAATGGAAACTACAAATGAAATAAAAAATATGTTAAATTATTTATTCGAACACAAAGAATATAATTCAACTATTTATAGTGGAAAGTGTCTTACAATATTAACTTTGATACATAACAAAATAAAAATGATTATTTTCTGTTTATTGTAGTGTAATAATTCGAAATAATTCATTGTTGTATGAAAATGAGAGTTGAAAAACGTATTTATATAGATATCTACACATGTACAATACACATTTTTCAATTCAACCACTTAACACGCCAAAAAAGTTTTAATATATGCACTTGACAACCCATCAATTCTTGGAAAAAATAAATTTGAAAATTCCTTCCACTCGGTCATAAGAAAGCTACCCTATTTTACCCCCGTTTCCTCTTTTCTTAACCTTTCTTGTACCAGGCAACGAAAATTCAATTTTGTTTGCAAGCGAAAATATGCCTTTTGTATCGTTTATTTTACCAATTTGTGATGCTTTTCGCGTAACGCGACAAATGCATTGAACAGTAAAAGAGTTTAACCTCTTCTCACCCTCTTTAAGGGAGGATGGAATTACGTTTCTGAGGCGTTTTAAACATTTTACGAACGCCTTAAGTACCACTTAAACATACAACATTTTTGCTTTTCAATTTCTTCCCGAGGTTATCTTTTTAATAACATTTCGAGCAAAATAAATCACAAAATTCCTATTTGCACTGAAAAACATCTTTTTTTATTTTCAGCCAGGGAAAATAACATAAATTATCCTAAACTTCTAAGATACCCGTATTATTCGAAATTTATCTACATTAAAGCCGCAGTTGACCAAAAAAGATTCAGGAATTCACATTTTTATCTGTGGTTTTTGATCGAAAAATGATTTGGAAAAAAAAACAGTTTGGAAAGTTTGTGAATTCATATCGCTAAATGTGTTGAAAAACTTACTCAAGTATTTAATCAACAAATTCATTATCATTGTTTCCTCTCCCATTTTCCCCTCTCCATTCCAGATTTGGTCTAGAAACTTCGTGAGTCCAGATATTCATTTATCTCGATCAGTAGCCATATCTTTTACCTCTATCCAGTCATGTCTCTCAGTTTATAGTTTATACTGATAATAATAAAAGAACATTTAGAGACCAGACACTCCTTTAAGGGTGCTTTAACTAGGGATTCGAACTCACAAGTCTTGGCAGATTAAAAATATATATTGTACAAATTCAGTGTAAGGATAGGAAGGTGGTGGCTACGGCTATTAGATAAAATGTTTCCCCGCATCTGCATACGTTTATAAAATCATATTTAGTAAGAAAACTGCAGAAAACTTAACAAGGGAAGACTAACTACAAAGAAACATTTAGATCTTCCATACATGATTGTCACACATTCGGCTTTCGATAGAGAGTAGTGTAGTGTAGTGTTCATATATAATCATAAATTTTGATAAGACAGATAATTCACAAGGGACATGGTGTGATGATATGTATCTAAGTACGAATATCTTGAATACTATGTACGTTTACCGAATGTTGGCGTTCATAATTTTGAAGACAACTATCTAAAATAATTATTTGTATGTCCAAACTATAGCCGCAGTTTCTTCAGTCATGAGGTATATCATTTTCTAGAATGAGTTTTATGATTTTAATTGATGCTACCATGAGTTTACTTTATGCTACCATGATTTTAATGATTTGACTTTATGCTACCATAATTTTAATGATTTTACTTAATTCCACCATGATTTAACTTATGCCAACCCCAATATTATTATACTCGTAGATATCCAAAATATTCTTTTCGTAACACTTTTAGCATTAAAAATATCCAGAAAAGATTTTATTGACTATTTGAAAGACATTATTTGAAGCCAAATCCAACAATATAAATGTTGCAGTAGATATTTTTAACATATTATTTGGGAAGAAGTAAATTGATGGTGTATTTTGGTTGTTTTAAGCGGTTAAATCTGTCGTTCCCAAGGGGTTATCAAATTAAGAAAAAATACAACTCAAGAAAGATAAATAAGAGCAAAATATTTCTTCATGCTAAACATTAGCATAGAGATAACATTATTAGATCAAATACTCATAAATATTTCATCGCTGCTGAGATTTTCATATATAATTTCGCAATTTTCCGCTTAAATTTTCTCCACCCCTAGACTGGCAACATTGCAGCATTTTGAAATGTCCTAAATATACCTTGTGTTTCCTTTGCCGTCGTTATGTCAAACAGATGGTCTCACAAATATGATAGTAGATTTTACATTACAACCAAAGATGAGTATTTTTTACTCTACACCACAAAATTACTTATCATGTTATATGAAACCGGATAATCTGCGGATGAGAAATTTGGTTTAAGAAAAAAATAGACTTAAGCTCAAAGGCGCGTTTTATTTTGAACGAAAAATAAAATTTGTATAGTTAAATTTTAGCCACTTTTATGAAATGTCTCCAATTTGACAGTTTATGGGATTTGTTTCCGCAATGTGCAGACAGAGTTAGGGTTGTACGTACATGGAAAGAAACAGACGTACCCCTGGGTGGCAGGGGGAGGGGGCAGAGTTTTGTGGCGGGGATGAAGGTGGGAGCGGAGGGGTACGAAGGGGAAAACTGGGGGAACAACGCGCACCCCATCGGAGGGATGTTTAATTTCAAACTTCGTTTAAATGTTCGAATTATAGCGTGATAATATGTATACTTTTATAAAACTATGTATAATAAAAATAAATCAAGAATCACGTGAATAATAAAATTTCAACCTAAGAATTATGCCTTACTTGAATGGTTATACAATATTTAGGTGTGTTTATGGGGTGAAAACTTATATTCTGAATATTCAATTGTATTGCACTCCCCTTATAACATATGGTATAAAGTACGACCTGACTGACGAGTTTATTGCTAATCTCTTCAAACCAGCAAGAAAGATATTAAAGAGAACTTTAGTAAAAACAAACTGAAAAAAAAATTAAATACCAACGTGAATTGAACCCCCAACCCCCAGGCTGGGAAACAGGTGTTGTAAAAATTAGGCCACGGAAGTCGTCAAATTAAATTGGTTTGAATTGGAAACCATTTCATTATTTGAATTTGTTACTGCTGTCGAGAAAAAAAATACTAATATAAGAAAAAATTATACATCAACGTTTAGAGAGCAAACTCTTGTCAAGGGCGCTCTAACTCTGGGTTTAAAATATAATTTTTTTTGAATATTACAAAATCAAGATGTAAATACATAAATAAACACCTAATTTGAGTGTAATGATAAGAACGTATTGTCAGCGGCCATTAGATAAGGTATCTTTTTAATCTCCCGAACCTTGGCTTGTTGTGTGCTTGTATGTTATTATATGTATGGTTCGTAGTATGATCGTTGGTAGAGTATAATTACATTACACTTTTCAATTTTTTTTGGTACGCGTCGTGTTGATGTTTTTTAACACATTGATTACGACCTCCGTGGCCTAGTAAGTAAGACGCTTGTCTCTCAGCCCGGAGGTCGCGGGTCCAATTCCCGTTGGTACCCATAAAAAAAGGATTCTTGTCTGATTTTCTCTTAAGGCCTCTTTAACATCTTTCTGATTGGTTGGAAGATGCTGCCACATGGCGCCTACCTGGTTGTACTGTATAAAACGAAAACGGATAACGATGCATTGAGAACTCGAAATTCTAAATCGAATTGGATTATTTTTACTTTTTGTCGAAAAGGACGGTACCTTTACCAAATATATAAATACATATTTTATAATTTAAATTGATTACTTAATGCAAAGTTGATAATAAAGTAACTTAAAATGTAATTTTTACGACATATTTTCACACGGAGAAAAATCAATTTTGAAAATATGCATGAAAATGTATTAAAATAAAATATTTTATGTAAAAGTTAAACATTTTACTGAATCAAAATCATTCATTAACTTTTTTTTGTCGAAATTGCTTTCATGCATTACCTAAAATTATAAGTACGAGTATATAGATCAAGTCCGTAAATTGCCAACTTTTCTTTTTCTTATCATTCTACATACCATATAGTGAGTAAGTACGTGTTTTATGAATAAAGACGTTGAAAAAATCTAGGGATATTATTTTTTTCTGATGAAGTAACTAGAAATCGCAAGGTATTAATCACCTGGTTTTCAATAAAAAAATGATTACATTATATAATATAACACAGAAAATTCTTCAAATGCTCGAGAACGCGAGGTCAAATCGAGTTTTTTTAATTATTGTAATCAGTATCACATGGGTTGGTTTTCTTCTGACCCACTGAAAACATTGTATGACTTTTCGGTGGGTGGCTAATATTTTTTTTTTCCTTTCTAAAATGAATCAGTAGTTCATTTATTTGTTTAATGTGCGGTAGATGTTGACCAATAAAATATACAATAAATAGTGTATAAATTCAAATTTCGGGTGCGCGTGAAAACAATTTTAATTAAAATATTAACATTACTCATAAAAAATACAATAAAAAAGGTGTAAATACACACATAAAAAAAGTTTAAATACAAACACAACAGGTCAGGGTTCAGAAAGCCAAATTTCTTAGCGATCTCTCTTCTCTCTGCGTACCCCGTGGTGATGCGGATGACAATTTAATATATCTTGATGACGTCACTTCCAATGTTTTCTTTAATCATTTTAATGGTCTTTATCTCTTTTTTGATTTCGAAAAGAAGTTTAGGCAATATATAATCAATTCGTGAAATACAATTAGTAATCTTTAAGATAATGGTCAATTTAAATCAATAATTACAATAAAAACTTAATAAAATTATGCAAAAAAATTCCGACTTGAACTTGAACAACCTCGCAAAATAGGGGAACAAGCACTTACGTGTTGCCTACATACATTAAAGTGCGGGCCTGTGTTCGTGTTGTGGGAGGGGCGGGTGGCTGAGGCACGGGGTGTGTTTTAGGGGTGCGCCGCCACCCTGGCAGGCGGGGGCCAGGGGTGGCACCGCTCGGGGGGGCGCCGTAAAAATCAATAAGCCTCGAGCGGGCTAAATCACGCTTATCAAGAGCGCAAGTGAGAACTCTTCCTGCTTGCAACGTATCTGGTTGATTGACGGAATAATTGTTTTTCTATGACTAATTATACAAATATTAATCGACATTTTAAATTTAAAATAAATTTCCCAATATTTAATTTAAAAATTAATGAAGGCTGACGTAATTCGTCATATTATTGAACCAATTGAGAACCAACTACTCGTATTTGTAAATAATTAACACACAATTTATTTAAAATGTCTTAATTTACAAACTTGGCAACCTTCAAAGCTTGATCAGTAAGATTCATGTCTTCCAACACGGGGTGGGGGGGGGGGGGGTATGGCTTTTATTTTAGACTTCTTTAACATCTTTCTAGTTTGTTAGAAGAGATTGTCATATGCCAATAAATCCGCTCGATTGTTCTATATATGGTACAACAATAGTTACACACACACACATACTTGTATACATAAATGTTCGCACTTTGTATTGAAATTTAAAAAAGAAATCAGGTTTTTACGTATAATATTATGCATGGTTTACCAAAAAATTTGGTTTTTTACATTCGAATAGAAAATTTATATTAATTATGTAAAATATTCAGACTTTTAACTAAAATAGAGGGAAAGATTTAGTTATCTTTTAAGTATGTTTTTACTTTAGATAATTTAGAAACGGAAAATAGTCTAAATGTAAAAGTCACGAAATATCTTGATTTTGAGATTTTTGTATTCTTGTATGCTTGTATTGTATGGATTTAAAAAAAATAATATTACATGTTAATAGAACTGAAGAAATATGAATACGCTTTCAAAAGTATGAACTATTATTTGAAAATACTACTAAACTAATAAACCCGTTTTCAAAATTACGAAGTATTATTTAAAATTAAAAAATAGTATTAAAAATTGTGAGGTGCATGGCCGCGCGGTCACATTTGTGCGGAAGGTTGTCGTTTTGCACATCGTATTGTGCTATTCCCCTCGAACGACACAGCTACTATTTCCGCCTAGTGTGTCTAGCGTTCGAGGGTATAGGAATACCTATGACTTCGGTCGTAGCTATTCTTTTAAAGAAAACAAAAATATAAATCTGGTTTTAAAATTACGAAGTAAAATTACTTCTTCCACTTGCTTTAGGTCGTATGACCTGTTTGTGACGGTGGGCTGTTCTGGGATGATGACGCCCAGCTGTCCTTCCACCTTTTCAGCGGCCTTCCTGGTAGTCTCCTGCTGTTAGGGTTTTCAGTCTTAGCGATTCTTGCCAGTCTTATATCCTCCATGCAGTCCACATGATCCCTCCAGAAGCGCCTTCTGTTTCTTACCCACCTCACTATGTCTTCAACAACACAGACAGACCTTATCGTCTCATTTCTGATCCGATCTCTAAGAGTTTTGCCTGCGATGGAGTAATTAAAATTAACTAAGTTATTGAATAAATAAAATAAAATGGTGACTTATATACATTATTCATGAAATTTTATCTGGAAAAAAATATAAAATCTGAAAGAGAACATATGGCGTTTATATACAATATTATATAAAGTTTATATCTACATAAAAATATGAAGTTTCAATTACTTGGATCATTTCTAATGGTTCGTTTTTTTATTATTTAAAAGTTCACAAATTTTGCAGGGGATAAATTTAATGAAAACTAAAAAAGTTTACGATTACAGTAGTTTTTTTTAATTTAATCAAATTCATATACGAGTATATATAAAAGATAATACTATTATGATATTGATGCTACATTCATACATTCGGATGGTATGCCCTTCAATATAATTAAATAAAAGATAATACTATTATGATATTGATGCTACATTCATACATTCGGATGGTATGCCCTTCAATATAACTAAATAAAAGATAGTACTATTATGATATTGATGCTACATTCATACATTCGGATGGTATGCCCTTCAATATAACTAAATAAAAGATAATACTATTATGATATTGATGCTACATTCATACATTCGGATGGTATGCCCTTCAATATAATTAAATAAAAGATAATACTATTATGATATTGATGCTACATTCATACATTCGGATGGTATGCCCTTCAATATAACTAAATAAAAGATAGTACTATTATGATATTGATGCTACATTCATACATTCGGATGGTATGCCCTTCAATATAACTAAATAAAAGATAATACTATTATGATATTGATGCTACATTCATACATTCGGATGGTATGCCCTTCAATATAACTAAATTAATTATTCTGATATATTGAAGAACGTGACCGGGAAACACCCTTTCTTTAGTCCCATTAATCGAGCTTTCGTGTTTTTAACCAATTGAAAAAGTGAATTCGTCATCGCACTTGTTTGGAATAGAAGTTACAATGTTCATACACGTTTAAGTATTGTTACAAGACTGGTTTACTATACTGGGACTACTTTTTAGGGTACCTTCGGGAATTGAACCTGAAGATTCTCAAAAAAACTCAATGATACCCTAAAAAGCGACTTCCTAACTAGGCTCAGGCGGTTCGACGTACTCATACATCTGGCCTGAAAAAAAATAGCGTCACTTACATATTGTTAGCAATGTGCTTACGATGAGTCCTCAAGTTCTTTAGGCATATCGCATCAGTGTAGGGGGTACTAATTGACAAATATTTTAGTTACTGGAGAGTATGGAACGACCGGCCACAAAAAGAAGATTTTCGATTCGGAATACCGACCAAATAAGGGATGCATCAGAACTATCTTTAAGTGTTGCTCTGCGAATACTGAATGTAAAGATATATGGAGAGGAATAGAAATAGTGTATCATGGAAACTTCAATGTTGAACGGGAAAAATGGGTAACATGTGCCGCTTATGGAAACGTTCTCTCGAGTAATATTTTAGTTGGATTAATCATTGTCTGCCTCAAAGTGTTCAATATATGGGTGGTGGGTGTAGCTTTGGGAAGTACTTAAAAAAAACCTTTTTTGGAAGGTCTTCTCCATATTTATGTTATATGAACACTACATACATACGCTACACTAAACCTTACGCCGAATTTGTTACTCTCACAAATCGGAATTTAATTACCAAATAATTTCTCTCAACATGTTCAGATGCGGAAAGTATCTAATCTAACGGCCGCAGCCAGCACCTTTCCATCCTTACACTTAACTTACAAATATATATATTTATTTGGGAATATTTCTAATAGTGGGTTCGAATGCAGAATTTGAGCGCCCTTGAGGAGAGTCTGCTCTCTAAACGGCACTATATAAATTGTCCTTTTAGTATTTTTTCTATTGAACATAAGTAATTCTTTAGAAATAATAACATAATTCAGTATAAAAATAAAAATTAAATCTTTTAAAATACTTTTTCCTTCAATCAAAAATTTCCAAATAGTCCACCAAGTCCTGATTAATTCAATAAAGGAGAAGAACAACCCTTGCGCTAATTGATATTATTTCTGTCACCCCCAGAAAAGGTTTAAAGAGTGGCCTGGCCCCGCCCCACCTCTGGGCTAATCTTGGATTCAGATTTTAAGGGAGGGTTTATCCGCCCCATCTTACGGGGCGTTTAAGTAAAGGAACAATCGATGAATATGGGATTAATTTGGATTATAGAGAAATGTTCATCTGTATAATTCTCATTAATTACTTGAGCATTTTTGTTTGTTTCAATTAAGGATAGATTTCGTATTGTGTCATTGTAAAATCACTAAAGAGTAATTAAAAATAAATTTTATGGAGATAAACGTAAACTAAATTTTAATTTTGTTGAAAAAACTATAAGATAATATTTATAATATGAGAACGTACTCTTTTATTGCTGATTGATTTATTTACGTTAACAACATGTTCTACTTTTAGATTAGGTACGTACGAAAGGTAACGTTGTGTTTTATTACCATATCACGTAAAGGACACTAAGTATCGTTTATTTTGTTAATAAATAAACAAATAACAATACATTCATATCCTCACGCCAGTTGTCTATAGGGGTAGGTGGAGTGGACAATGCTTCAAACTTTCCTATCACGACATACTCTCCTCACATCCAAATATCATCTTATACAGTTCTTTCTGTTTCTCTTACTCTTTAGCATTCCTTATTTCAAAATTTCATTAACTTGGTCCTACCATGCTTTTCTCAATAGTCCTATACCACGACTTCCACTCATATTATAAGTTCGTTAAGTCAGTCTTTCGTCACCTATCCATTTAACATGTTCAAACTACCTTAACACTTGCCATCCGGTGATGGATAGCGAGTGACCAGGACTTATATTTTATTTGATTATTCGACGTTTTAATACATAATAAAATGATTTTCATAGCTAATTACAAAAAATAACCTAGCAGACTTTGCATAATTTTCATGTAAAACATACAATTTTTTCACTGGACGCTTACCGTTCAGCACCGTGGTTGGCGGAATTTTTTAGCACAGTAAGGCAAGTGTTAATGCGCTCTTTTTCACACTACTTAACACACAAGCTTTTAGCTCACATTGACCCTTATCATTTTTTTAATTCTGTCATATATCAACACACCGTATTTATAAATCTACGTATTACACATTTATATAATTTTATAAACTAACCTTATATTTTTATATTATATTTTTTTACTTTAAATCAAGCTGAATAAAAAAATATAAAATTCTGTTGAAAATTAAAATTGAAACCCATTAACTAGATTACAAAGGGTTTTAATACAATATTCGATCTTTTATTTTCTTGGAAAAAAATGTAAAATTAAATACTTTTGTAAATTATATACTCGTATATTCATTTTATTTGGAATATATTTCAATAACTGTGGAAATGGGTGTATACTGAATATATTTATATGAAGAATATAAATAATTTTTTCATACAGTTTCATAAAAAATGCAGGTTGGTTGACACCATAATATTGAGCGATTCGTTAATTAGTTATCAAAAAAGTGTAAATTATTCTTACGCACCTGTATAGAATACCATTTTTAATTGCATAGATTTTTTTGCATCAAAATACCTTCCTTATTTCGAATAAAACAGTTCATAAAATATTTCAGTGATATTTCGAATAAAACAGTTCATAAAATATTTCAGTGAACGTTGTTTGTTACCGCAGCATCCCGGAAAAAACATGTGGTAGATTAAATAAATAAATTTAGGTTCATTAATAGAAATCTAGTGTGTACATGTATTATATATCCTGAAATTATACATTTATTTTAAGGCAATGGGAAAGAAAATACATTTTAAAGAGAAGCTATTAAGATGTCTGGGCTCGTCTCATAGCATCCTTCCAATCGAGATATAATACATCCCCACCAATGGAGGGCGAGGATATCAGAGAGTTTTCAGCCCAAACTCTTGTATACAATTCGTATCTGACCTCCAAAAATATTTTTTGAAGTGGATTACGTTTGGCACAACTTTTTTTGTTGGTGTGAAACACAAATATTTGTATGATAAATACAAATCGTTAAGTTGGTGTGAAACACGAATAATTGTATGATACACCAATATACTACAATATAATAGAATTTTTGTCTGGTAATTTAATGTCTCGTGTTACATTTTTGTTGTACACTGTACAACATGATAAGCTTATTGCTATGTGACGATCTCTTTCAGCTAACCAGAAATATATTAAAGAGGTCTTCAGTGAAACCAGACTGTAACCCTTATGAAAATAAATTGGGTCCCAACTGGAACCCCGATCCATAACCTCCAAGCTGAAAACGGCGTCTTCCCAACTAGGCCACGGAGGTCGTCAAGTATAAGTTTACAAGTCGTACTAGTGTATCTGCAGAATTTTTTTCCAAATTTAAAATGAGCACCAAAAGTAAAACAAAATGGTAAAAGTTATACGTCATTTGAAAGAAATTTTTCTGTTCTACAAGATATTGTGTTTGCTTTTACGTTACATATATTATTTTATTTGATTACAAGCCTTCAAAATGGAATGTCAAGTAGACGAAAGGGAGCATTTTCGACACCTCCTTCTGTTCTCGTTCAATCGAGGGAATAAAGCTGCTCGCGATAGAATTGGCTAAGCAGATGAATTGTAGTCACATGACTGTATACCGCCATCTTAAATCAATGGGAAAAGTCCAGAAGTTCGGCGCTTGGATTCCACATGTTTTGAGTGAAAACAACAAAAACCAACGTTCGACAATTTCTTCAGGATTGCTCGCGCGTCATCGAGCTACGCATGGCCACAAGCAAAGGTTCCTTTACCGCATCATTACTGGTGATGAATAATGGGGCCTTTATGTGAATATGAAGAAACGGAAAGAATGGGTGTGTTATGGTAAACAAGCAACGCCCAGAGCGAAACAAGGTTTGCATCCGCGCAAGACGACAATTCAACAAAAAAGGCCAGATCGGCAATATGGCGTTATTCTGCAACACGATAACGCCCGCCCTCATATCGCCAACATTACGAAAAATGCCATTCAAACGCTTGGTTGGGAAGTCCTGTCGCATCCTCCATATTCTCCAGACCTTGCGCCGTCGTTTCCTCCTTTTCGTGTCGCTTTCGAACAATTTGCGCGGCGTTTCCTTTAATAATGACGTCGAATTGCGGACATGGTTGGGCGAATTCCTCGAGTCAAGACCGGAAGGTTTTTATCGCACAGGCATTGAAAAACTTGTAGAACGTTGGCAAGAAGTTGTAAATAATGAAGGAGAATACATTATTGACTAATTTGTTGTAATTTTTTTTGTTGTGTTATCTTGTTCTCTTCATTTGGAAAAAAACGGACACAACTTATGTTAACACCCAATATGTAATATAATTGCATAATTAAAATATAAATATTAAGTAAAGAAGGTATTTTTATTGACATGCGCTAGAACTCAAACACGACGAATGTCATATAAAAATACAGACTGAAAAAATACATAGGCATGTATAGTGGTATTATTTTATAACACGATTCTGGGTTTCTTGTATATCATGTTTTGGCCCCATCATCTTTCAGGATATAACTGGAAAAAATATAGTTCTCTTAGACGTTTTGATAATTAATTGTTTATAATTTAGATTTATTAAATATGGGTTCATATATGACGCCAACTATTTCTTATCACTAAATACCGAATTAAAGGTTATTTAACTTTTACTATCCAACGAGCAAGAGTACGGAATCTTCAGCTGAGATAACATTTACTTTTTTACGAGTTTGGAAGCCTTTTGTATGTTACGAGTGTCATCTAGGAGTATTGTATTTGTATTGATATAAAAATACGATTGAAAATGTGCTAATATTTCCGACACACACGATCATGAACTATGAGTTATGTGCATACTCCAGCGATTCTAAGCCCAAATACTCGATCGGCTTCAATGAAAATGTTATTTCTCGGCTACGTTCTTTAACAAGTCCTTATCACTAATTCGGATATGTCGAGAGGTATCAAATGAAGAAACAATTTTTTTTAAATTTCTATTTCGTTATATACAAGAGATTAATTGCTATGTGAAAATCTCTTGAAACCAACCAGAAAGAAATTTAACTGAATTTAAATTAAAACCAAACTGGAACACTTTGCAATGAAATTTGTTACTGAATCGAGCCCGCAACCCTAAGTCGGAAGACAAGCGTTTTACCAACTAGGAAATATTTTTTCTTCTTCTTTAATATGCGTTATTTAAGATTCCTATAAATGAATAATTATAGGAATCTTAAATAACGCATAATTAGTTTTTTAAGATTCCTAAAATAAATAAAACAATAATTAGTTTTTTAAGATTCCTATAAATGAATAATAAACAAAATGAATACTTTCAATTTAATTAAAACCAAATAGCACAACGCATTTCCCTTTAATTTTCCTAAGAGCTCAAACAATAACGGAAATGTACAGTAAACATTTTCTCGCTGATGCACTAGGAAATTGATACCGACGGTTTAATCAGTCAGTAATGCCCGAGTTTCATTATTAGGTTAAATAAGCAAAACTAATATATTGGATTCAATGTGATAACACTGGAGCTATCACCTTAATTATCAATCAATTAACTAACTTTCAATTAGGACAAGGAAAAATATGTTTGAGTAAACTGTATTCCAATTGACCACTACCTACGTTTTAGAAATATAATAACAAAATCTTTTCAAGCAGTATAAAATGTACAAATGACGATACATAACGGTGTGTAAGTGGCCACCTTGGCGTAAGGAAGTAAAACATGGACTTGGCAGAAGGATACAATTACTATTAATGCTCTGGAGATGCGTGCACTAAGAAAAAAATGTGAAGTGTAATTGGATGAAAAAAGACGGATTGAAGATATCAGAATTGAATGAATGGATAAAATGGATATTTTAAGTAAGATGAAAAAAGTAATGTTAAGATGGATACTATGGACACATTCAATTTAGAGACTTGAATATAAAAATACAAGGTTTGAAATTGATTCATTAACGATATTTGGAAACCAATGTAGGCATTTTTTTATTATTAGAATAGTTAATAATAAATTAATTTGTTATTCCACTTCTAACATTAATCCCAGATACTGAACAATGTTTCTACTTCCTATCTTAAGGCTCTCTTCAAGTGAAATGATTCCAGTTTGTTATTAGAGCAATGTTAAATTCAACTGGTGTCACGTTTCATTGGAAATGAGTGTGGTCTATTGACCCAAAGGAAAACTTCAGTGATTGGTGATTTTTTAAATTCTTTGGTTATTTATTGCTGTTTTATTTTTACTTACGACTTACTATAGTCTTTCTAATGGAATTTCGTCAAGCGAAACCTTTGATGAATAATAGAAGAACCCTAAACTAGAAATATTCGTAAAACATATGTTATCCACCTCCAATTATAAGGTTTTCTTAGACCTATTATTTCTTTCAGTGTTAAAAAGAAACAAGTAAAAGAAAATTAAATGTATTTTTGAAATAGAAGGGTTTAATTAAAAAAAAAACGTGACTAAGTTTTTTTCCACAATAAATGTGAAATAACTTTGTAATCGTGTATATTTGCAAATAGAAATGCAACGGTTGTTGCAATTTAAAAATGAAAACATAAATTTCTCTTTAGAAATACAATAACGGACTGCAATGGAGCCAGTCACGATTGCAATAATTTACAAAACAGACGTTTCCTGGTTGCAGATACACTAGACCTACTTTTGAATCAGAGACTCATCGATCAACACTTTATTCTTCACATTTTACTCTCATATTTGAAATATAGTCGATACAGTGATTTAAATTATAATTTATTATGTCGATAAAATTACGTTAATACGGAAAATTATAACTTACCAACAATTCTGCTTAAAATGACACATTCAAGAATATTGTATATCTTAAAACAAGAAATTGAAACAAAATTATTTTTTAAATTAAATTTATATGAATGGGTATTTTGAAAGCTGTGCACAATATATGAGTACCATTATAATTGTGATATATTTCTTGATTGGTTTAGGTATTATTCTTTATTTTAACGTGTTTATTTCGCGCAATATTTTATGAATTCATGATTTTTATTGTATTTTTGGTTAACGTTCGTTTTCTCAAGTTATATTACAGTTCGATCAATATTGTCTGTCTCAAAGTATTAGATATATGGGTGACGGGTGCAGCTTTGTAAAACACTTGATGACAATCATTTTTGGGAAAGGGATGTCTTCAAGTATTTTCCAATATTTACGATTATGATTACGAACACTATACATGAACACCACACTCCACCACAAGACGAACGCTTTATATAAACAATTGTATTTAAATTAAAATATCGCTCTCTTAAATAAAATTTGGTGATCGAGTCACAATTTTTGGAAATTCTTTTTGGCCCAAAAGGTTTTTTTTAAATAATTTAAAAGATGTGCAATTTTTTTTTTCATTTAGGTATCAAATTTATTGTATAATCTACGAAAGTACGTCACACATTCTTCCACCAGACCACTGTATTCATTACAACAATGGTAGGTATAATCTACGAAAGTACGTCACACATTCTTCCACCAGACCAATGTATTTATTACAATAATGGTAGGTATATTCTACGAAAGTACGTCACACATTCTTCCACCAGACCACTGTATTCATTACAACAATGGTAGGTATAATCTACGAAAGTACGTCACACATTCTTCCACCAGACCACTGTATTCATTACAACAATGGTAGGTATAATCTACGAAAGTACGTCACACATTCTTCCACCAGACCACTGTATTCATTACAACAATGGTAGGTGTAATCTACGAAAGTACGTTACACATTCTTCCACCAGACCACTGTATTCATTACAACAATGGTAGGTATTCAATTTAATTTGAGAACTTGCATATCAATTTACTATTCACACTGACGATTTGAGAGTATGATCAATATATTCATGATTTCATTTTATCTTTGTGCACGAAATGCAAGGATTGCTGCTAACTTGTAATTTTTAGTGCAAAACGAATTAATCGTGAGTTGATGTAAATTTAAGTTACGAGACTGCACTAATCAAGAATCAAGTGAGATCACTGATTGCATTAATTTTCTATTTTACTTGTACAGGAAATAGGGATTATGACTGCCATAAATATTTTAAACTTATTTAAATAAATATATTTATTTTTCTTACACAATTTACTGACTAAATCTTTTATTGTATAAGCTACATTGAATGATTAGCACTGTTTGAGCTATTTTTCAATCTAAACAAGTATGCTAGTCAAACAGTCAGGAAAAATAGTAACTTCATACTCGTACCTCTTCGAAAGTTTTTCGGTGCGTTATTTAACAACATCCCTGAAATCGTACAAACACGATGCCACATGTGGTTTTATTTAAATTTTTCAAAAACTTTATACGAAACGAATAAAAATAGAATGGCGTTATAGAACAGAAACAACTTGTTTCTCGATTACCAAAAGGCAACTAAAAAGCTTTAGTAACTTAATTCCCGTACAGTGTACAAGGCTAGTGGTCGATCAGTTTTTGTAGAGAGAATTTGATGTTTTAAATTTGAATTTGAAAAATGAGGTAAGAATAGACATTCAAAGGAGGACCCACATAGAAATCAGAACAGTTACAGCTATTCACAAACTGCTGAGCTGTACGAACTTGTCCCGAAATTCCAAACTGGGAATATACAACTCGATCATCTTACCCGTAGTAAAATATGACTCGAAAGCGTGGGACTTGACAATCAAAGACATGCAAAAGTTACTAAACTTAAAAAACTGAGGACAAATAAAAATACTTGGCTCACGCGAGGGAAAACTAATATAACTTTATGAAAAGGCTGTGTGGCAGGAGAGGGAAAAGTGATGTAACGTAATGAAAAAACTAGAAAATTGACTAGACAACCATCAATTACCAGTGACTAAGGTCGCGAAGGATGTCATAGATATACCCTAAAGCAGCTCTCACTTGACACGGTCAACAAAGATCATTATGTAAGTCCAACAACATGGAGAAAAGCCATTTGATATACAGAGGCTTTAAGATGACGTGTAGCAAGATCTCTAGAGGCTGGAAGTAGGGCGAGACTGAGTGGAGATGGCGCTTGAACGATTGCCTTGGAGGAAAATTGTTCAGGAGGCTAAATCTTGACACGATTTGTATGACCATTTGAGGTAGAAAGGTAAGTAGGTAATAACCGAACTCCTAACTGGACGTTATGCTAGTTTATAAAAAAATTAAAGGTCTTTAATTGTGATTAGTTTCAATAATTTTACTTTCATATCAAATGTAACTGCCTACCAAAGGTACCATTGTTTGATTTTTTGACCAATTTAAGTGATGAGAATTCTTATATCTTAATTTAATTCAAATACAAAGATCACTCGATCTTGAGGTGTCTGGAAGGGTTCACTTGAATAAGATGCATGTGTGAACGATATAAGGATATGACGAAAATGGTATAATTGAAATACTCTGTTTTAATGTTCAGCCAATCTATTCAGTATATCATTAGCTCACGATCTAGATAATAAAATGAAGGTTTGAACAATTGCGAAATACGAAGTTATTCGTTTTAACAACTCTTAAATGATTAATCTTAATTTGCATTTGCACTTAATTTTCCAAGGAGAATGTTTCATGTTTCACAAGAAATGAAAGGATCAATGTAATAAAATTCTTCGATAAATACCGGTAATATTTGATACTAGGAGTTTATCTGTCCTAAGATATTGTATTTATGTTTTATAATTTAATTGATTTGTAATTCTAAAAATTATATGAAAATATCTGGTTTTATAATTTTGGCTTGATAATTCTTGATTAATTTAGATTTACATTTCAAATACCTTAATAAACACCACATTCCGTTTAAATTGACGTATGATATGTCTCTCAGAAGCGTTCCTTGTTGTGGGATCTCTGTTATCCGATCTTTCACTTGGTCTGAATTTCTCAATCATGATGATCCACAACATAGAGTTAGTCATTTGAAAAAACCGCGTCCTGCAGGTCAATGCCAACGTGCTCGAATGCTTGTACTGTTTACTTATTTATGGTGATGGTATATGTAGAAATGATGGGAAATTGTCGTCACTTCAATTAAATGTCAAATCTATACGTGGGTTTAAACAATGTCGCCGAATTATACTCGGAAATGGTCTCTGTAGTGAAGAAGTGTCATTTGTCGGTTTTCATTACACATTTTTCTTTTCTTTGGATTCAGATTACATAGTAGCGAAATTATCACTGCTTTTTCAACTGAACGTATGGTTGTATGTCAGATGGAGGTTGATTGTTTAAGAACTAAGTAGGGCAGTTGAGCGCATTACTGGGGTCACCTGAGATGATAGTCAGCGCTGAAGTCAATTTCTCATTGGCCTGACATCATTTTTGGTTAATAACAAGAGTTTGCTGACTTGTACGCGCTATAATGACTCATTTTGATAATTCTTCTTAAGTCAATTGGTGTGTCAAAGATGGAATTGATGAGGCCTCTTTTATCAAAAAAATGTTGTGAAATGGAATGATGCGGCCATTATTGATAAGTACAAAGAACCAATTGATTTAAATAATTGCCCACCCACACAATATTCCCATTATAAGTTCAACACCAAAAAGTTTCATATAAATTTGATTTATATTCCAAATTGAATTGACACTTCACTTCATTCCTATTATAAATTCAAAACCAAAAGACTACATATCAATATAATTAGTATTTCAAAGTAAATTGAAACCTCACTTCATTCCTATTGTATGTTCAGTATCAAAAGGTAACATATCAATTAAATTCGTATTTCAAACTAAATTGGCACTTCACTTAATTTCTATTATAAGTTCGAAACAAAAGGTAACAATTAAATTTAATTCGTATTAACACTTCACTTCATTCCTATTATAAGTTTAGAACCAAAACGTTACATGTCAATTTAATTTGTATTTCAAAGAAAATTGACACTTTACTTAATTCCTATCACAAGTTCAGAACCAATAGGTAACATACCAATTCAATTCATATTTCAAATTAAATTGACGCTTCACTTTATTTCTTTTATAAGTTCAGAACAAAATGTTACAAATCAATTTAGTTCATATTGACACTTGACTTCATTCCTATTATAAGTTCAGAAACAAAAGGTTACATATCAATTTAATTCATATTTAAAGTATATTTACACTTCACTTAATTTCTATTATAAGTTCAGAACAAAAGGATTCAAATCAATTTAATTCACGTTGATACTTCACTTAATTCATATTATAAGTTCAGAACCAAAAGGTAATAATATCAATTTGATTCGTATTTCAAACGAAACTGCACTTCATTCCAATATAATGTGTCAGTTTACTTACAAATTTATCTACCAAGAAAACGTTAGATACACAAAGCTGGACTATTTTTGTGCATTGATATTCTCTGTAATGATTAAAAATGTACTGAATAAGTCAAGTTTATTTTTATATTTTGAAATTTTGGATTTTGATATTGAAAATATCAAACTTTACTGAAATAGAAAGTTACTTTTAATTTATATATGTAAGTTTCATTGAATGCCTCAGTGACCTAGTTGGTTAGATAATTGACTTCCGTCCAAGATCTTTGGGTTCGATTTCCGAAAGTACCCAACTAAAAGAAGTCCCCAGACTGGTGAAAGAGTTAGTCTGGTAATAATACTCACATGCGCTAGACGTGTACGAGTGCTGTTGCATCTTTCCCATATTCCGAGTTCAACAAACAATGAGTTCCGTGTCTACCCCAGTGGTTATCATAGTCCAAAGGTTCGATTATTGGAGCAGTATTGTCTCTTGGCCATGCCTTTCCATATTTCGGATCATCAAATCAGGGAGACTCAAACCTGTGCCCGCGGGTGCATGTCCACCCGCGGAACTATTTGCATGTGCCCGCTACAAAGTATTTAATAACGAAAAAAACACAATTTAATCGAAAAAGTATTTTTTTAATAATATTTTTTATTGAAATCGTAAATATATAAACATTTATTTTATTTTACGAAAATGTGTTAATTCCATATCTGTGAGTTCAAGGGTTACTAGTGCCAAATTTCTGCACTTGTTTAGGTATGCATTTTATCTGTTGGTAACCGGTTCAGTCTAAATGCAGTATTGTGCCACATTACGTGTTGTCACGACGTTTGATTTTTTCTCAGAAACATTTTACCCTAAAATGAATAATGCAAGTTAAAACAACGAGCCTATCATTTCAACAACGATTGGGAAGAAGACTACTGTGTTATCTTAGCTAAGGAGAAATGTCTTTGCTTAACATGCCTTTTTTTAGAAATCCGGCTTTCACCCGCCACTATTTTTCTTAATCTCGAATGCACCCGCGACCACAATTACGGTGAAAACCCTGCTGTAAATCTATTGATTTACCAATCAACTTTCACACGTATAATCTATATAAATAAAAATGTAAATGTTCGTTAATTATTGCTAGCTAATCTCCGGAAGTTCTCTACCGATCGCTTTGAAATTTTGAGTAAAGTTAATATTCGTCAACGGAAATGTTATTTGATTTTTATTTATATATATATATATATATATATATATATATATATATATATATATATATATATATATATATATATATATATATATATATATATATATATATATATATATATATATATATATATATATATATATATATATATATATATATCAGTGTATATAATAAAATTTTTAAATCAGAATCAACATTACCTAGGCGAACCTGTCGGGGACAAAGATATCAAATATTGAATATCAACTGTCAAAATATTATGACAGTTGAGCATATTGCATTTTCGAGGTTTAGTAATTAATATTTGATATTCAATGATTTAGTCTATATACATAAAATATAAAATAATTTTATGTTTGATAATAAATATTTCCTGTTGAATAATAATTCTACGATAAATTAGGTTAGAATCCAAGATACGTCAAAATAAAATTTGTGTTAATAAGGATAAGTTCCATTGTGTCATAGCAGCTTGAGAAAATCTTAATATGGCTGAGTCTAGACTTTATAGCGCAAGCGCAGGAAATATATTTGGCAGAACTAATACTAAATTTGTAAAAAATATCCAACTAAAATTTTATTTGTTTTGAAATATTTTGAGTATCGTTAAAATAAATATAATCGCTAAAACAAATATAGCTTATATGTATAAAGAGATCTAAAATAAATATAACTTACATGTATAAAAAGATCGAGGATCGCTAAAATAAATATAACTTATATGTATAAAAAAACAGATGCGTGATACTCTCGCGTGGTAGAAGTGAAACTTCTTAGCTCCTAGGAAAAGTTGATTTTATGCATTGCTTTTTTTCGATTTGTTAACGATTTTTTTTAGGATTAGGAAATGGTTCTGTGGAATTTAATTCAAGAAAGTCTCTTTTAATTCGATGAAAAAACTATTTTTTTTTATTTTTTATAATAAACAATAATAAATATCTGCGCTAATTTATCCGCCATTTTCATTTCATAATGTGCGTTGTTAACATACCTACCTCTAAGATTATCTTTTTCACTTAGTTTTTTTAACTTATTTTTTTATTTTTCTGTTCAATTAGCGATAAAATTTAATTGTGTTGATTGATTTTCGTTTAAATTCAAATCATATCGTGAATTGATCTCTTGGAGTGACGCGATTATTTGCTTCACAGAGACAACGTGATGCTGGTATGTACATTTTTGACAAACGTCATATTTATTTTAAACGAACTGACAAATTTTTGCTTATTTGTAACAAGATGTATTAATTTGTCATCATTGTTGTTTTTTTTAATGTATTTACCTAAATAACTTGCTATTTATTAGAATAGATATTTATTGTTCATTAATGACGCGTCCAAACATGTCACATCCAAATTTAATTCGTGCGTAGTTTGCAATGTCTTTCCTTAACATTTAATTAATTCCAATAATCTCTCTCTTTGCTTAACATTTAATTCGTTCCAATTATCTCTGTATTTCCTTAACAATACTCCTATTGGACAAATATTTGACAAATGCGTGTCCAGCTGCAAAACAATCGATCAGCTGAGATATTCTCACATCAATTGCTGGAAATTGGGGACGGAAAGGTGCAGGTTGATATGACCCCAGGATGAATTTCACTGTCTCATAACTTAATGTTTCACAATTTCGAGGAAGCAGCAGAACGACGTGTAGCCAGACTTGAGGATGCACGGTTGCGAGCACGGCGATCGCGTTCTGCAGATTCAGAACTGGTTCGTTCTCAACAGAATGTACGCGACAGGCTGATAGTGGCTGAAATAGGTCATTAGGAATATCAAAAGTATCTTTTTTATATAGAATTTAATTTTATCTATACGTTTATATTTCAAAATATATCAAATCGTATATAGAAATGGAGATTTTTTAATTAGTTTTATATTCATTCGTTTGAATCAGACCAAGCTTCGCTCTGAAGAATACGTTCATTTGCGAGATACAGTTGTAAATGACGGTAATACAACTAACGTTTGAAGACTAACGATTTGGCCATCTTCATATACAGGCAGTCCACGTCATATGCATGAGTATGCTCAATATGCAATTGCGTATGTTCGTCACTACGGGTGTCCAGACCTATTCACTACATTCACATGCAATTCAGCTTGGGACGATATACAACAGCTCATGGTAAAACATGAAGTGTTTCGGTCTGTGCGCTGCTGGATATACTCAGTGGAATAGCAAAAGAGAGGATGGCCACATGCACATATAGTACTAATCTGGCTCTATGACAAAATCACTTGAAACGAAATCGACAATGTAATGTGCGCTGAAATACCCGATGCCGACGTCGATAAGGATTTGCATGAAGTTGTGACGAAATATATGATACATGGACCTTGCGGTACACTGAATCCAAATTCACCATGCATGATAGACGGAAAATGATCTAAGCGATATCCTCGAGCATTAGTATCCAACACGGTTACAGGAAACGATGGATTTCCTTTATAAAGAAGAAGATCAACAGAAGATGGCGGGAAATTAGCAACCATACAAATGTGAAATGGTGACATCAAAGTAGACAACCATTGGGTTATTGCATATTCGCTTTTGCTATCAAAAACATATAAAGCGCACATAAACGTGGAATACTGTAACCCCGTTAAATCGATCAAATACATTTGTAAGTACAATACGTGAATAAAGGCAGCTACATGGTAGTTTTTGGCGTGCAACCAGAATGCGGGATGGGAATGCGGTCATACATATCGATGAAATCGCACAGTATCAGGCTGGAAGATACATAAGCAGCAATGAAGCTGTATGGCGAAATCTTTCATTTCCCATACATGAACGAAGTCCAGCTGTTGTTCACTTAGCAGTACATCTAGAAAATGGACAACGCGTTTATTTCAGAGCTGCAAATGTGCAACAAATAGCCCTGAATCCACCGGCTACAACGTTAAATGCTTTCTTCACGTTATGTCAAAATGACGCGTTTGCGAAAATACTGCTGTATCAGTGATTGTGACATCAAAAGAAGAATTGGTTGAAAAAGTATTTACCAATATTCAAATCAATTATAAGAATCACGATTGGCTGAGTGAACGAGCTATTGTTGCCGCCAAGAACAAAGACGTTTACGAACTTAACAATATTATTCAGTTCCTTTTTTAATGTTTCGCAATTTTATATGTTTTTGTTATAACTTTCTTTCTTCTTTTTCAGTGCAATCGATCTTTCATTTGAATTCAAATCATATCGTGAATTGACCTCTTGGAGTGATGCGATCATTTGCGAGCACGGCAATAAACGCGACAGACTGAGAGTGGCTGAAAGACATAAAAAATATTGTATACCCACAAGCATTGTGAAATTAAACATATTAGAAACGTGTGCTTTCTCTTTTCTTTATTTTCCATTTAACCAGACTGAGCCACAGCAACGCGTGGCCGGGTACAGCTAGTACTTAATAAAATACATAAAAATTATTGAAATGTGCAGAAGACGGAAGATGCGAGAGGCAGATGCGCGAACACGGAACATGTGATTCTTGAAGGACGGGATGAACTTGATCCTGAAAAGTCAACTTAATTTATCGGAATTATAAAACACGGTGTACAGTAATTCATAAAAATATATTTTTCAATCATGTCTTAAAAAAACTGAGAAAAATTCAATAGCAATATGAAATAAAAATCTTTGATTGATATCTGGACAAGATCAAGTTAGTGTGTATTCTGTAAGAACACATGTCATCTAAAGAGAAAGATTAGATAATGGAGAAAAAATGCTAGTAACTTATAACAATCATTTATAACCTTAGTATAGTACTAGAAATATGACAAACGACTCGAGGTGGGGTTTTTAATTAACCATGCCATTCAACTCCGTACAACACCATAGGAATAATCATTCTGTCTCGATAATGGCTTATTGAATAAATTACAACCTCGTTTTGCCAATAGTGCCGTGCCCATGCAAGTCTTGTGCATATAAACACTACTTTTATGGTGATAAATGATCTACCTAGGGAGGGGTTAATGCAAAACCAAACAAGTAAACCAAATATTAAACTTTCTTTAAAGGCCAGCTTTCTGTGACACCTAATGACTACATTTACAATTAATACCAAACAATTATTGATAAACATTTTTAACCGTCACATTTAATTTAATACATTTTCCATTTAACCTGTTTAAACATTTCAATCTTTAAATTGATATTAGTTTTTTTAAGATAACAATATCTAAATCTGTTACATTTTATTTTTAAATACAATATATTTGAATGTACTCTTAATATTTTACATAAATCTTCTTTCAAATAAATTTGATTTATACTTATATATTTTTTCTCTTAATGTATTTCAATTAATCGCTTAGTCTGCATTTGTTTGATGTCTAATTTTCATTAGTTTATCTAAGGCGTGAAAATAATTAAAGAATGTTTATTTATTAATTGTTGATTTTCAAATGAAAATTTTATGTTGTATTTATAAATGGATGTGTTATATAATTTAAAAGAAAACTTTTGATGGGTGAAGGTATTCTTAAAAAAAGACTATATAGAAAATCAGACTGCGATAATTATTATTTCGGGTCCGATTGGAAATCTTGAAACTTTCTAACTGGAAGTCAAGCGTTTTACCATCTAGGCCAGGGCTTCTTAAACTTTTTTCATTCACGACCCCATTTATGATTGCGAGTTTCCTGGCGACCTCATATAAATATAAAAGAAAGATAAATAAATATTTTTTGATGATTTATTTATTAGGTAACAATTATACATATGAAAATATATAGTTTTAGAATTCGTTTAGAAACATACAAAAATCTATATTTTTTAAATTTAAAAATTTAAATATTTGACATTAAAATTTCTCGCGACCCCAGATTTTTGCTACGCGACCCCATTTTGGGTCGCGACCCATAGTTTAAGAAGGCCTGATCTAGGCCGTTGAGTTTATCTTTGTCCATCATAGAGAACGTTTTTTTGTCACTAAGGATAATATATTTGGTATGCAAACTTAAAGGTTGTTGGTTTATTGATTGAAATCTTAGTTTTTATCGTGTATTCATCTTTTTTATGCTCGACTAATATCTAGTTAATTTTTCACTGCGTCAATCGGGTGTCGTCATTGATCGTATGTCATCATTTTCATATTAGTTACCCTGATTTAGATTGAAACACTTTTGTAAATCAGACTGTCATTTATGGTATACCTTTTTTATTTAATTTTCAGTGAAAACGTATTATATTATGACTCACAGGCGTAGTTGATAAGACTCATGTCTGTCCTACTGGAAATTTAGAAATCTATCCTCAATGTTATCTAAAAACATTTCCAGTCTAGTAACGAGTTTGCCAGCAAGATTCAAGTTACCTTTCGGCATGCGTTAGTACAAGGACATACAAATAATTAACACGTACGAAAAATGACAGTGAGTGGCGCCTGCTAGAGTTCTAATCCTGAAACCTCCATTGAATAGATCGAAGACAATTTTATATCCTGGGCACACTCTTCAACATGTCCACATCACCAGTGCGACTATGTTAAGGATACCATAAGTATGAATGAATAAATGAATTCATTATTATAGAACACCATTTATATTTCTATGTGTGCAAATAGCCATTACGTTAATCCATATTGGGGTTTGGCAAAATCATCCTATATGCAATATGGTATAAATCTATCAGAGAAAGCTCTCTCAGAGCCATCTTCATTTTGCATGAATCCATTAAAACTTTATTAATGGTTTCTCTATTCCATGGTGCATTATAATTGTTGAATTATGCACCAGTGACGTACTACTTGTTCGATGCAATTATAATGCAGAAGACTGTGAGAAGTACATACAACTTGTACAATGTTGCAAATAACGGCGGGAAAGTTGAATTGTTTACATTGTTACTAATTGTTTGTTATCAGCTATCAAATACTTGTTTTAAATTAAAACAATCGGATAGTTTTTGAATACCACTTACAAATTATTGTGGGTAGATAGCGCAAAAATAACGAGAAACCTTAAAAACCGATCTTCAGTCAAAATATAATGATCTTAGTGGCCTAGTTGATAAAACGCTTGACTTCCACCCGGATATACCGGGTTCAATTCTCGATGGTACCCAATACAAAAAAAAAACCCCAGTCACTTAAAAGCGTTTGTCTAATAACAACACTAACGATAGTCTTTCCAACAATTGTTTCGTATCTATTATTCCGTGTCTCCTCTAATAAATTTAGTTTACCCAAAGGCTCGATTACTGAGACCGGAGACGATATTGTCTCTCGGCCACTATTTTCAATACGTCCAAATTATCAATTCAGATATGTGGAAGAGTACCATACAAAAGAAGCATTCGAAATAAACTATGCAGCTTCACTAGTTATTTATTTTATTTATTATGTGCAATGTATGACGTCATTTAGTACTATTGTATGTGAAAATGTTAATACAAGAAATATAAAATTATGTAGTTGGTTGTTTTTAAGACTCTGTTCAAATCTACCGAAAGTAATAGCAGCCTTTAAATTAAAATGCTAATTTACTTGGCATGTATTCAGAGTTTGCTATATCAATGAACACTCATCAACTTCCACGTAAACATTCGGCCGCTCACAGCCGACTAGGACGGTCGCCTGCAAACACCGCTCTCCGACGCTCTCTCCACCTAGAGGCGAACGGAGACCGCCACCGTCGCGCAAGCCGGGGTTTTGGCTCGTCAGCACGCTAGCTGGCGAGATTTTTACCCGTAGCTGCCATCATCAGTATCAACACGTGTGTGTGTATATTAGTCTCCTCCACATCTCTGAAGCAGCCATAACAGGGGCTTTTTCGCTCCTTTAGCCTCTACGCCATCGAGTGCCATCAACCATCACTATCAGCCCGTACGGACCTCAACATCATCACAAAGAAGGAGGGAAGAAGAAGGCCACCCGTCACCGCAGTTCCAGCCATCACCGGTGCTCGAGTGTCACGCCCGACGACGTCACCGACGTCACCGACGTCTCCTCATTCGGGTGAGTGAACGGACTTTTCTCTTCCCTACCCTCCTCACTATATATTTACTATTATCTATTTTCTTATATATATTCACTTATTACTAAATGACAATGCCCTCTAGCGCGGACATTTTGCACTGGCGCATTCGAAAGAAAGGATCCCAACGAAAAATCTCGCGGATCCCCCAACTAAAGACCCTCCGGTCTCCCCCAGCCCACCCATGTCTCTCAAAGAGGCTATAAGCCAGCTTCGCGAGGACGCGAACAAGCGATCTTTTGCGAAAGCAGCAAAGTTTCTATCGGCTCTCCTCAAAAGAGGAGAAGCCAAATTCATAGACGAAGACACAGTCGTCTTCCCACGCCTCACTCCATCAACAACAGTGTCACCCCCCGCCCAGCCCAAGGTACCACTGAAGAAGCCCATCAACTCCTCACCACTGTCGGCCCCACCCGCCAATAAAAACTGCCCGAATACGGCCGGTGTACCCACCGCCCCTATTCCCAAAATCACTGTCGTGCCTGCGTCTCGCCCCTTTTCACCTGTCCAGCCGGATGGTTCCGACATGGACTGGCAGACGGTATCAAACCGTCGCAAGAGGTCACCGGAGAGCCCTCCGAAAGAGCTCTCAGCTCCACCAAAAATGACCTCTGCCAAAAAGCAGAGGCTTCCAAGCCCGCCGGGATCAGCATCTCCAGCCATATCGGCTCCCTCCCAAACAGCTCCGCTCCCGATCAAGTCGGAACGCATCCCGCCGATTATTCTGCGGGATGCGGAAAAATACGCGGAGCTAAGGAAAATGCTCCACAATGCCAACATGCCCTTCACATCGAAGGCAATGAGCAATGGTGACCTCCGTATACAGACGAAGTCTGTAGACGCGTACCGTCTGCTGGCGAAAGAAACCAGCCGGCTCCAGGTCCCCTACTACACCTACCAGCTGGACAGCGAGAGACCCCTCCTCGTGGTCCTACGCGGCGTCCACACCTCCTTCGGAGTCGAGGAAGTCATAGAGGAACTTAAATCCCTCGACTATCCGGTCCTGAACGTCTTCAGGATGAAGGACCGGAAGAGGAAATCACTACCGTTGGTCATTGTCAAACTGACCAAGTCTCAAAACGGACGTCGCATATACAACGACCTCCACAGCATCTTCGATATGAAGATCTCCGTGGAGGAGCTGCGCAAAACCTCCCCAACAGGACAGTGCCATCGCTGTCAAAAATTCTTCCACAGCGCTGGAAGCTGTCACGCCCCTGCCATATGCGTTAAATGCGCACGAAACCACAGAACAGCCGACTGTAAAAAGCCGGCTGACACCCCCGCAAAATGCGCCAATTGCGGTGGTCCCCACCCGGCCAACTACAGAAGCTGTCCCTCTCACCCCATGAGCAGAACGGCAAAACACACCCACCCCTCTGCGCCCCCGCCAGCCAGAGAAGCCCCCAGGACGTCCCCCCCTCTGGCCAAACCAGTGTCGAGAGTCGCATCCCCCATGGTTTCATACGCGAGCATCGCAAAAAATGCCCGCCCTCAGCTCTCCTCCCAACCAGCCCCCCAACTAGCACCCCCAAACCCGCGTTATCCGTCGCAGGCTGACATCTCTACAGTTTTGAAGACCCTCGACGAGGCCATGTACATGGCCCGCGAGGTCTTCAACTCCCTCGCAATGTGTGTCCCCTACAATGGCTAGAGTCAGCAGACCCTGCCACCTAACTGTCGCGTACTGGAATGCAAACGGCACTTGCAGAACCAACAAGCAAGAAATCGAGGACTTCATCGTCGAGCACAACCTAGATGTGATGATGATTAGTGAATCCTTCTTAAAACCCAGCCACCGATACTCTCTCAGAAATTATAATGTTTACCGTAATGACCGACTCACAGGCAGAGGAGGCGGCACAGCTATCATAATAAAGGCGAGTATCGATCACTGCCTCTCCGCATCAGCCCCCACGGACAACATTGAGAGTACCAACGTTATGGTTCAAACCCTCAACCACGGTCCTCTCAAGCTCGTGTCCGCGTACCTCCGACCGTCATTACCGCTTCTCGAGTCAGATTTGGACTCACTCTTCGCGGACAATCTTCCCACTATTGTAGCGGGAGACCTCAACGCCAAAAATCCGCTTTGGCACAGTCGTGTCAAAAACACACAAGGCCGCGCGCTAGCCGAGATCTCCTCCCGCAAAAATTACTTTGTGGACGCCCCCGCCACTCCAACAAGATCCTCCCAAAGAGTAAACGACTCTGCAGACGTCTTAGACATCATCATCAAAAATGACATCCCGTTTTATAGCGACTTGTTAGTTCTAGAGCAGTTGCAGTCCGACCACTACCCGGTTTTATTAACACTCACCGACAACAACCCTCTCCAGGATCCGTTACCTTTCAGGAGGCATATCACCTCCTGGGATGATTTCGCGGTCACTCTCGAGTCAAATCTCAGGGTGCCGACCTCTCTTCCTGACGCCGAGGCCATTGATGCAGCGGTGAGTTATCTCACCGACAACATCAAATCGGCCCTCGAGTCAGCCTCAAAACTGAGACCTCCCCAAAAGCCGGATCCCCCGCTCCCCGTCGATATTAAAGTCAAAATCGCGGAGAAGAACAAGATCAGAAAGCTATGGCAGAAGACCGCCAATCCCACGTACAAAACACTGTACAATCGTCTGGTGAAACAGATCAAATTCGACCTACAGCGCCATCGTAACGATCGCTGGGGCGAATTTATCGAATCACTAGAAGTCGAGGAACACAAAAAGTGGAGGCTGACTCGTTCTCTCCGCACAACCCCTCAACGGCCCACCCCCCTACAGGGCCCTAACGGAACAGTTTTCTCGGCGCGTGACCGCGCTGAAATATTTGCCGGCTCGCTCGCCATCACTTTCACCCCAAATTCTGACCTCAACAACCCGACGCTCTCCGCCTCGGTTGACAAAAAGGTCAAACAAATTGTCGCTTCACGACCCCCGCCGACTTCGGATTTCTTCACCACGCAAGAAATCCACAAGATCATCCACAACCTCCACAATAAGAGAGCTTCCGGTCCAGATTCAATAAACAACTTCACCCTGAAGAAACTCCCGAAAAAAGCCGTCTGCGCCATAACTTCAATCTTTAATGCCTGCTACAGGCATAGATTTTTCCCTTCCGCTCTCAAATGCGCAGACGTTATAATGTTTCCGAAACCGGGTAAAAAATTAACACTCCCCGAAAATCACCGCCCGATCAGCTTACTGCCTACCCTAGGTAAAGTGCTCGAACGACTTATCCTCGATCGCCTATCAAGCGAGATAACCTCGCTTAACATAATTCCAGACACGCAACACGGTTTTCAACCGCGACACTCGACCTCTCATCAACTTCTTCGCGTCGTAGAACACATAGTAACTGGTTACAACAGAAAACATCAAACCACCCTCCTCTCGCTGGACGTGGCGAAAGCCTTCGACACGGACTGCTCTTCAAACTACACAAGGCCGGAATCTCTCTCCGCCTCGTGCAGATCATAGCATCATTTCTCAGAGACCGCACCTTCTCCGTCAAGGTGAGCGGTATAAATTCATCCCACCGGCCCATACAAGCGGGGGTTCCGCAAGGAGCCCTCCTCTCCCCCACTCTCTACAACATATACACCAGCGATATGCCCTCTCTCCAGACCAGTCGATCTATCACCGCACAATACGCGGACGATACGGCTTTTCTTTCATCCTCGAAACACTCTTGCGATTCTCACTCTCGCATTCAAAACTTCATTCCTAGACTGGAACGCTGGTGTAGAAACTGGAAGGTCAAGATAAACCCTTCCAAGAGTGCAGCAGTCCGTTTTTCTAGAAGACGTCTGGACTTCATCCGACCACTCAGACTTTTCGGCCAGAGCGTTCCGTGGTGCGACGAGGTGAAATACCTCGGCGTCACTCTAGACGCGAAGCTGTCCTGGAAAAAGCACACCACAAACATCACCGGGAGGGCGTACGGCACTCTGAAAGCCCTCACACCACTCTTGGGCAGACACAGTAAGATGTCCCCTCGTATCAAGTTAAACTTGTACAAGGCCATCATACGTCCTCAGATGACGTACGCCATCCCGGTCTGGGGCCATGCGGCCGAAACCCATATGCGCAAACTCCAGGTGTTGCAAAACAAGGCAACGCGCATCATTATGGATGCGCCCTACTTTGTCAGCAACAAACGGCTTCACGAAGACCTAGATCTCCCCACCATCCGAGAATACGCGATCTCTCTGGCCGAGAGGTTCTACAGCTCTCTCTCGACTCACCCGAACCCCCTAATCAGCTCACTCACGGACTACGACGTGAACGCTAATCTAATCCACCCCAGGCCCAAGCAAATGCTTCGAACGACCCCCCGACCCCCTATTCGAAACGGTAGGCGCCGAATAGTGTCCAGTGCACATACCCGTGCTTCATAAGGTATCTATCATACCCCCTTATTTATATATGTACACTATTTTAAAGTCACAGCGTTATCCCTCACCCCCGTCTTCGTAATATATTTATAATTATTGAAATATCTATGTCTATGTATACATCACTATCCTTTCTTTCTTTGTATTCATATTTATCAACGCTCGTGACATATAAAAATATAAGTATATTACTATGTAACCTATATGTATCTATAACCTTAATGTATGTACCAAACTCTATCCCTCCTCTCTATACAAAAATTTTTCCAACACCACCACCAAACAACCCAAATTTAATTACCCAAAGTCCGTTCATACAAAACCGATGAAGGAGTAAGGTGTCCGACAATCGGACCGACACTCTGAGAAAATCATAAACTTGGAGAAACTTCCACGTGCAGAGTTTACATAGAATATCACAGGTTTTGTGTGGCAGGATAAAATCCCAAATTAAGTCAATGATATACAAAGAAAAACTCCAAAATTGTGTTAGGGGAAATAACGGACGCCAAAAAGGACCAGAGACAATTGAACACCTGCTGAAAAGAAATGTTTTCGTTCAGCCTAGATGTTCTGCATTGAAACAAGGAAGGCAACAACCGAAACCTGTGAAGAAGTCTTATTCGAGATGAGCAACTTATTCTCGAAAAGTCTTGGCTAGCTAACATGCATATGATGCAATAAAAAACAGTTCTATGGAGGACAACTTGCGGGTCTAGGATTGAAGTCTACAATCGGAAGGATTGAAGTTCACAATCGAAAATATTGAAGTCTACAATCGGTAATGTGTTGGAGTTGCTGCGACATTCCGTCATCTCTCGTGGACGGAAGGAGGCCATCGACAATTTTAAATTAAAAAAGTTTTCTTATTATGACTTCAAATCAATGAAATATATATCAAATTAGTCAATGAAATATATATCAAGAATCAGGTGGATTCGCGTGTTTCCGAGAAATAAATACCCATTATTAAAAAAGGTTTATTTAACATTTTATAAAAATTAATATAACTGAAAAATTGTCATGATCATTGATTTTTTTTGAAAATATCTTTTATATTTCATTCTCATTTCAGTTGTTACCCTTCAATGTTGTATCGAAACCCACAATATTTAATGTGATTTTACGCAAATTTATTATTTTTATTGAATTTATCATAAACAATGATAATTATAGAATGTGGGTAGTACGATATTGAAAGACAATATATTATAATTAAAAATGGTTATATGCTATATGTTATGTTTACTGACCGGAAAGGGTTCAGCAACGTAGAAAGACAAAATGATGGAAAATTTATTAAAATACTCTATAAAAGTAGTAAAGAAATTATGAGATTTTTTTGGAAGACCTGGAAAAACATGTCACATCCAAATTAATCAAATGCTGAAAGAACGAAGAGTGAAAAGTCTTTATATTAGTAGAGTGTGCATGACGAGGTGTATGGACATGGTAGAATCGAAATATGTATGTCAGGATGAACGAATTAATTGAAGATCTGTATCTTCTCCAAGAGAGACATTGAATTTTGATGATAATCTTTATCAGAACAATGCGAACGAAAATTAAGGCATATTTGAGTTCCTCCCATCCAGTCACATTGACATTACAAATTAATCGAGTTTCTATTGAGTGCGATGTACTCTCGAATATACTCGTATACATATTAAGACACATTTTTACGACATGTAAATTCATTTTTTTTTATTTCTACTGAAAGCAGACTGAAGCGACAACATGATGACTACGACGCCAATAGAAAGTATTTTGCCATAGGACATATCCAGAATTGCTTATGAAACGTACAGGCAATTGAAATGCAAACTTATTATGAAGACACCTACATAAATTTAAAGACTAAAAAATAATGTTGTAAAGTAGAAAATGTACTCGATCGTCAATTAAATCCTCGATTATTGAGATTCTGTTTGGTGTTGCAAAAATATTTTTTGAGCTGTGTAACATCACATTCGAAACATTGTCTGTCTTCATTGCAAATGAAAATCATACTATACCACGGAACCAAACGAACAAATTCTGGTCAGAGTTTCATGACTCAATAAATTTAACCACTGAAGTTCAGTTACCAGCCGACGTTCCACGATCATATATTTAAAGAGTTTATTTTCGAAGTTCTGAAATAAAAACAAACATAACCAAATATAGTTCGAATTTAACTGCCCATAAACATGCAGCTGTATTTGGTTAACATTATTTACGTCTTGTTTTAAAGCCAGCACTGAATTTATTGCAATGGAATGACCGTATTATGGATGTCCCTCCTTACCCTTGACATGACTTTCTATAATATAAATTGTATGTTTCAGTCAGAGGCGATTTGAAAGTGAAGCAGTAAGTTTACCCTTTTTGATTAAATTTTTGAGCAAATTTTTTTTATTTTCAATATTTTTTTGAGAATCAGAGGAACAGTATTTAAATACGATTTAATTTAATATTTATAAGCATATTTACTTATGTAGTACTATGTTATGTCTGAAAGTTTCCGACCCAAGGTTATAAAAAAGGTGATAAAATGGAACATAAAAATAATTTCTATGTAGTAACCCTGTAGTTCAATATATTTTTAAAATTTCAATAATTTTTTTAATACCACTGAAAAAATCTAAAGTTTTGACTCAAACTAAATCCAACTCAAAATGTTGTAACACTAAGAATATCACTTCGTCTCTTTTAATTTTTCCCCACGAAAATTAGATTTTAGTTTTGAAAAAAATATATAATCGCTTGGAGCCAAGTCAGGACTATAAGGTAGGTGTTTCGATTCTTGGAAACCATAGCGCTGAATGGGTATTTACAGCAACAAAAGTGTGCACTGGCGGACTGTCAAGCAATCATTTACCGCCTCGTGACAGCTTTCTTAAGGGTTTTGTTTTTATTAATTTGTATATTAATGACATTCTAATTAGTATATTAATAATACATAATACTCACTAGTAACCGTAGAGTTTTTCTCTTTGAAATCAAATTCCCTGACAACCTCAAGAAAAGATTGCATTAATATTATTTTTCGGCTGTGGTGATTTCGGACGGCGCCACTCCATCGTGTCCTATTACGACAAAGGATCATGATACAAAACCCTTGTATCAATAATTGGCTCGAATTTTTCTTTCCTATCGCAGAACAGTACGAGACAACAATTTGTCCATCCTCCAGTAGCTATAGGTCAATGGTAAAACTTTTACTCTCGTCGGCTTACTTTAAACAGTCATAAAAATATACCTCTTTTCAATGACCAAAGTTGTTTCTCCATATTACCTATGTGGTCCTTCATCTCGTCATATAGTTCCCCCCTTTTATTTTACTTCTTACCCTTCCTTTAGTAAAAACTAAATTTACTTGGTTTAACTTGATTTTTCTTGGTCTTCCTCAACTATGACTTTCTCTTACATTTAATTGTAGATTTGCTTGGTCAATCTTTCTTCACCTATCCGTTCAAAATATTCAAACCGCCTTAATGTGCTCTTTTTACTCTATTTCACACATCGGCTTTTAACTAATATCCATCCTTAGTTACAACACTCCATTTTCTTTCATTCATCAACACACCTCATATTATTCTTAGTGCACGCATTTACTTGAATTATTGTATTCAATTTCCACATTTTTTTACCAATTTAGTATTATAGTTTGGAGCTAATTGTGTATTTTTTTCTATTGCTATATTTCGTAGATACGCCAAGTAAAAAAAATTACATTGTTATTTTGTTTTATCAAACACTGTTTATTCCATTTTTTGTAACGGTATATCTCTAGTTTGTACCCTAGTTTGTAACGGTATAACGGAATTTTGTTTGTGCTCGCCTGATGATGAGTTGAAAGCCTTGAAACCGGTAGGTTTATACCGTTACAAAAAGTGGAAAAAACACTGAAAAAACAATGTCTTTAAACCTCCACGTTAATGCTTTAACTATAAATAATATAAAAAAAATTAAATTTTGAAAGTAGAGAAGATGACATTATTTCTTGATTGACAATATCTTTTAATTCTGTCTAGAAAAAAAAATATCACTATACCTAAAAATGTCAGAAACGCCCTCTATGTTTAGAAGACAAGTACACCTGCTCTTGAGAAAGTTGTTAGAGAAAGTGTGAATAATTGTTTTGGACAATATAAAAACATCAAGATAACACGAAATAGGTGAAAATTGTAAGACCAGCCCTGTACTTGGTCTCTATATTAAACAACAGAATATAAGTTCTGAAAGTTAGATCAGTTAATGAAATGTGAAGATTTATAGTTAATAAACTTGGCTTAAGTTTAAATTTTGTTATGAGATTGAATACAAATTTAAATAGCTCTGTTGTCTCGATATAATTTTTTTTTTTTCTCAATTAGCTAATTAAATTAACTTCATTCGAAGCTATTCGAAGCTACCTTGGCAATAAAATAATGAATTCAAATTCCTGCAAAATCTTCCGATTCTCTCCGATCAGAGTTATAAGTTATAACTTTATTCGTCCAGTTGAATGCTTCAAGGATTAAATTTTCTGTAAATAATGTTAAGAAAGTCTAGATTATTTTAAAGTTACGTTCAACATATAAAATTTTGAATTATTTAAAAATAATCTATATTTATAGATGGCATTTGAGACTAAAAACATCTTCACACAGCTAACTCTAGTTGCTGTAAGTCCAAGAGTTTTATTGTACGACAGAATGATGTAGTTTTGTTTTGATGAGTTCACTTGAATCTTCTGTTGTGATTATGAATACGCTGGAGTTCCCAGCCACATTTCCAATTCCCGATTCCTTATCGTATAGTTAGTTGACTGGCTGATTTACATATGTGGCGGATATTTTCCTTAACTCAAAAAAAATTACACAATCGAGAAAAAATACAGAACTAGCAAAGTTTCTTGTGCTCAGATTGATGACGGAGTCACTTCTTGAACAAATTGAAACACTTGAAGGATTTGGTTTGGTATTTTGTAGATCTTTGACTGGAAAAAATCGTTTTGAGGCTTAATGAGGGATTTGAGCACGAATGTAAAATTATAGGCACTCAAATATTGAAAGGAAAGTGTAAAACCATTAGACTCAAAAGCAAAAAAATCTCTGACTAACGGCATTCTAATGTCGTTGTGAAGTGTAGTATTGTGAACATACCAAGGAGCTCCGACCGCCAGATGAGGTGCCTCATTTAGCAAGATTTGTATTTTGTGAATATGCATTGGCGCTGTTTATCCCAGATTAGAGGCGCTGTTTATCCCAGATTGTATGTCATATGATTGTTTTATATATGAAAACTTTAATATCAACATATAGATTGCCATTAAAGAATACAAGGTTGTGCGAGAACTTTTGGTTTTCTTGGGAATCACGAGTAATCATGATTCCCTGCTCGTCATTTTATATTTTTAGCCATTTATCAATTTAAAAAAAAATTATATTATTGATTTCGTTTGTTGCAAATGGGTTGAAATGTTAAATAAATAAGTCAGCTCATACTGACATTTTTTAAAGAAGCAACACACATATTATTGCATAAGTATGGTATGGTGCATTGAAGTTGAAAAATGAGTATTTTGAAAAATCTATTTTTAGGAATAAGTTTAAGTTAATTAAAAATATTTTGCGCTGATTTAGGTATGCATATGACATACTCGTACTTTATATTTGGACGGGTACTGATGGACAATTACACCAATTTCTAAAACATTTCAATTCTATAGAGATTTTTATAAAATTCTCTCTAGAAATAGAACAGGATGAAAAATTTTATTTCGTGGACCTAACATTATCTCACAAAAATGGTACATTTGACTTTAACATATGTAGAAAAGACACAATTTTAGCAACTTCCAATCATCCTAATAACCATAAATTCGCCGCCTTTAACTGTATGCTTCATAGATTGCTCAGTGTCCCCTTAACCGACGACAATTGTAAAAAGCAATTAATAACCATAAAAAATAGCTACAAATAATGACTACGCTGGAAGCCTCATTGATTAACTTTTAAAAAACAAAACAAAAAAGAAACTTATAACAGATTATATATTTAACGACACCTATAAGCATACCTATAAATTGAGCAAAGTCCTATTTATAAAAAAACATATGCGAAATAACCAAAAAAAATCCAAGTTACATAAAACCAGCTTTTTACACTAATTTAAATCTCCGGAAACTCTTATTTAACGGGAAAGGCAAAAATGGAATATTTAGCAACAGTGGTGTGTATAAACTTTTATGTGCTTACTGTGATAATTTCTATATAGGAAAGACAGGAAGATAATTTGAAAAGAGATTTTGTGAACACAAATCCGCTTTAATAAATCCTCTAATTTATTCTGAAATGGCTAATCATTGTCACCGTGAAAACCATACATTTTCTATCGATGATGCTAAATTCTTACATGTCAGTAGTAACGGAAATAAATTAGACATATTAGAGGCCCTAGAAATTTCTAAGTCAGTGCATCGGGGTGAACATCTGGCAAACACATATATTCCCAGAATCTTGCAGCTGCTCGTTGGAGTTGTCTCCTGCCTCCCTGCACCCACAATTTACCGTTAGAAGCGTGTATATCAGTTCGAACAGAATTCAATCTTGTTTGTGCTCCGCTGATGATGAGGTGAAAGCATTGAAACCGGTAGGTTTATACCGTTACAAAAAGTGGAATAAACAGTGTTTGATAAACAAATTACAATGTCTTTAAACCTTCACAATCTTAATGCCTTAACTATAAATAATACATATTTTGAAATGTTGAAGATGTCCATATCATGAAACTGTATTCATAACAAACAGTTCGTGAATCATATTATGAAAATTGAACATGTGTGCTCTAATATTCCATGTCGAAATAAATCAATTTGTTTTTATCTTAAATATTTTTTTAGGGACTTAAAATAATATATTTTATTACGATAATCGTATATCTTCTTTATTTCTCTTAGTCTCTTGTTTAAAGTCAAGTAGATCATTGAGGATGGGAAACGTTTTTCTCTCCGGCACCTAATTTCATCTCCACAAGCGAGCACCGTGCGCCGATCCCCTGGCTCGAGTGGTTGGAGAATAAGTATCAGGCAGATGTTGCGGCAAGTAACATCCCATTGACACCTTCCCCCTGGGTCCGGCAATACGGCGAGCAGGAGCATTGTGCGGCCACGTCGCTAGGCGGGTTTCAGAAAGGGAGGGAAAGCTTTCAGTAGCACTGCTGGAGATAAACGAGAAGGCTGACGGAAAATCGCGTGGGAAGCGACTTTTTGTGATAAAATATTAAAGAGGTCTTTTAAAATATAAAAAAGAAGAGTGGTTATTTAAAACGATAATATACAATACATATCTCGATTTATTTTTATTAAATATAGGTACATACCATCATGCTATATCCATTTTGGAGTAGGCAGAGATGGCAATACGAAAGGTGGGGTTACCTTTCGATTCATGCACACATCTCTCATCTAATCCATATCCATACATCTTGTTATACATGTCCTCCTATTTTTCTAATTCTCACCTTTCCCTCAGTAAAATTTCTTCAACTATCTTCTCACACTTCTCGATATACAGCTTATTTACTTTTAATTATATTTGTTTTGTAAGTATTATTCTCTCAATGTGGTCAAACCATCTTTAAATTTCCTTCTGAATTACACTTATAACATTCGTCTTTGCATTAATTTTGTTTTATTTCATTACCAGCAGGGTTTATGGCTATTTGGCCATTTCTTACAATCAACAAGAAAATGGCAAAGAGGCTTGAATTGTAAATCAAATCGGTGCCTTTTTTTTAAAAAAAAAAGGGGGAACCAACAAGAACCGATCTCGCAACCTCCAGATCGGGAATTAGGCGTCTTAGCAACTAGGCTACGGATATCGTCTGTCATTGATTTAAAAAAAATATATTGAATACAAAATAACCGTCATGTTTCTCGATTCATTTTTAATATTTTACTTTTCATGATTACAATTTTGAGGTTTGTCTTCCCTATAATACATACATACCATTACTACGTTACCCTCTCAGGGTAGGCTGAGAGGAGGGAGCACCAGGATTTCCTCTCGCGATACACTTTGTCATACAGCTGACGTACACCCATGAGATTCGTACAAATAATCTAGCATGCCCGAGCTGTAGCCACTCATGAGATTCGATAACCGGTAGCAAAAAACATAGTGGCACAATTTCATTGAAACACCCAAAAGCCGAGTATATATACATCAAATACAATTCATGTCTAACAAACTCACCTGTTATATTCGCACACATTTATAACCTAAAAAAAAACATAAAAAAGTATAAGCGATGTTGGGTTTGACTTTTTTCTATTGTATGACACTGCTTATATGTCAATATTGACGTTCTATGAATATTTTTGTATTTATTTAATTAGGAAAGTCATTGAGTCTCTTCCAGGCCAGTTTTTGGGTATTTAAGGTAGCTATCAAATACCAGTACAATAATACATTAAGATGAAAAATATTTCAAAGTGAAATCAGTCCACATCGAGCAACGAAAATATGAATCCTTGTAAATTATTTCACGCCTCTTCTTACAAAAAGCCACCAAATTTACCTTTGATCCCTGAAAAGACTTTATTTATTTGTGCCTGTAGACGCGTGACGGCCGCACCGCGCCCCCGTATAGCGCCAGCCCGTACAGGGTAAGGCGGAAAGACTGGGCACGGAGGAGGTTCGGGTCGGGGCCACGATCATTCTTTGTACCCGGGGTGCTCAAGGATGTACGAGTAGCTGAGGGGCTCAGACACCTGTGGAATTTGGGGAAAATGAATCTCTGCGTGTACGTGGCGGGAATAACGGTCAACTCATTTATTGTGTTATCAAGGTACATCGGTAAATGTATTTTAAATACACGCACTTATTTATACCACAGGAGCTATTATATTTAAATTTATTATATCAAAGACTAAAATAATCCAAGTAAATACTGTTGAAATGTGCACAGTGAGAAGATTATATGGAGTGACAGTGTACTTCAGAATACAGAATGAAGTAATAAGGGATGAATGTGAACCTAAGGCTGATGTATTGAGTAAGATAAAGAAGAGCATTCTGAGATGGTTTGGACATGAAGAACGAATGAATAAAAACAATATTAACAAAGCAAATAGACAGTGCAAATGTGAGTGGAAGGCGTGGTATAGGTAGACCAAAGAAAGTAAAATTGGATCAAGTGAATGATATTTTGAAGGAAGGAAACGTAGAAAGTCAAACATATCTTAGTTATATGAGAAGGTGTATGGTTGTATAAGAGACGAAAAATGTGTGTCAAGAAAGGAACATCGGGTTCTCCGTCCTTTAGGATTACCCCGACAGGGTAATGGCGTCATAGTATGTCTCCATAACAGAGATCGGCGCAAGTGATATAAAAGTAGTACTGTATTACGCTATCAATCTATAAGGTACAACCTTGCATTCTTATTAGAGTACGATAATTAATTCCGATGAACCAGAAGCATTTTAAATTATTTTTTGTAATGAACTGGCACTTGTTTTATTTTGAAGACAAATATTCTACAAAATTGGTCTCAGAGAACATTAAGATACTTGTTAAGCAAAACGGAACCCCAAATATTCAATTGAAGGGCCAATCACAAGTACGAGTATTTGGAATGTACTGCAGTCCAGAAGATTTTACAGCAGTTTTTACTAAGATCCCGTTAACCCTAGAGTTACCAGCGGGCCTCACTAACAATATCATTTTTACTAAGATCCCGTTAACCCTAGAGTTACCAGCGGGCCTCACTAACAATATCATTTTTACTAAGATCCCGTTAACCCTAGAGTTACCAGCGGGCCTCACTAACAATATCATTTTTACTAAGATCCCGTTAACCCTAGAGTTACCAGCGGGCCTCACTAACAATATCATTTTTACTAAGATCCCGTTAACCCTAGAGTTACCAGCGGGCCTCACTAACAATATCATTTTTTATCAAATCTACCGATTTTTCAAAATGTAATATGAAAAGTAGTCCTGCAAAAAATTCAATAAGTAAAGTCAGTAATGGTCTAATGATAGAGTCAAACTATTCCGATAATGCAGAAAATTTATCCCGGAAAGTCAGTTTCTCACAAACATGTTATTTATTTGACCTCAGGACTTGAGGTAGACGTTGTCTTTAGTATTTATAGTTATATTCACGCCTCTGGTGTTTTGAAGGGATCAATGTGTATTTTTTAGGTACTTGGACATTGAAACGCAGTAATAAGAACTGAATAGGTGCAGTAAAAATGCGTGCAGTATTTAGCGTTACAATATTTGGTAAAGTAAGAAATTATTTGATAAAAGATAACTACTTTCTGTTAAAGATGGATAGTATACCTATACATATAATTGAGATATGTGTTTTGAGGTGATTTTGCCACATTAAGCGAATGAGTTGCGAAAGCCGAAACTTACGAAACAAATATTATACATAAACCTGTAATTATTGGCGAGAGAAGAAAATGTTTACCAATGACAGAGTGGAATGAGATAGGAGGAGAAATATTAATTAGGAAACGTAAGAAGTATGAGAATCAGGGGAGCATATGTGACGTAATGTATGGACGTGGAGGTGACATCTGTATGCACGAATAGAAATACGCGGAGATCTATCATTTCTACCTACCCCAAAAGGGGTATTGCGTGATGGTATGTATGTATGTATGAAGTGTGTATGATGAAGTGTGTATGATGTTTTATGGGTACTTTTTCTTTATGTTTATCTTCTTTTTTTTACCTCATTAGATTTATACTGTAATGTTTATGAAGGATAAAAATTTCACTATCCAGCGGTCCATTGGAACTACTATACTTACCATGCTGCCTCTGATATTTGGAGAATATATCTAGATTATTTACTTCTTGTAATTAAATAAGACAGGAATCGTATGATTGTGGGACATATCAGGGGCTACAATTCTGGGTTTGATGCTTGGTACTCGTAATTATATTGTAATATCATTTTTTAGTGCCACCAGGAATTGAACAACCCCTCCCCCTCCTGTCGGATTGGAAGACAGTCAGACAGATGTCATCAAATGTGTTAATAACAAAATTTTGTTTAAACATAACCACACTTGAATTGAAATGTTGTAGATATTTTACAAAAATCAGATGAAATTTTTTGCGAACATTGGTAGGAGCATAAGAGACGTATTATTTTTTTGTTTATAAATATACATATATAATTTTTCTTTCTTGAGTTAGGGAGAGGATAGATAACCAAACATTGCCATCTCGACACACTACTTTCGCCTCTTCCATATCAATACATATTTTCATAGTTCATTCTGTTTTTCTTACTCCTTTCCTTTCCTAATTTCAAATGGCTTTAAATTGTTCCACTCATACTTTTCTCGGTCATCCTCTACCATGACTCCCACTCATGCTTACATTTAATGTTTTTTGAGTCCCCCTTTCATCGCCCATCCTTTCAACAAGTCCAAACCCCCTCGACATGTTCTTTTTTACCCTATTTAACATATACGTTCAAGCTCACATTCATCCTTAATAATTACATGACTTATTATGTCATAAATCTTAAAAAATATGAAGCTTTATAAATGGTCCTATTTGTTTGCTATGCTATATAGAAAAAACCCTATCATACGCAAACGATGTTAAATATATTAACTTCAACCTATTTAAGCCCACAAACACGTCCAATTTCGGTTTGATCCTTTCCGTGCTACGAGGTCGGAGTCCCGCCCGGCCGCAAGCGGTTTGCTCGGGGCGTGAAGCGACTGTAGTACAACGCCACTTCGCCGCTCCCATTATCCGAAGAGGCTTGTTTACACACTGGAGACCACCTCGGGACGTATGGGGTTAAGATATTTGTATTTGAGTGTCTTTCTTTGGAATAGGTTTGGTCGAATTTGCAGAGGGAACATTTTGTTTACTATTTATGAACTGTACGTTACGTTGAAGGATGCCCATAAAATTAATAAATTCCAAGATAATATTTCTTTGTATTGTGCTGTATAAAACTTTGATATAGACATCTTCAACATTTCGGAATATGTTTTTGAATAAATAATGTTAATTCTGTGTTGTATTATACAATCTGGCGGGTTTATCGGCATGTGTCAATCTATTTAACCTCACCAGAAAGATATTAAAAAGGCCTAAAATCCAAAGCAAATGGGAACCCTTTTTAAAATAGAGGGTTCCAAGGAGAATAACCCCTGGGTTGGAAGACAGGTATTTTACGATCTAGGCTATGGAGATTTTCTCCATATGATATAATAGTGTAATATGATATAATAGTTTCTCCATATGATATATCTCCATGGCTTATTTTCATGTGGATTTTTTTCTCAATCAACCAGAACGACATTTCAAGGCCTATTTTATATGAAAAATCCAGACCTGGTAACTTTTGTTTTTTGACTCGAAAATTGATGCTTGAACTTCCAGAGGGGGGATTGGAGTTCCAATTAAGTAATTGATGCAATAAGTTTGTGTCATGTGTGATAATGTTTCTAGTTTATTCAGCATTTTTCAGTATTAACGTAAGTTTACACTAAATGACCAAGAGAATGATAATGTTTCGTCCAAATATTGTTTGAATTCAAATTAATAAATATTTCAACATCATTTCGTTATTATGAAAATATACCTCAAATACTACCATGATACTTTGCAGGGACGAAAACTGCGCTGAAAAGCGCATTCGATTACGCTGATTCTTCGTCGAATCATCGGTTCAGCAATGGCAGAGAATTCATTTACATATAATTTCAAATCTTTAACCCAATATAGATTGTATGATTAAGTGAAGAAATGTATTTATTTATTTGAAAAAATAATTATAAACTTATTTTAAACTCATTAACTTATAACCATGTTTTCCCTTCAACAATACTTAATTATATCCTTAAAACTTATTAACATTTTGTTAAAAAAATTGAATGCTTTGTAGTAGTTATTTTGGCTTTTATTTTAGTTTTTAAAAGCCAAAAATCATCGCGAAAACTCGTGGGGTAGTTATGAACTACCTTATAGTAAATCGCAGCAGTTTGGGTATTCTTTGGTATCAAATAATTACATAAAAACTATAGTTTTACGTACACACATCTTGTTTGTAAAGCATATCCGTAGCCCTCACCCATTTTACGCAGAAAAATTTAAAGTTTCCTCAATTGAGTTTCGATGTTTGAAAAATAACCTTTGAACTATAATTTAGACGTGATGCTATGATTGTATCCTATATCAATTTGGTTGAATCTCGGTAAAATCAATTTATAATTCTACTAAGAAATTCTACCTTTTTTGTTATGAATTCAGTATCATTATTAAATTTAGGTCAGAAACAATGAGAAAATCAAGGAGTTCAAGATATCGAGATTGATATTCAATATATCTTCATATCGTGTCTCTCAAACTTGTGCACGTTGACAGAAAGTTTATGTTCTTGTCAAGTTGAAAAAGTTATCCCATACGTTCCAGATGGCACTTGTTCCACGTCCCAAGCAAGAATTTTCTTTTTAAATCGACTCCTCTCCGGTTCGTGAAATTGTCCATCATTATGACCTTTAGTGACTGATATGCGACTCCTCTCCGGTTCGTGAAATTGTCCATCATTATGACCTTTAGTGACTGATATGACGACCTCCGTGGCCTTGTTGGTAAGACACTTGTCTCCCAGCCTGGAGGTTGCGGGTTCGATTCCTGGTGAAACCCAGATTCTTTTAAAAAAAGATTTCAGTTTGATTTTCGCTTAAGCCCTCTGTAACATCTTTCTGATTGGTTGGAAGAGATTGCCAGATGGCAATAAACCCTTCAGATTGTACTGTATACAACGAAAGTGGAATAAAATACAATATGTCTAGTATACGTCTCAGTCTTAGAAATGTTGAGGACTTTTTTTCTTTCTTTGATGGTGTCTCAAAAGGCAATACTGTCAATTACTTGTAGTTAGAATAGAGGTGCCAGCAGAATAACGGGTATTACAGTAGATCTTCATGGTCTGAAACTAACAGAGGTAGGTAAAATGAGGAAAGGTACATTTTTGGATAAGCATCAATCACTTCAAAATCTGATAGTCGATTGCAAACGTTCTACGACAGCTCTAACATTATTTTTTCTTTCATATTTTTAAATGCAAAATTCTTAAACATTTTGAAAAAAAAATATTTATTCTTTCCACAATACATTATTTAAATTTAACATCGTTTTACTAAAGGGGGAATCGTAGAATACAAATAATGTTAACACCTCTCTTTTTTGTGAATTCTGAAAACCGCTTTATTTAACAAGGTCTTATTCCTTGACAATAAAATTTATTCTAAATACCGAAACATTCCCACTCTGCATTCACAATCTTACTACTTACTTAAACCACAATAAATTTCATTCAGCAACTCCTCGTCACACACTATTCATTCGCACCAGCCATTTAGTCACATGCCTATGTGGAGATCTCCAAAAGTTTCATACTCCTCACTCTTTCCCTGTCAATGAACCACCGTGTTAGATATATTTTCAAATTTGAAGGCTCGTCATTAAAAATCTCTCTCTTAGCAATGTGTTGTAAATATTTTATTTTATACTTGGTAGAAAACCTTTCTACATCTGGTTTTAAAATGACTCTTTCTCATCCCAAAACACAAAGGCGGACAAGGTTCGGCCCACTGAGGCGAATCGCCCTGACCAGCGCAACAGGAGTCCGCTTAAGCCGCCTGCTGATAGTGTGGCCCGTTCACTCGGTATCCGGCACACACTGGATAGAAAATTAAAGTCCCATAGACAAAGACAAAGTTGTAGAGCTTTTGGTATGTGTGTTTGTTTTATATTAAATAGTGCCATTAAACAAAAATCGTGATATTTATATAAGTTTAAAATACGTTTAGAAATTGTCTATAAATCTATACAAGATATATTATATTACAAGTATTGTATGAAAATCCCAAAATTATTTTGTATATTTTTAAAATGAAATATCTCGGAATCAATAAGTAAGAAGTTTGTACATAATAATTCAAAGGCTTATACAATTCAATTCGATATATTAATGAAGATGCACTATAGTATGATTAAAGGTGTTTTGTGATTTATTAACATTTCAGCGCAATTTTCCCATTTTGCACTCGTATTCAGATTCATGTGCTCAATTTAAAAGGTGCTATATCGGGCAATAGATTGATTGTACTGGAGACAGAAGGTCGAAATCCATGATTATCATAATCTTCAGAATCAAGGGAATGATGAAGAATAAGAAGAATTTATATTCATTGTCCCGAGAAGACGTAAAGAAAATAATAATTAGTGAAATATATTGTTGAAAATTTACTTAATTTCCTAGTTATCAATCAACGAGATTTGATAAACGTATCTAAAAAATATATTAACATCTTCGTTTTTGTTTAAAAAGGAAGATGTAAATATACTTTTTCGAGAAAAGTAAATTTTTTCATGTTATTAAGAAGTAACTATGAAAAAAGTAACTTAATTATGCCTTTTCCATGTCGGCGCGAGGATCGTTTTCTATCCATTGTGCGACACCAGATTATAAGATACGGGCACTTACCCTTGTCCGCTCCGTACTTCGCACCGCAAGGGTCAAATGCTGTGTGACGTGTCGACACGTTTAATCGGTTGTATGCCTTGTGGGGGTTACGCTAAAAGTATTTTTGGATGTACGTTCTTTTTAAGGTAACCTACATCTTTTTTTAGCACGTATTTTGGTTTTTATCAAACTAATTGTATTTATATCTGGTTGGTCACATTGATAAAAATCGTGCGAAAGACTTAAAAAACCAATATACGTGGATCGTCCAGAAAGTAAAGAACGTTTTGGCATAACTAAATAAAACGAAAGATATCAACACAAAACTTTATTTACAAAGTCACATTACCTTACTCTATTTTTCAATGTAGTCGCCATAGCTGTCAAGGCACTTATTGTAACGTGGAACCAATTTTTCAATTCCGACGTTATACTTCTACCGCCAAAGATTTGAGCCAGGATGTCGCTTCTTGTTTGAGGTCTTCATCGTTTGCGAACTGTTTTCCACCCAAAAATTCCTTTAATTTCGGGAATAAGTGAAAATCACTTGGTGCCAAGTCAGGGCTGTAAGGCGGATGTCCAAAAATTTCTCACTTAAAACGTTTAAGTTCTCACTGTGTTCGTGCTGATGCATGAGGCCGCGCATTGTCATGAATCAAAACCATCTTTCCCGACAACATTCCACGTCTCTTGTTTTGGATGGCGCATCTAAGTCGTTGAAGAGTTTCACAATAGGCCTCTGAGTTTATTGT
>OX463840.1:33742042-33821034 GCA_949825065.1 Odontocerum albicorne
TATATATATATATATATATATATATATATATATATATATATATATATATATATATATATATATAATATATATATATATATATATATATATATCTTTATATCTTTATCTTTATCTGCCCTTTTTTCTACCCATTGCTGAGTGAGGGCACCCCTATGACCCACTTCGTGGTCTTCTCATCTGTTCACCGGGTGTATTAGTGAAAACCGACAAGCTTTGTCATATAAGGGTAGTGGCTACCTCCGGTTATATTATATATATATATATATATATATATATATATATATATATATATATATATATATATATATATATATATATATAAATATATACATACGAGTATATGTGTGTTACAACCGATTTTAAATTTTAAATAAAAAAATATTGTTATCATTTCTATGATAAATGTCTTTTAATAACACGATTGATAGAAAAGATCTGTAATTTTTCATTTTGATTCACTAGAATTAAAAGAATTAAAACAAAAATACATTGAAATCTGTAGATACTTACACTTTCCCATCGATGTATTGTTGAATGAAATTTCTATTATTGAAATATTTTATTGTGCCGTATATTTTTCCCGCGTTGATATTTTTTTCATTCTTCATGTTTCAACCCTCTAACAGAACTTCTGAAATGTAGGCTGAAATATTTATAAAAAATTGAACTTATATATTCGAAGATTATTTTCCACTAGTTTAAAAGGTTTTCTAATTTTACGCTATTTTGAGTTGACTTAAACGATGGTCTAAGCTTTCATTTTCAGAGAGATGTAAAAAACTCATACTCGGTAATATTTTCGACATCACTTTGAGGATGAAGATTCAAAGACCTTTCGAAGCGTCTGCCATCATTTAAGCCAACTCAACATGGCAACAACTCCTAAAAACTAGTTGTGCTAAAAATCCTGAACGCCGTCATCATTAGTGTAATACGAGTATATCAAATGAATGTTGCATATTAAAGTGGAATAGAGTCATGTATGAAGTAAAGACGACTGTTATTTAATGTTGAATAAGAATAGTGATTGTAAGTTGTATGAGAATTGATTCCATTATCAAAGTGATATGCATAACTGAAACATTAATTTATAGGAGAGAATAGTGAACATAGAAAATACAATATATGAAAACGACTAAAATGGAGTAGAAATGTTTTGAAAAATATCCAATACTATGGTAAATGACGTGATTATAAAAAGTTATATACGAGTATATAGGATGAATTGTATTTAAGGATCTATCTACTAAAATAAAGAAGGGTACTCAAAAGTACTTTGTACACATTAAACAAACATGTGGAAAGCAATCGACCAAAAACATAGAGTGTACGGTGTGGTGTGTGGACGTTACAGAAGTAAAAGATGTATGTCAGGATATAAAGAAATGTATATTTGTCCTCTCTACCTACCTCAACATATGACGTGGGGGTGATGAATTTAAAAAAAGAGCTTAAAAATGACAATTGTGGTGAATTTTAATACAAACGTTCATACGTACCATCGCACTGTTTTGTTTTGGGGTAGGCTCTACGCCTTGCTATCCATGCACTCGGACATTACTCATTCCATATACCGAGTACATAGGTCTCGACGGTATATTTAATTTTTTGTATCTCAAACTTCTTACTTATACCTTTTTTTCAATTAAAATCTTCTATTTTGGTCTACCGCTTTTCTCCTTTTCATTAATTTCTGACATACGTGTATATAATTGATTCGTGAGTATTTCACAACTCTTTCTCTCAATGTGGCCAAACCATCTCAAATTTCTCTTTTTGATATTTTTTTTTTGACATGCAAATTTTAATACTGTCTTAATAATTTAATTTCATATTAATGTGATAACGGCATTTGTGACAGAGGATAATAATCCATTTTGGCTCAGAATAAATATTGCGAAGTATGCTCGTCCTGGGATTCGAACTCTTAACCCATAACATAACATCACGCTACATAAAGTAAACCTCAGTGTTATTACAGAAACAGGTCGAGCATGGAATTCATATTTCAGATTTCTACACAGAAATTCAGAATACAAAAAGTGCGGGTTCAACATAAAGGGTATAGTTTTTTCATATATAAATATCTATTATGCGGCTCCCCCTTTTTAATCCCCTTCTCCGCGCTTTAGAAAGGTTGACTTTTTTTAAATTCATTCAATTTTTTCCAATAGCAATTGTGGTACCCAAAATATTAAAAATATGAAAAAAATTGTTGAAAATCTGTAAAATAACATGATTATCTTTAGAGCCATTAAATGGCGGAGATTACTTCCAATCGCTTAGATTTTTTTTAAATGGTTTTAGTCTGGTTTTCAGTTATGGCTTCTTCTGATGAGTTATAAGATGATAATAAACCCACCAGGTTGTTCTGTATGCAACGGAAGTGTAATATACTCGTAATACACAGCTCGAACTCCACTCTTTTGAAAGAAATTATCCAACATTCTGTTTCAAATCTGTAAAATGGAATCATTTCCCATTTATTTCATTTTCGAAGATGTTTTTATAAGTTTAAACAAGAAGTTTAAACATCGATGTGATTTTACTATTGTACATGAAGACGAGTAACCCTCCTTGAAAAAAGCTTGATCCCCAATCAAATAACTAAAAAAATTACTTCAAGTTGATGAATTATTAAAATATGTTATTGGCCGAGGTATAATCACGTTTTTACTGTTTATTAAAATATAACTAATAAGATGATGTACTTACATCCCCACGTATCCAATAACTCCCAACTATATTTTGTATATCATCAGATCACCGTCCTAGATATATTAAAATGGCTGCATCTATTCCCAAGTAATTATTTAAAGTCCTCCTGTGTTAACCTATAAACTGTGCAGCTTATTAAGTAGTAATAATTAGAAGAGGACAATTTATTTATCGTTGTTTGTCGTATCTGTTTGCTGCATGGTTTGTACTTATGTTGTAGGCGTGATTGTGGTATAGCGCTAGTGGTGCTACCAGGGTTCCCACATTGCTTGTTCGGTACTAACATAGTTCTAGATAATACCTGTTACTAATTTTTTTCAGTAATATGTGATTTTAACCAAATCGTGTGTATCATTGTAGTCGCTTGGCACCAAGTAACGAATGAATACACATTACACATGACGGGTATAATAGAAGACATCATAAAAATGGGAAATTAGAGTTAGCGTCCTTGGTACCAACATAACTGTATAGGTAAATTTGTGATATGCATATCCGATTGCACGTAGGACAATGCACTTGCTTGCACCTTGTGCACGCCTTCTTTCTTCTACAGATCTCAGATAACTAGCGACAGTTCTATGCCATTTTGGCTTAATCTGTCGCTCTTTTCACTGAATTGTGTTGAGTATTTATGTTTTGAGCGTCTTGTGCAATACGTATTTATTTATATATATTACGCTGTTGACTGTGTTTCTTTTATCTTTCGTCAGATCATCAGGGATGACATTTCTTGGAAGTCTGGAGCTAGATAGATGTGTTAGCTACATCTCCATACCAACGCAGTCGAACACACATACATCAAGTAGTATCATAGAGAGCAAATGCTCCTCAAGGTCTATTCAGCTTTATTTTGTAAAGTATAATAATATTTTCTGCTACTTATTTCTTATTGAGTATTATTTCATAATCCTCTTAAACTTTCCTCAACACTCAAATACGAAATATTTCTACACAGAAACGAAACATGATTAAAATTATTTTTAAATACAACTTCGCCTTTGAAAAATTCGTTTATTCAAGAAAAGTTTCCTTTTCGAAAAGTTTATTTTATCGACCGGAGTTTTTGATTTGTAGTTTTTAATTTAACTTTGCAGTTGCTGCTTGAAAAGCAATACCGAAGTTTTAATTGCCATGTTTTGCACTGAAATATTACTCTCAAATTATGTTGCTTTTTGAAAGCTGTTTTATGTTTCATTAATACTTTTCTCAGTATTTATTTCGCAATTCTCTACTGAGTTTAGAGCGAATAAAATTTTCGTCATTTTGGAAGGGTTCTTTTTCACTATAACATTTAATATATTAGAGTTGAGTTTTTTTCTGTTTCACACATCGTCTTTGTTATTAAAAAATCATATTGTACCTTTATGACGTTGTACAATTTTAAGCACGAATTGATAAGTAACGATTATCAATCTTTGATTTCTGCCACGTTCTAATATCTCGTCCCACTTATTAACCTATTATAAAAGTTTTTCATTCTTCTCTCATTCAGAATTTTATATATTCGTCATGTTCTTTTAGGTCTTCCCAAACTTCTCGTGCCATTTATTCCATAGCTTTTGATTATAATGATGATGGTTCATTGTTTGTCGTCGTTAAGGTGAAGTGAGCTAGCCTAAGGGTGTGTTGATGTCCTCTCGTGTAAAATAACGTTTTTAATATTCCTTTGAAAGTTCCCAAATTATCCTCTGCGTATAGTTCCAAATACTGACTATTCCACTGAACAGGTCACAGATTGCCCTATCAGAAAACTTAAAATTATTAATTATGTTTAGCTTAATGATCTGCTTACATAAGAGGGCGCCTCGGCTCTCCGTGATCGTATCTAAGCTATTGGTCTACCAAATTTCTCTCTGGTCATGGGAGCTTTGATGGCAAATTTTTTACCTTTATTCTTGTATTTTCGCCGTGTTGAATTTTTACGGTCATCTGGATCAATTCGTAGATCACATTTTGTGATACTGTGGTGATAATTGAGTCAAAAATTTCCGAGGGGATCTCGATTTGGTTCATCTTCAGACAGATTCGCTACTCCGATCTAGTGGCGTCAAAGGATAGTTTGCAGTATTTGAAGTATTTTTTAGTTACTGTTTAGTTGCTAGGCTGTTTGAACTCCAGGCCTTAAGCCACTTTATAATTATATTTACTGCGCTGCGAACCATTTTCATATTCCCGTGACGTCGGGCCTTAAGTCCGTCGCCGCTAATATTCTTTTCGCACTTCGGTGTTTCGCCACTGGGGGAGTCTCCTTGGGCAGTACCTTCTTCGTTACTGCGTGACGTCTCGCTTATAAAAAAGAAGATTTGAATCTTCTAGTGAAGATTGCGCTAGACGGGGACATATTTTGTCCCCCATACGATCGTGAGTGGTGGTCAGATTGAACTAAACTGACGATCTGAATCTTCACCGAGGAGATATTTTTTAGAGCTCAACCTCAAAATTTAGGAGAGACATGAATGCAGAGCTTAGATATGAAACCTTATGAAAGTAAACCTTAAGATATTTTCTTTATGAAATTGTCAAAAATCGTTCTATTACGTTGGACTACCTACGAGTACACAAAACAAAATGTAAACTCTATGATGGATTAGGAACGAGTGAGCAGAGCAATTCGTCTCAGTTCTAACAACCTACCTATGGAATCACAAAATGTGAACTCTATGATGGATTAGGAACGAGTGAGCAGAGCAATTCGTCTCAGTTCTAACAACCTACCTATGGAATCACAAAATGTGAACTCTATGATGGATTAGGAACGAGTGAGCAGAGCAATTCGTCTCAGTTCTAACAACCTACCTATGGAATCACAAAATGTGAACTCTATGATGGATTAGGAACGAGTAAGCAGAGCAATTCGTCTCAGTTCTAACAACCTACATATGCAATCACAAAATGTGAACTCTATGATGGACTAGGAACGAGTGAGCAGAGCAATTCGTCTCAGTTCTAACAACCTACCTATGGAATCACGAAAATCGTATTTTTATTTGTTTGTTAATTTTACTAATTTATACTTATTAAAAAAAAGGGAATATAAAAATTTGCACCATGGAGTTAAAATTGTTCAATTTGTACGTTAAAAATATAAAATACCTCGATCTATTATAAATTCAAAACATTATAAATTTGCGCAATCAGTACATATCTTAGAGACTTTGTCATCAAGGTAGCAACAATGACAAAGAAAAGACTTGAAATTTGACAAAGAGACGAGAGGATAATCAATACAGTATCCGTATATGGTTCTGTGTTGCATATCGTTGGCTTAATCTGTAAACTTTGTATCTCCAATTAGAAATTCAGAATAGTTTACAGGAAATCCAAAATAACAGTAATGTTTTATTTATTCTTTTCTACTTTTTCTGACAATAAAATGAATTTTATAATAAAAGATGTGCAGTTGTACTCTTTTCCATGTTTATTTTTAAACAAATTATGACACCAACGGTAGAAAATTATGGATATCTTAAAACAAATATAATGTAATAGTAATTTAGTAAATAATTCTTTGTATAATGTTGTAACTGTATTTCTTTTATAGCTATGAACAATATCAAATTTAAAAAAATATTTGGATGTCTAAAAATCGTCCTAATTTACATGATTTTTCCATTAGTTATTCTTTATATTACGTAGTTGCTGTTAAATAAGAAATGAATTGAAAATATTGTGCAAACATCTGTGTCAAGTGGCTCAACGTTTGCTTGAAATACTTAGATATTTAACAAAGCATTTCAATAAATACACTTATCTTTTTTTAAATGTTCCATTAAAAAAAAGATATATTGAATAGTGTGTCGCCTTTTTTTTTTATATAAAATGCATTAAAAACAATTTTTGAACAGAGATGGAGATACGCGCATTGTAGATTAAGCCGAAGATATATCAGTGTATTTTGTTCCATTCTTTCTCAGTGTTTTGTTTCAAAGCTCTCTGTCGGTTTGCTGTCCGTTGTCGAACGTTGATTTATAATATGTGTAAGCTTTCCAACAATGCCAAGAACGATTCTGATATATGATTGTGTACTCTTATATGCAAATATGGATTTTTGCAAGCGTCGAGATAGAATCTTCAATTTTGTCCGATTCGAGGAATTTGTGCACGGTTTATATTAGATTGTTTGATAAATTGCATAAGGAAAAATCCTTTTTTTTTTACTTCTATATTTGAAAATTTTAAATTTTGGAAACGGGGAAAATGGGGAAAAATGAAAACACAATGAATAATTCAATTTATTTTGGAATCCTTTTTGAGATATAATGTAAACAGGTCAATGTGATGATTTTTAAGATATAATGTAAACAGGTCAATGTGATGGTTTTTGAAAATGATTATTCTACGGGTTTAATCGATGTATGGTTAAACAATCAAATATAAAAACAAGATGGGGAATTTTGCTATTTGGAATAAATATTTTAAAGAGAAAAATATTGAAATATATAGCTAATGATTTAGAAAAACGTGTTGAAATAGGAAACTTGATAAACAGAGTACTTAAATATATAAAGTACAAACTCTTCAAAAATGAGATTTCTCGGTGATTTACATGTGCCAACCTTGATGTATAGAAGTGGAGCCTGGACATTAAGAAGAGTCATAAAGGGGAAAAATGTGATATAAATGCGTGTTAACGAAAAATATCTGATGTTATAATGTTGAATAGAATAAAAGTAAACATATCTGTTAGAGATGTAACATATTTATGTTGTAAGTAGAATATTAAGAAAAGAGTCTTGAGATGATATATAACTTAAATAAATGTAGAGGTGTGTAAATTCAAAGAAAGGCGTAGAGATGTGTCCTCTCTGCCTACCTCAAAAGGGACATAGCATGATTATTTTTTTGTATGTGTTTTCTTTGAACACTGAAACTATCGTAAGCATGCTTTTTGTTAAATAATGCATAATGTTTTTTTACAGTATATCAAAAAAGTAAAATCGTTATGGCATAGCGTTTTAAAGTGATCGAAAAGTCTAAATACGAGTATGTTAAAATATCATAGTTTTCGCTTTACTCAAATATACGAGTATTATAAAACTCTTAAATAAAAAGTTTTCTTACATACTCGTACATACATTTTTTGAATCTACCTACTTTCTATGACCATATAATTTTTTTAGAGCTTTAGTCCCGGACGCTCTCCTCCTTTTTCTCCAAGCTAATAGGTTACTCGCTCCACTTCCAGCCTCTTAAGGTCCCGATGCACGCTATCAAAAAGCCTCTGTCTCGGACTGCCAAGTTTTTTTCGTGTTTTTATGAGCAATGATATTTATTGATCGTGCCGAATGAGATCTGCTTTCATGTCAACCTTCGAAACCTTATTCATGTCAACCTTCGAAACTTTATGTCACTGGTAATTAGTGATTATCTCGTCAATTTTTGAGTTTCTTCATTAAATCTCAGTTTCGACTCTCCTTCAGTCTGTTTTGGGTCTAGCGTTTATCTTAGCAGCCTGTTTTCGAAGCTGAGTAACTTTTTTGGTTTCGAGGGATATTTATTTAACATTTAATATAAGCTTAACCCAATTACATTCATCTGAAAAATTATAAAGCAACACGCACATACAACTGTCTTCTGAAATGCCCAAACATGATGAAGAATATATAGTTGTGGCTATCACTGTTCATTACGTAATACTACATATTTGGCAATCAAAAACCATCCATGATGCCCTTCGTGAATCACGCATTGTACGAGTAAATGTACACAAATGCAAGGGACACAGGTTGGACTACAGAGAGATCGCATTACTTTCAATTTTGGTTATGATATTCTGCAGAATTGTTGTGAACATACTTGTCAAGATCTTGGACAGAGTCGCAGACTATGTTTCGGGCGTCTCGTAGTAAAGTGGACATGATATTTATCATAAGGCAACTGAGGAAAAAATATCAAGAGAGGGCAGAAATTTTTATGCTGCTTTTATTGATTTGGCCAAGACTTTTGACTCAATTAATATAAATTCGTTATAGATGATCCTTGGGAAACTTGGTGTTCCGCCGCTCTAAAGAAAGCTTCTATCCCAGCTGCATACCTGCAACAGGTTTTTTTTATCTTACTTCAAGATTGAAGACGGATGCATTTGACACCAATATAGGTGTCCACCAATGATGCGATCTGACTTTAACTCTGTTTAATGCGTATATGACAGCCTTTATGTTTGTCGGTGACAGATAACTTAGTGTCAGAGGAATTGAAACGAGATACAGTACTGATGGGGGACTATATAATCTGCGCTGATTATGTGCTCAAACTAGAGTTTTTCACGCATATATCACAGAACTGCAATATACGGATGACATCCCCCCTTGTTGCGCATTCAGAGGAAGGCCTACGAGAGTTTTAGTGTTTATGCAGAGGTGTATCAGATGTTTGGCCAATAAATAAAGGTGAAGAAACCCCAAATACTAGCATGTTCTATAGAGAATGTTATGCTTACAAAATTTACTAAGGAGCTCAATCCTCAATTCATCCACCGACATATGGTAGATGTCGATATCGGAAAAGTCATTCAAAAATGTCATCCTGTGTGCGAGTGGTGACGCTCAGTTAGTTGGTCGTACACTACCAAAAACAATCTTAATTCATGATGGCGTAAATAATTGTTCTGTACATTAAACAAAAGTTTGTCAATCAGCAATTGACAATCAGGGTTTGCTATTTTCCTGTTAGCATTTTTTTTTATGTATAAACGAGTCCGATAATCTATTCTAACGTTTAAGGATTCATATTCAAGTATATCTCTTAAAGCATGTGATATAAAACTATGAGTAAAATCCATACTTTGCAAAAATCTCTTTCGGATTCGCTCAAATATCAACGAGCTCTCAATTCTTTTTAGGTTCCATATGATTGAGTTGCATTCTGATATATTCAACACTATCTGAAGATTTCTTAAGATCCTTGGTAGAGTAAATGATGATTAGGTCGTTGTGATTATCATCGCTCATAAGCTGGTCATCTTCATATCCAAACATATACTTAAATCAAAACAATTTTTATCTCGAAACAGATTTATGAGAAGTACGAATATGATAGACATAACAGTGTTTACAAACAAATAACACAATGGTTGTGATCCCTTGAGCATTATTCACGCGGGTTCATAGTTTTATCCGGCAGCTTGTGATTATTTGCCGGCGGAGACCCCGTAATCCGGCCGCGCTGACCCGCCGCCCGCAGCCGCCGGCCGCAGAGCGGTTTACGGCCGGCGGATTCGTGGCTGACGCTCCACGACGCGCCACTGGAATGAGATCTTAGGGTATGGAAACAGTAGTTTTAAAAAAATCGAAAAATATTATCTTTTTTAATTCTTCGTTTTGTATTCTAAGCACTTACATATTATTTTATCATTTTTGATCTGGCCTCTCAAGGACCGTTGTATACTCGTACAATGTATATCGTATCGTTGTATTGTCGTACGAAAGAAATCGTTAAGGGATGAATGTAAACTTAAGGCTGATGTATTAAGTAAGATAAAAAAAACACTTTGAGATGACATGTATAATTAATGAAGGAAGAAATACTAACAAAATAAATATACAATGCAAATGTGAGTGGAAAGCGTGGTAGAGGAATACCAAGGAATGTGTGGTAGGATCAAGTTGGATCAAATCTAGACTTCAGGTAGGGTGTGAGACTCTCTTTAAGAATGCTCTAACTTGGGTTTAAACCTACTATTCATAACTGATTTAAAATATAACAGAGAAAACAAATCAAGTCTGGCAGCTCCATCTGCTCCCGAGAATTTTTTTTTAAGTAGCATTGAATGTCATTATATGGTGCATTAAGTGTGATTGTAGGGCTAATAAAGATAATTAACAACACATGCTAACTTGTCCAATCATTGGGAATGCTCGGACCGAATCCTGATTTATATGAATGATGAGTGATCTTCGATGATTCTACCGGAACATGTGGAATAATTAATAATTGATGGTCCTGGCACGGAAACCGGAAACAAATAACGTCGTGGGCAAATCTTGTTTGTCATATTCATTAAAAACAATCTTGGTCGTCAAATCTTATACAGAAATATTCAATTGAGGTTCAGTGACAAATAATTGTTGTGTTAATTCAATTTACAAATACATATACCTCTTCTGAACTTCAATGTGTTCCTCTGAGATTCGTCACTTCAGCGATGAACCATATAATCGAGTCAAACAGGGCTGAGAACTTTTGTGGCGATAGACCTGTTTAATGAAAAAATTGTCTGTAGACCGTAGGACGAAAGATAAATTGAAGGTATTTATAGAAAAGTTAAAAACGTTTCTTTGTAACAGAACTATTAAAGCGCTCTTAGAATGTATCATTTTCATTAAATGGCGCAAAATATTGATTCATCGTAGTTGTTACGATCAACAGATAAAATATGTTTCTACGAACAAATTTAATAACATACCAAAAATTTATTTTTAAACTAATCTTAACGATATTTTTTTTTGTGATTTATGGTTTTTTAATTTGTTTTTTTCATACTGTCACTCAATCCTTGCTCAAAATTATTATACTTTGGATGATTTAAAACATCTAAAGAAAAGTATCAATCAATTGTCTTATTTTTTTCTTTCGTTCATCCCTAACTTTCTTACCTAATATGTCCCATGCTGTGCATAATGACTTGAGTTGATTTTATTTGTTTTGTTTATGTTCTATCTCTTTTCTGCTATGATTATGTTTATTATTATCATATGGATCTTTATTGCTGTTAATTATAATATTATACTTTACTTATGGTACACAAATTATCCCCTTTATAGGATGGAATGTCTAATGAATTAATAACTTTATTTGTGAATTACTTAAGTTCCTGAATAAAATAAAATTAATACATACCATCACATCATCCCCCTGTCACGATAGGCAGAGATGGGAAAGCGCCATATTTTCCTTAGTCGACTCACACATCCTTGGCCGCTTCCTCATCCATACACCTTCTCATATAACCTCTATGATTTCTCTAACTTTCTATTTTTCCTTATTTTAGAGTAACATTCACTTGATCCAACCATACTTTCCTTGGTTTTCCTATCATACGCTTAAAACTCACATCTGCATAATATATCTGTTTTGTTAGTCTTTCTTCATTCATTCTACTTGCCCAAAACATCGCAACGCACTCTTATTCATCGTACTTAACACATCCATCTAAAGTTCACACTCATCCCTTATCACTTCGTACATTGTCAGTCATCGCAATGTACTCTTATTCATCGTACTTAACACATCCATCTAAAGTTCACATTCATCCCTTATCACTTCGTACATTGTCAGTCATCGCAATGTACTCTTATTCATCGTACTTAACACACCCATCTAAAGTTCACACTCATCCCTTATCACTTCGTACATTGTCAGTCAATGTATTTTTCTCAATGCAAGCATCTCTAAAGCATTTATTCGCCTCTTCACAGTAGTTTTCCACGTCCAAGTTTCACTATAATAATAATAATAAAATACGGGTATATCATATGTTGACCAAAGATCTTACAAATACATCAACGAAATTCGATAGAACAAGATTTACCCATTTAAGTCGTAAAAACCCCCATAGATTGTAAGTGCGTGCTCACCCTTAGCGACTTCCGGCACGGGGGCTACTTGTCCTTGCTCTTCCTGCTCCCCGTCCCGGCCCTCTACCCCCTGCCCCGGGCCATAGACAGCCACAGGTGGCCGACAAAAACGCGGACAGTGTCCCGCAAACGAAGACGCACCCCGGAGATGTGGGTAGTGGATACACTCACAATTCTCCAGTGTATTGTGGGAGAATAAACTTGAGTAAAACACGAGTGACCGGATTGTCGAGTTGTACATAGGATTTCATTGTATTATACATGTTTTGATACACCTGGATTCTTTGATCTGATAAAGTTAAATGTTTTGTATTTTTGAGATATGTCAATTATAATTTTAATCACATAGATACCTATATAGGAATAAATAGAAAAGTGAAGATATGTAAACGTCAATAAATATACAACATCCTTAATGACTTATAAAACGGAGAAAATAGTAAGTACCCCATTTTTCGGCATGTGTTAAGAAAAACATATTTGATAAGAAAACCGCAGAAAACTTACCAAGGGAATACGAATTACAAAGAAACCTGTATAGATATATGATAGTAACATATTCGTTTTTAGGTGTAGCGTAGTGTACGTGTATAGTGTTCATAAATAATCATACATTTTTTATGAGACTCCCAAAAGGGGTGTCTTTAAGTGCTTCTTAAAGCTGAACTCGCCATCCATATCTCTAACACTTAGAGGCAGACCATTCCACGCCACAGCGTCAGTAACAACTACAAAAACAAAGACTATGAAGTGTAGCTTAGAAATAAGAACTCACCGAGCAAAAACGATATGTTTTAAATGAAATGTATCTGAGAAATCTACAAAACAGGATATATATAGACGGAGAAAACAAAGACTAAGAGTGGATGGAAATTTCAAGAGATTCTGAAATAGTGCCCTTAAATAAGGACCCTTCACTGAAAAATTCCCGTCCCGGCAAAAATTCGTCTGTCATTGAAAATCATCTAAAACAGTGCTTCCCAATTACTTTCATGTAACGGCCCCCTAAATCTGAAGTAATTAATTCCCCCCCCCCACCCCCCCAAAAAAACATTTTTTTTATAGTTGAAGATTTATTTGGCAATCATTATTACAATTAAAATACACATATAGGATTTATATTCAACATGAAATTATAGGAACTTGTTTAAAAACTTTTTTTTTAAATAAAAACTATACTCACATGAAACAATTTAATACTCACATGAATATTTGTACTTTGTACTGAATATTTTCGCGACCCCCACGAGAAATCCCGCGGCCCCCAATTTGGGAAGCACTGATCTAAAAGATAAAAATGGACATCGAGATATCAATATAACATGAAAGAAACAACATTTCTAAAGAACAAATCTTGTCTACAATTAGAAGTCGAAGAATTAACGACCTCCGTGACGCAGTTTGTAAGTCTTCCAGCCCAGAACTTGTGGGCTCGATTTCCATCAGTGCCACATTTTTATAAAAAGGGTTTTAGTCTGGTTTTTACTTCAGGCCTCTTTTTCATGTATCTGATTGATCGTAACATATTGACAATAAACCGGCAAGGTTGTGCTATATTTAACGAAAGCGTAACACAATATCACTAGAATTTGAATAAGCTGCTTAAAATAAATATAACATATTAGAGATATAAAACTGGGTAACGATTGTCAAAAGACGACCATCATTACCTAGTGGTGTATTGTTTGATTTCCATCCGAGGTTTCAGGTTTAATTACCAAATCTAACTAAAGTGATTCAATCATCTTTTTTTAAATTTAAACTTTTAACGATTTTAAGATTATATGAATGAAGTCAAAATGGTTACACTTCCACCAAATTCATAATAAAAATACAATATTTGAATTTTACCATCATCTATGTTGTTCCTCCTTACTGAGGGTCGTGATCTACGGGATCTTGGTGGTACAGGTGGAACGGCATGTCTGCACTCCTCTAGATCACTTGCCGTTTGCATGCCAGTTCATACGCTTCTCCTAGTCAATTCCTTCACTTGATCACTCCATCTTGCTGGGACTCTACTTCTTCCTTTTCTTCCTGGCACACTTCTTATAAACATCAATTTCTTACTAACTACGAGTAACAATCACTCACATGAAGCTTATGGAGTAATCAGGTTCATCTGGCTGTTCATAGGATTCTTAGCATCCAACACCAACATCACATCTTAAAGAAATTGATTCTTATACGTTCTCGGGGGTTTATTGTTCATATTTTAGCGTCATACAAGAATAAAGTAACGATAGAATTTGAACTAGTTATGTCTTGATACGTTAGGAAATACCTCGTGTTGTTCATATTTTTTACTAATCATTGAATGGCATTTTTGGCAATGTAGCATTTTTGGCAGCCTATTTTTAGTAAAAAGTTTGTTTTATTTATCCTCACCAACATCTTATGCATTCCACCAGGACCAAAGGGATGCCATAAAATGTATCCATCCAGGTCGGTCCATAGCCTGGCACTCTACTTCCTCTCATGTTAGGCAACACTGTGAATTTCTCTAGTGTAACATCGTTATAAAGTGGAGAATATACATTCGATTCGTCGAGTCTCCTACAGGCGATAAAACAGTGCAACCATTGATCAGTTACCAGTGTCTGACATTTATTATAGTGAATATAGACTGCTGCAGCAAACGAAGACAAATCATCTGATTCTTTACATGGTTGTGCCTCCTACTACTTATCACATCCTAAAAAATTAAGAAGTCTTTTTGGACTTGGTTGAACTGGTATCGTGCCAAGATTCAGAGCCGTATAGTAAAGTAGGCTGGACGCGAGCGTTAAACAGTCGATACTTCGTATTCAGGCTAAACGCTGAGGAGTCCTATATGACCTTCATATTAAAGGTACCGCTGGCAACACACATTCCAATAAATAGCTCGTTTCAAAGAACCCCATTCTTAACAGTCGACCCAACAAAAAAGCTCCTGTCTGATTGTTATATGCTGATATTAACATATTTTAGGTTGATCGGAAGAAATTTCCATGAAACAATAAGCTCGGTAGGTTGTACTGTATACATTGGAAGTGTATAATTATATTATTACACACTTTCGTTGTATATAATACAAACTGATGAGTTTATTGCCATCTCTTCCAACGATTATATATTTTCGAATAAACCAGAAAAATGTTATATATGACAGATCTTATGGCACGTATGTACCTTATAATACCTTGAGTAAAACCAGACTGGATCCCATTTTACAAAATAAATAAAAAATGGGTACCAACGGGCATCGAACCCACAACCTGGGATGAAAGACATCAATCAAGCTTATCTCTTATCAACTAAGCCACGGCGGTCATCTAAAAGTTCCATAATATATTGTATAATTCTTTCCCACTCCAGTTCCGATAGCACAGGTTGCTTGATATTAACAGATAGTAAGGCCTGCTGAAATTAAGACATGTCAACTTTTGAGGGATTTTAAAGGGCTATTGCCCTGGTTGTGAGAGATTTTCACGTTGTTATACACTTACGAGGTTGTACTGTATACCACAAATGCGTAATACAGCGCTTGGATTGGTAAGATGTAATAATATAATTTTTTAAAGCTAAACAATGGTGGTCAAAGTGCTCTAAACGTTGCTGAAAGGAGAAGGAATGAAAATATCTCGAAAAACGAAAGAAACAACATTCCATATCTATCAACTTATTAAAAAAAATTGTTGATAACAAACGAAGCGGATAATTCAATGCTTTGGAATTTTTTTTTGCCTGTTTTGGAAAACGACGAGTATCAATTAAAGAACATGACTGTGCAGAACATTTTGCTTTGTTATGAGAAAACTTGTCAAAAGAGAATATATTAGCGGAAAAAATCATGTAAAGCCGAGGGGAGTATGGGGCGACACGGGTCAGCGGCCAAAGCGATTAGGTCTCGGCGAGCGACGAGTGATTCGCTCTTTTGTCAATTACTTCCCCAATCTACCCTCCCGCCCGATTAAGGGGGAGTGGCGATGTGAACTGTATAAAATGCGATAAAAATAGATCTTCAAAAAACTCTTTTTAATTTCGTGTAAACAATGGGATTTTATGAAATGTTTTTAACAAAGCGTATATATACCATCATGAAATTCTCCTTTTAGGGTAGGCAGATAGGACAGATCTTCACACTTTTTAATATACTCGTACCATACACATATCTTTGCTTCTTCAACTTGGCTTAACACTGTTTAATCTTACTGATTTATCTTTAAACTTCTATATTGTTGAGTTTAACCTGCTATGTAAAATAAATAAAAAAATATAAATAAACATCCATACATCTCGTCGTACATGCCATTTTGGTTTATCTTACATGAGGAAGACTACTGCAGTAGGCACGGAACTCGCAGTTCGACGTAGCACGTATTTTCAATTATACTTATGAAGTGGCAACAAAATCCGTACACATCTGGCTGTATTGTTATTAGACGAACTTTATAACCAGGCTGAGGATTCTTTTCCAGCACCATCGATAATAGAACCTGACATCGAAGAGTGGATGCAAAGCGTCTTACTAACTACGAGTAACTATTCTATTCTATTACACTAACGTTTTATAACATACTCGTACAATACAGTGTGTGGCAATAATCTTCAATCAACCAGAAAAATGTTAAAGAGGACTTAATGATAACCTGAGTGGAACCCATTCTTGTAAAAATCGGGTTCCAACCAGCAAACCTCGGACTAGAAGACAGATATCACACCAACTTGGAGATTAGTTTGGGATATATGGTAAAACATTACTTTAAGTAAACGATTAGGTTCTTATAATAAAAAAAGTCATATATATTTAGAACGGGGTCAAATAAGCACCGTGCTTTTTTATGCATTTTAAATAAGCGATATCCTTTATCGATTAAAAATAAAAATTAACAGTTGCTTTCCGGGTAAGTCAGTGAAACCTTCATTAGATAATAAATTAAATTAAAAATGATAAATGGTAAGAGATAACTTAAATAACTTGGACAAACCCCTTGAATTGGAGGAATAGCGTCTTAGACAGTCAATCTAGTTACTAGACCAAACAAGATTTTTCTTAGCTGCAATAAATGTTACAATTATTAATCAAATCTATATTTTTTGACTAACAAATTGGAAAATTAATTAAACTAAATTAAAGTAAATTATCATTTAACTAGAAATTGCAAATATAACACAATAACATACGTGTTGCAGATATCCGAACATTAACATAACTCCCTTTTGTGATTTTTAATTAGAAACATTGATATCAAACAAGTACTTATTCAATTATCATTTATCGATAGTTTGATTATATATTGTATTTTTATAACTCAATAAATGTGTAAAATACGACCTTTTTCTACGTTTGAGTATTGAATTCTGCGCTCTACGACGCCGACGTTCCGAATATATTTCTTCTTTGGTATATTTTTATACTCGGATAAAGCCCGCTAGACATGATGCATTACATACAATTTATATTTTTGACAGCTTCCATTTCATTGGTTGATTGCAAAAAAAGTAAAGATATTATTTTGAGGTCTGTATCGTGAGGTGGATGAAATGAAAAAAATAATCGTTAATGTGTTCTCTGGAAAAATGTACACATTATTTGGAAAATCATGTTCTTTTTTTGAATCAACTCAAATAATCATAATAATACGAGGGTTGCTACTTAAGCTTTGAGACAGACAAGTAAAAACAAATATTTATCATCGAAAATGGATTTATTGTTTTTCAAAATACTCTCCATGAAGATCAATGGACTTTTGCATGCGTTTGAACCAATTTTCAAAGCACTTTTACCACTCCGAATGAGGTAACTTCAAAACATCCGTTTTGAACGCATCAACCGCTTCTTCAGGCGTCGAAAAACGTTGACCTCGCAATTTATTTTTGATGTTCGGGAATAAAAATAAGTCATTGGGTGCCAAATCAGGGTTGTACGGCGGATGGTCCATCAATTCGATGTTTTGAGTGCTCAAAAAGTCACTTGTTTGAGCCAATGTGTGAGAGCTCGCATTGTCGTGGTGTCGTGGCTCGCATTGTCAGAAATGAGGAAAACCATCCGTCTTCGGCGGTTGGTTTTCCTCATTTCTCCGAACACTTCTGGCAAACAAATGGTGGTGTACCATTCAGAATTGACCGTACGACGTTCCACTAAAGGCACTGTTGCAACATGACTATTTATACCGAAGAAACAAGCCACCATTTGCTTCGAAGTTCTTCGTGCGCAAACAACTTTTGTTGGATTTGGCTCGTATTGAAAGACCCATACAATCGACTGCTGTTTAGTTTCTGGGGCATATGCATAGATCCATGATTCGTCGCCTGTCACGATCTTATAGACGTATTTTGAAGCACAGCGATCGAATTTTTTCAACATTTCTTTGGACCAATCGACACGAGCCTTTTTTGAGCGATTGTCAAATTACGCGGTATCCAACACGAACAACCCTTTTTGACGGCCAAATGTTCATGTAATATTGAATGTTGCAAGTAGAACTAATGCCCAAATATGCCTCAATCTCACGATAAGTCACATGACGATCTTGCAATATCAGTTCACGCACAACATCGATGTTTTCTGGCACAACAACCAATTTTGGACGACCTTCGACGACGAAATTCGTCCTGGAGTGAACTACGACCACGATTGAATTCGGAAAACCAGCGAAACACAGTGGCCCGGGATGGTGCTTCATCACCAAAAGTCGAAGCGAGTTGATCGGCACACTGTTGTTGAGTTAGTCCACGTCGAAAATCATAAAAAATCATCGCACGAAAATGTTCACGATTTAATTCCATTTTTGGCCGAGATGATTTTTTCAAGTCACTGTAAACAACACAAATAGCACTCGTATGACAAAACTTTCTGAGCACGTATACCATTAAAAACGTCAATCTTTACGATGCTGATGTCAGGTTTAACGTATCTACACTGGTGTTCCATATCTCAAAACTTAAATAGCAGTCCTCGTATAACAATACACATTGAAAACAATAACATTCGCAACCTTTTCGATTGTTTTTTTCCAAATATGTATTTTTTTGTTGGTATTAATATTATTTTTCAGTTATTATAAATATTCAACATCTTTTCTGCCAAACCTTCTTATTTTGATTACTGTTATATTTCTGATGTTTTCTTCCATTTTTTTTCATAAGCATTTGTAAAGATTAAATTGGTGTAATTTTTTTCATTTGAATATTTGGATAAGGATCATATTTTGTTTACCTGTTTTGTAAAAATATGACCTGTGTTGCAAGGTACCATTCAGCACACAGGAGGAAATATTTGAAAAAAAAACTTTTGATATTGTACACATAGAACTTTAAATATTTATAACTTTTTTTTGTTATTTTAACAGTTATGATCTCTGTTGATAATTAAAATAAAGGTTTCGAACATCATTTTGAAAGAAAATCTTGATTCACGTACAAAAGAAGATTTTTACAATAAAATCACCCAAGTAAATCTGAGTAAAATTATTTTTTAACAAAAATGCTTCAAATATTAGTAGTATTACATATATATGTTATATGAATACTACACACATACATATCATCCCGTCAATTCCCTGACAGAGTAGGCACAGAGAACAGAGCGTCAGACACACCCTTACCTTCTTCTATACCTGTACCCCTTCTCATGCAATTTCTACGATTTTTCTTACTTTCTACGTTTCCTTCTTTCAGAACATCATTTACTTGATCCCACCACCCTTTATTTATTCTTCCTCTCACACACCTTCCACTGAAATTAGTACTATACATCTGTTTTGTTTGTCTTCATTTCTTCGTTCCTCATGCTCAAACCGTCTCAGTGTACTCCTCTTCATTTTACTCAACACATCAGTGTTATGGTCACATTCATTCCTGATGAATGTGAACTTAATGTGTTGTGTTAAATATTATATTACACACAAAAACAAATAAATTCATTCAAGTGAAATTTAATGTTTTTTAACTTCTACAGTAGACGATTACGAGGAAAAACTAAATGAATAATTTATTCTAAATAATATTTGCACACAAAACACATTAATGTCCCGTCATTTAGAACAAACGATTGTCAAAGAACCTGAACCTATTGAAATAATTCAAATAAATTGTACGTCAAACATAAAACAGAAATGATTGATCGATTATCCTCCATCATTCAGTCTGTGACATGTTTTATGAAACAGATACGTCAAAGGTTTTATTTACTTAATGTTTTACCCTGTCCTTGGCAGGTTGGGCTGCCAACGTTCATTTGTAAAAACTCCTTTTTGTGATTCAATCTGTGTAGTAAAAACATTATAGTATATTTTATTGAAAATATGTCCTCAGTGTTGAAAAATATATATTTGTACTTTTGGTCGAGTTTATTGACGATTGATCAATCCATTTTTTATGACAAGGAAATGAAAAAAAATATATAAAGTATATAAAACTTTTATTGCTCAATTAATTTTGAGAATAAAAAAGTAATAAATTCTAATCAATACCAGTCAACAACTGATACGATTGCAGAGCATGTGAAGAGGAATTTTTGGGCATGATGTTGATGAGGTTGCTGGAATTTTATATGTGATAGCTAGGGATTCAAGTATGTGCAAGAATGTGAATGCAGATCATGAATGTTTCTGCCGAGAGTTTTAGTATTTAGGTAATATATATGAAATATTTGTAAATGAGATTACTTCACCACAAATATTGCCTAGTAAATTGCCTAGTAAATTGCCTAGTAAATGGTTATCTTCAAAATTGTGGTGTGCAACACCGATACAATGACTAGTATAGGCGGATTGTTGCTGCTCAATCCTCGGAGATTCCGCCGTGATTTCAATGAGTCTCGGTGAAGAGATTTCTTGTTGTAGAAATTAAAACACAGTATGACATTTTAAAAGACGAAATTATATTTTGCGTCCCTTATGTTAAGTCCACCGCAAGCACTTCGATCCAACCGCTTATGTCATCATCTTTTGCCAGCTCAATCAACACTTGCACACGGTTGTCTGATCATATCGCACTAAGGGACATTTTTTTACAATGCAACAATATTACAAGCTTTAATTTTACAATATTTACACAGGCAATCATGTAAATAAAATTAATAATATATGTGACGCATACTTCCGATACAGGTGGGCTGATGTATTTTTATGTACTTCGTTTTTTCTATAGTTCGCCTTTTCATTCAAATGATTTTAATTGTAAATTTTGTATTGATGATATGAAATAAATAACATATAAAACTTTCTACAATCTTCCGAAGAGTATAAATATTTCTCAATTCCCAGTTCAAGTTAATTTGTAATAAGCGGAAAGAATTTGAAGATCTGCTTGCCTTTTTATTATTATTTTGATTTAAACTGTAAACTTTTTTCATAATTTCATTATTCCAACTTTCCCCTTCTTAGATAATATCCATTATTGTCTCCGTACATTATGTTCGTACAAATTTTATGCTAAATGTTTTCCATATTAATATATACATTAAAATTTAATCAAAATAAAAAAACAATCAAATTCTCTGTTTTAAAACCTCATCATAATCTGTATTCTTTTTTAATCGAGATTTACGATAAAAATACGAGTATATATATATATATATATATATATATATATATATATATATATATATATATATATATATATATATATATATATATATATATATATATATATATATATATATATATATATATATATATATATATATATATATATATATATATATATATATATATATATATATATATATATATATATATATATATATATATATATATATATATATATATATATATATATAAGTCGTTTTGGAAACTGAACCGTGATTTAAATTTTGGCGATAATAATGTCTCCTCGCGTTTTTTTTTCTTTTTAATTGCTATTCACCCAAATTTGGGTTATCCCAGCCAGCGAGCAATTATAAGTTGATTGCGTTCATTAATAAAACTAAATATATACTAGGAGCAAAATAACAGTAAGCTCACGCTATAAAACATAGGAATAATACCAGGCTAATGAAATAAGTTCTTTATGAAGTTCCTTCGTACGCACCTTATTCTAATAGATAGGAATAAAATGGTGTCTGATTAGCAAAATAAATTGACCTCCGGATCGAGAACAGAGGGAAAATACATTATATCATTGCGACCGAAAGTGCAGTCTAGCCGTTGATTTAGTTATATTTACCTGAACACGCATTCAACATCTGTGGTATATTGAAAACCTATTGAGCATTCTTCCACAAACGAATATTTGACAAAGATCAAAATTCCAGCGTCTGCGATTGTGGCCTCAACGAGGAAATATTGGATCACATTGAATAATATCCGAATAATAATAGTGATGTGAATCCCATATTTTTGGAGATCTGCTTTTGACGAGTAATCTTCATTTCGCTTTACTAACTTTAAAATGGATAAATCAACAATAAATAGACCACAGTAGTATTAACTTTGATGTATGGGAGTAAAATGTGAACATGGGAAAATGCTGAAAAGAGCCGAATAAATATTTTGGAATGTCATAATGTATGACAGAACACGAAATGAAGTGATTAGTAAGATGAAGAAGAATACTCTGAGATGGTTGGGTACGTGAAACGAATGAATGAAGAAAGAGTAACAATACAACATTGCAAATGTAAGTGGAAGGCGTGGTAAAGGAAGACTAAGGAAAGTATAGTTGGATCGTATGAAATTATGAAAGAAGGAAATGTAAGAAATAAGAGAAATCGTGGGAGTTCTATGAGAAGGTGAATGAAGAAGAGGACAATGTAGGGTATATCGAGATAGGAAAGTCTGGCGCTCTGGGAAATAGCTGATGGTTTGAGTGTGCGAGTTTATTTGCAACTTGTCTCGATTAGAACTATTTCCCCTCAATTTGGCCACATCATTACAATCTGCGATAATCTTCTATTTCAGTTTCCAAATAATATCTAAAAGGGCACCAAAATCCTTTCGAGCATAAATTTGTAATAAAACTTAAATAAACACTTGAATTAACAGATGGAGATGAATTATCTTCAAACTTTCATCCCAAACCTTTATTTTCTTTCAATTGTAGAACTATTATTTCCCAAATCAGGAGTCTTCCTCTTGTTAGGACTCTTAAAATAATAAATTGTAAGGAAACAATAAAAGGAATGTAAACAATAATTTGACTAACAATAGGTAAAGTAAATATCTTTAGATTTGTTGCTGTATTTGCCGAGGGGTGGAGAAGAGAATCTCCCCTCTAAATTAAGGAATGAGGGGTGGAATACAAATATCCTCATACAATAATGTCTATCTACAAATTTGAGGAAAGCAACATCTAAAGAAATAATATTTAAGTTGATTTCAAGGATTTACGCAAATACATTCTTAGATTTACTTCGTGAAATAGTATTAATTATTTTTCTTGTCAAATTATATCAGACGCTATGTATGTTATATATTTGACGCTACGTCGCAACATTATGTATTTTTTTAAATTATATAAGGTACGAGTAGTTTGTTTTCAAATTTTAAATTGAGTACCATCAATAATGAAACGATAAATGCCTGGAAAAACAGTTATCATAATTTCCTAGAGAAATTCAGTTAACATCTTAGTGTACATTTTTTTTATTCTCATTATTAGATGTATTTTTGCTTCTTGTTTAACAGGAACTTCTTCCAACAAACCACTTACATTAAATTGTTTTAATCCATGACAGATTTTACAAAAAAATATTCGTTCATATTTTAGTAAATTAACACACCAATTACTATTCTCTAAATAATAACGGTATAACTAGAGAAAAGGAATTCGTTCAAGGATAAGGAAAGAAAACTAAGAAAAATTAGTATAAAATGATGTTCAGAGTAATGTTTTTTTTTCGATTCTCTCTTAGACGTGAATAAGGATGGTGCATATCTGACAATTCTTGGTAGTTCATTCCACAGTCGCACCGAATGAACTGTAAATGAAGATGTGTAAAATGAGGTGTGATGTGTGGGGATGCAAAGGAGTTTCTCATATATTGATCGAAGAGAACGGCCGTGTTGTAAAAAAATGGAATTTTTCACGAAGATATGGAGAAAGATTAGAATCGTTAAGCAAAGATCTTGTAGGTTAACTCAGACACATGATTATGCCAACTCAGATTTTTATCAATAAGGATTCTCAAAATGTTGTGATGAATCCGAAATCTAAGAATTATCGATTTTGATACGAGAAAATGTTGGAAGGTTTTTCGACCGAAAACGTCCATTTTCCACGATAATTGATTGTGATTTTAGAGGATTTACGAATAGGCCGTTTTCTTAAGCCCTATGGGGGATGCAGCTGAGGCCATAATTCATGGCATCAGCAGCAGAATAAAATATGTTCGCTGTCTAGTTATCGAGTCAAAAAAACATTGAAAATATAATTGGTTATAGTATTCCACCATGAAGAACACCAGCAATCAGCAGAACCTCACCGAACAATTGGTTTGTGAATTTTAGCTGTTGCTTTGGCCACGCAAACAGTTCTTGAAACATTTCAAGGTGTGAAATGAGATGTTCTGATATTTCATGAGAATTTTGGTTACACAAAATGAAATCAACTTACTTTGAACTAGATCTGAGCACAAATGTGACATTGAAATTTCGTAAGAAAATAATTTAGGTCACAAGCGAAGAACACAAAATAGTAAAAAAGTATATAGTAACTTTCCAAAATTATTAAAGAATAACCCAGATACAAGGAAAAATAATTTAATATTTTAAACATGCAAGGGCAATCAAATCCAGTTAATTTTGGTTCTCTGTATTAAATTAAGCCGAATAACGATCAGATCGCATGTGAAGATAAGATTCTTAAATAAACACCTTTTATAGCAACTTTCTTTTTATTATTAAACATTTAATACATTAGGCTACAAATCAAATTAGAGTAAATAACATTTAATGTTACACGAGATATATTTTCACTTTATTTAAATCATTACGAAATATGTTTAATATTATTAATCAAACTTACAAGTTTCATTGTTATTTTGTTTTGAGTAAATAAACCTACAAGTATCATTATAGTTTGGTTTCAAGTAAGCAAAACTACAAATATCACTGGAGTTTTGTTTGATGTGATTAAAACTATAAGTATCATTATATGTTGTTTGGTTTAAAGTAAACCAAACTTGATCATTATAGTTTGGTTTCAATTAAGCAAAACTACAAATAGCACTGGAGTTTTGTTTGATGTGAGCAAAACTATATGTATCATTATATGTTGTTTGGTTTAAAGTAAACCAAACTTGATCATTATAGTTTGGTTTCAATTAAGCAAAACTACAAATAGCACTGGAGTTTTGTTTGATGTGAGCAAAACTATAAGTATCATTATATGTTGTTTGGTTTAAAGTAAACCAAACTTGATCATTATAGTTTGGTTTCAATAAAGCAAAACTACAAGTATCACTGTAGTTTCGTTTGATGTGAGCAAAACTATAAGTATTATTATAGTTTGGTTTAAAATAAACAAAACATGATCATTATACGAGTAGATTTGTTTTAAGTAAGCAAAACTACAAGTATCACCAAAGTTTTGTTAGAAGTGAGCTGAACTACAAGCATCATAATAATTTTATTTAAAGTTAGCATAACTACAATTATCATTGCAGTTTTATTTATAGTCAACAAAACTTACTATCTTTTCACCTGGAAAAAATCTGATTTTGAGTTTGCAATTATTTTATTTCCAGTGCCAAGAAAACAATTATCTCTAGTTTTCAAAATAAATGGGACTCTGAGTCGATTGCAAAGAAAAAATACTATTGATCATTTGCAACCGAAAGTGCACATAAAAATATAAAATTACGAGGGTCATCCAGAAACTAAAGTTACAAGGGCTCCTGAGGCCGGGGGAAAATTTTTGTTTCAAAGTTGGCACACCTGGCGTGTAGAGGGGATCCTGACGGTCAGTTTGTTTGGTCCCGCGTGTTTGTCGGCCATTTTGTTCAGTCACAGTAAATTCTTTCGATGGAGAGGTTGTCACGCGCTCCCGCCAACTCTCGTCCGTGCGAGAACCGCGCGGTCATCAGTTTTTTGTCTTTGCAGAACAATACCGCCGCGAATATCCATCGGAAGCTCGTGGAAGTTTATGGTAGTAATGTGATGAGTCGACAACATGTCACGAAGTGGGTTCACGATCTCTCACGACGAGGCAAGGCAATGATTTCTGACGAATTTGTGCAAAAATTTGAGGAACAAGTTCGAAATGACCGCCGTGTGACGCTTGACGACCTTCACAAAGAATTTCCTGACATTTCTCAAAGTTTCCTTGGTAATATTGTGTTGGAAAAAACTTGGTTACAAGAAGTTGTGTGCGAGATGGGTGCCCAGAATGCTCACACCGGAGCACCGTCAAAATCGCGTGACCGCCACGCGTGAATTTTTGGATCGTTTTTCACAGGAGGGAGAAGCTTTTCTGAACTCTATCGTGACGGGGGATGAGACGTGGGTGTGTCACTACACCCCAACAATTTTTTCAGAAGGTCGAGGAAGCTGTGAAGAAGTGGCTGAAAGAGCTGCCGGCGGAGGTCTATTCCACTGGTATACAAAAGCTGGTGCCCCGACTACAGAAATGTCTCGATCTCGACGGCGATTACGTTGAAAAATAGTTTAATATATTTGTGAAGTATCCTGTGAATTTCAATTAAATACAAGCATTTTTCGATCCTACATAAATGTTGTAACCTTACTTTTTGGACGACCCTCGTAGTATTCTTATATGATAAACGTGGTATTATTTTAAAGCTTCATAGCGAGAGCTTCCTATTATTGCACTCCTAGTATATATTCAGTATTCTCAATGAACGTTGCTTACTAACTGAGAACACCTAAATTTGGATGAATAGCTTTTAAAAAAAAGGATCATTATTTTCCTCCGACTTTCGAGAAATATTACTTTAATTATTTTTTACCTTTCGCATTAAAATAATCCATACACTTAATACAACACGATCTAAGAATGTTTTTTAAGGGTAACGTTTCAAGACTGAAAAAGCATTTGTTACGATTTAATTTGATAAGGAAAACGAGAATATTTTCAGGAAGCTGAAAATATATTATTTTTTCATACGTTTGCCTATTACGACCTCTGGGGCGTACTAAGCCTATATTTGCGAGTTAAGACGCCTATCATTCAACCCGGGGAATGCGAGTTTGATTCTCGTTGGCCCCCTGATTTTTTAACTAAAGATTCCAGTCTGTTTTTCAGTTAAGGCCTCCTTAACATATTTCTGGTTGACTGTAAGGTATTGTCAGGTTATATTTATTTATTTAACACTTTTATTGCAATACAATCTGGCGGGATTATTGCCAGGTGGCAATCTCTTCCAACCAACCAGACAAAAGTAAATGAAGCAAGTTACGTGGTCGCATAAATCATTCAAATGACTATCCATCCCCACGAAATCCATAAACATATACGCGAGAACATGCCCACGAATCCCACAAAGACGGACAATCACCCGAACATTATTTTTCATATAAAGTGAGATATCATCAATCAAAAGGAAATACTATAAATACAATTTTGTTATACTGTATATAACAAAATTGTAATTAATATTATTTACTCTATAAATTAACCAGTTATTAAAACAAATACGTCTATTCTTTTATGTTACTTCCTCCAAATCATGCACACATTATTTTGGAAAATCTAAATATAACAAACCAAACAAATATTGCGAAGTACATATTTACCAATGTGTTAATAATACATATTTACCAATGTGTTAATAACGTATCATAAAACACATATTTATCATCGTCAGCGCTACAACACAGGATAGGTATTGGTTGCCGTCTGGATTATCTGCTACTTTCTATGATATCAGTTCCAGAGTGAGAAGATACGGGCATCCATCACACCGCCCATATATCTTAAATTTGGCTTCAGCATATTCCTAAGTCTCTTTGGATCATTATCAATGAACAGGATCTACTTTGCGTGGTCCAGCAATTTGAATATTTTTACTACTACAAGTGATGGATAGCTTGTTCGGAGTTTCGGTCCGATGGTAGGACACCTTACTCCTTCATCGGATAAGTTCTGACTGTTAAGATATTTATTGGAAATACTATGCTCTCTTCAATACACAGCCCACCATACCTATGTCTGTTATTAGAGTATAATGATTCTTACACGGAAAAATGTTTAGGTTATAACGCCATTTTTAGCATCAAACACCGTTGTATGATTTACGGATATAGGTACCACCACTCAATTTCATTATCGGGGTAGGCAGACTTTCCTATCCAGACACATATATTTCGTCTCCTGTACATTCATACACCCTCTCATACAACTACACGTGGCGTGGTCTAACAGTTAACATTCACACTAAGCAAGTGGGTGGCCGCGGTTCAATACCTGGCAGATGTACTTCTAGACTGGATTTATTCTTATTTTAAATCTGAATGCATGTGTTTCTGTTGTTTATATACAGGGTAAAAAAGTTCTGCTTAACTAAAGGTTTCAGCAGATTAAACTTGTCAATTGCCTTGGAACTTTGATCTCCTTGCCGTCTGAACTTTGGGTTGACATATCAAGACTGTGTGTTTGTTGAAGTGCAATAGCTTGCACTCAATAAGCTAATTTACGCACCGGCGTTTTCCATCCGCAGTATGTATGGCAAATAAACATACTTGATCGCTAGGGATTACCTATCATCATAAAACTTCTACTATTTCTCGGATCCATCGTTAACTTGATCAAATCATACTTTTTTGGCCTTCCTCTACCACGCTTTCCACTCACAATTGCATTATATATTTATTTTTGAAGTCTTTCTTCATTCGTTCGTTCTACATATTAATTATTTTGTATGAAATTCGTAATAAACAGAATATAAAATTTCGACTTTGGGTTATTTATTAGATTTACGAGAATCTTCAACACTTGTGTGTGATTTTCTTGATTTGTTCATGATATATAAATGACTCTTAAGTGTAATGTTTATTAATTTTAATTTAACCCGTCGGCCAATAATATTATATATTCATGCAAAATTTCACAATTCTCAACAGCATAAATTATAATCTTGCAAAGTTAATAATTATCGAGTTGAAGTCCCTTCAAAAGGAAATGAGTTATTCACCATAATTCACGGAGACCTGTCGCTTTGGACAGACAAAGAATGATGGATGGTTACTGCATATGTTTATAAGTATGGCAATATAATTACTCCTTTCAACTTCAGTTGAAATCATATTTCAACTTTGTAAACCAATACCAACCTTTGAGAAGGGATTCAACTAGGTCGTTTTGAGTTAAAAGAGGCTTCGATTCGATAATGTTAATAATCTCCCTGAGATTTTGATTTCTTCCAGTATAGAGACATTGTTCGTAATTCTGTTTATGAAACATTCGGCAGTCATCTTCGAATTCTTCAAAAGACGTTAAAATAGGCAATTTACAACGTTCTTCTTGTTAATAGAAAGATTCTACAGCTGCAACAAATAAATATAGACCGATGAATAAAACAAATACGGAAAAGTGGAGATTAAATTACAATGTCAATAATGTTTTGTTTCTTATTTTGGTATTGAATATGCGACATATATTTGTTTTCATAGACATACATACATACCATTATACTATTTCCCTGTCAGGGGAGGCAGAGATAACCAGACTTTTCTATCTCAACACGCATCCTTCGCCTCTCCTACACCCATACACCTTGTCACGCAAATCCTATGAACTCTCAGACTTTCTACGTTTTCTTATTTCAAAATATCACTTACTTAATCAAACCATACTTTTCTTGGTCTACCTCCACCTGCTCTTTCACTCAGAGTGCTTGTCTACATCTTACTCAACACATCAGTCTGAAATTAACATTCATCCCTAATGACTTCATTCCATATTCCATCACACATGGGCACCCCATGTATTCTTCTTAATGTACGCATTCTACAGCATTTATTCGACTCCATTTTTTTCGAAGTCCCCATATCACTCCCACCCATCAAAATTGGTATTAAAATATCATTGAGGACTATCATCTTAGCAGATTTACATACTGTCCGGTTCGAGTATATATATTTTAGTTCCACATTTACTTTGTTTCCTTTCACTACACGCCCTTTGAGATCTCTCGTAACTCAACTACTATGTGGAAAAAAAATACAAAAAGCAGAATACCACAACTTGCTCCAATCTTTCACTGTCCATCCATATAATGCATTCACTTTTCTTTTCACCATATTTTCATAGAAATTTTACCAAATCGCGTTTGAACTCGTACACATTATGTAAGGATTATTCTATTAACTTACTGAATGACAATTTGCCGATAGTCTCAAAAGCTGAATATTTCACTAAAAAATATTTACCGAAGGTCTTTTTAACTTGAAACTTCGGAAACCGATCCACAAGTAACTGAATATGCGAAATGAGGTCTATCGAATCGATCTGACATTGATTGGGTTTCAATTTATCAATTCGTACAAAGGATTACAGTTGACAGCAATTTGTTTTATTTCCTATTCGAATCCTGTTTATGCTTGGAAAAGCAAAACTAGAAAGTTTGATTGTTTGATAAATAAATGTCTGTTCAAAGTTTGATGAAATTAATTTATATCTATAAAACATAAAGAAAATAAGACTTCGATTATTGAAAACACTTTTGAAATATCCATTTTTATAAGACATTGTACTATCGTATTATACTTTCATTGTACGAGTATACAGTTCTGGTGAGTTTTCAATAAATAAGAAGGGTGTTAAAAATGTCTTAAGTGAAAATCCGACTGAAACCCGACTAAAAGATAACGCATTGGACTTTCGTATGGAAGGTCACTGGTTTGAATCCTGCGCTATGCTACTCCCCTCGAATGACATAGTCATTTTTTCAGTCTAGTATTTGGGGTATAATGATTCTTATGACTTCGGTCATATATATTATTTCAAAAAGAAAAAAGAAACATGTCGGTGGCGTAAAGTGGCGTGGCTGGTGAGTTTGCTGGTGTGCAACGACTCACGCGCTTAAAAAACTCCAATGCACAGCTTCATTTTCTAATTCTCGAATCCTTGACTAAGAGACCCAGCAACGACGACTGCCACTATGAAATAAATAAATAAATATTAGCGCGTTCTCTACAAAAAAAAACGATACTATTTGGAAAATTTAATATTTTTTTATCGTGTGTAGATAGCATGCAACTAATCCCTTTCACTCCAATTAAAAAAAAGTGAAAACTTTTAAAATTTCATATTAAGTTCAAAAATAGACTTAAGATGTCGGAATTGAAAACAAATGCAATTTTTCTTAAATCAAAAGTAATATTTTAACTTTTGATCCGCACGTTTACCGATAATTGAAGTTAAGTTTATTTTATTAACGTTTTGGTTTTGTTTCCATATATGTGTTTAAATCATAATATAACCTATGAATTAAATTATGATAATAAAAAGAAAACGCATTGAGCGGCGTATAAAAAGTAGACTTATCAGGGGCGCTCTAGCTCGGGATTCGAACCTACTATTATTAATAGATTAAAAATATAACAAAACAAAGAAGTTAGGAATAAGGATAGAAAGTGGTTACTGCGGTCTTATTAGGAACATCTTCACATCTGCATATATTTAAAAAACTTATTTGGTAAAAAAACTTACCAAGGAACGACAAAATACAAGGAAACCTTTATAGATTTTGTTATACGTGATAGTAACACATTTAACTTTAGGTGGAATTAAGTGCACGTACGTGTTTGTGTGGAGTATTCATATATCTGTGGCGTTATGGCAGAAGTTAATATACCGTTTTTTGCCATTTTGTGTTTATTCTCCCAATTTATAGAAAATATTTCTCAGCGTGTTGTGGCAAAACTTGGTGTGTCAGTCATTATCCAAACAAAAGATATATTGTTTGGAAAAACTTAAAAAATGCTTATTTGTACTGATTTTAACAGCTTATCAAAGTAAATATTGCTTCTCCTGTAAATTAAGGTAAAACGGACATATCAACTTCTGCCATAACGCCACAGATATAATCATATATTTTGAGAAAATTTCTCAAAAAGGGTTGTCTTTAAGTACTTTCTAAAGCTTTGCACGCCACCCATATATCTAGCACTTTGAGGCGAAAAAAGATCGATCCAACTGAAGTATTCGAAGAACTATTGAAGTACTCGAGAAAACGAACGTTAACCAAAAATAAAGATCATCAACTATTAATATGTTATGATGAAGCTAAATACCATAGACAATGATTTTAAGAAGTGTAAAATTATCAATTCTTTTTATGGTTGTCCAGTGATTGTACAATAAATTTGTTGAAGAACTCCCTCTAGCCCTATGCGACATCAATCGTTCAATTGTAGTCATCAAACAATCAACTATGTATTTCCACAACTCTCCAATCGTTAGACTGCATAAGATGGGAAACCAAGTAGAAAAAATTATGTCATGGTAGTACATATGAAACGTGAGTCGAACAAGGCGTGTTTAATATGTAAGAACTAATGATCGTATAATATGTTGAATTAATCTCATCTGTAAGTGAACTATGAACAATGATGAACGAAACGAAAGAGTGAAGTCGTTACTCTTTTCTAACCGTTATCTAAAACTTGTGTTCAAATCAAACAAAAGAAAAAGTATTTTAATGCAGTTTTATATTGAATCTTCATAATTGACATAGGAAAACTTACTAAAGCTATCTTCTAAGATAATAATCTCTTTTCTTTTTGAAGAAAAAGTTTTCAATACTTTGCCTTGATTCGGTTTCATTTGTGTTTAAACTGTATTGCAACCATCAGAAGTTTATGTTTTATCACAATTTTACTTCTTGATTTTGAGGTAAACGAATAAAGCACCTAACAGAATTGGATAACGTCATATTTTCGCTTGGAAAATTGACTTTTCTGGTTCCAAGTTGCTGAAAGGCTTCTTGAATGATAGCGGTTTATTAAAGTTGGGTGCTCATGGCTCAGTGGCACGCAACATGACCATTATGAAAAATCCATCATTTTAAATTTCCATAATTATTGTTGTTGAAATGTAATTAATGAATGTTTTGCTTTAACATTTTTGCTTGTATGTATAGTAATAAAACAGGGATGTTCAATTTCCTTGAAACATGTGTTTTTTTTGTTAACTTAAATATTACTTATCATTAATTTAGCTAACACGGTCATAAATATAAATAATAGAATATTTTAAAACAAAAAGCTAGTTGATTGGAAGAAATTATTTCAAAACAATTAATCTGCCGGATATACAATATTTACATGAAAGTTTTATACAAATAAATATGTATAATACAGCTTGGTTTAAAAAGAGCTGATTTCATAAAAACTTAGCTTTGTATTCTTTTTTTTTTTTCAATACTTTTCTTCTTTGTCATCGCTTTTGTGACTGAAGATGGATAACTGCTTGACTTTGAACGATTTCCTTCCATGTTTCTCTGTTCTCTGCTATTCAAAAGTTATGTCATATGTGTAGCAGTGCCCTCCATGGTTTGGTATTTCTACCTGATCGGTGAGAATTTGTCCTGTCATAATTTCCAGGACAATATTTTTATTTGTAAATTTAAGGCCTCTTCGTACTGTCTATCTGAAAATATGGAATACAACTCAGAAAGACAAGGAAGAGTACTTTTTTAAAGCTCAGCTTAATATTTTGTGTAAAAGTTCATTAATGATGAAAGTTAATTTTCAAAGACCAAACAGTAAAAGCAGTTAACACGAAATTAAGTTTCACTCAATACATATTTTGTGGACATCATCAAGATTTGACAACCCTATCTTGATGGACATGAATGTGTTTAATTTGACGATTAAGATTTTAAGTGCTTTAATTTGTGTTACTTTATAATACTTTACGAGGAAAAACCATTTTTCTACATCAAGTAAAACACGAGTTCAGCACGCACCTAATAATGATAGATGTTCGTAATAGTTTTAGATTACCTGACATAATATCTAATGCAATAAATTGAGACTTTTGATGCCTTATTAAACTTTGTTCGTAGATATAAAAAGTAAACTAAATATGTAGGCATCATATGTTCTGGTTCTGTATGTTACAAGACACACTCAGCTGCAGTACAAATTAATTCTAATAGCTCTGATTGTTATAACTTTACTTAAAGAATTTGAAAATCATGCATACTTTCGCCTCAGCTATTCAACATATGAGTATATATGGCATATATCATGAGAAAGGCCAATTTGGAATTACTGTTGGAGGAAACAAAATCTTGAACCTTAGATTTCCAGATGACACCATGCTCTCTTATTGCAGGCTCTCTTAAGGAAATGGCAAATTTATTACAGTCTACGAAGAAATTCGGTCTTTAAAAAAATAAATCGAAGACTTAATCCATTATAATTGACCGAGGATATCAGTTACATATATTCAATACTCTCCAAGATCTTGAGGTGAAAAAGCAATCTGTATATCTCGAATCTTGCATAACATGTGGCGGGGGTTGTGAACTTGGATTCGGAGAACTGCGATTTCAAAGAATTCAGTAACAAAGCTGCAGCGAATACGGAGGATTTGAAACATTGCAATAAAAACTAAAAAATTCAAATGCTTTCCTTGATATTTTCTATTTTTTTAAAGATAGCGGAGACCTGAATACTGAAGCAAAAACTAGAAAAAAAAGTTGAAACATTCAAGATGTGATGCTAACAGATGCATGCTGAGGATACACATGACGGTGCCGGGCACCAATAAATCCATCATATAACTTGGGACTTAAGACAGGTTGTCGACGATTTGTCTGCGACGAGAACATCAATTATTTGGCCGTATAGTACGCAGAGGAGAGGAGATTATGGAGCAAAACTCTTGGCAGTGGAGAGGGACGACGAGACAGGAGTTGATCACCAACGCAATGGACTGACAAGTCTAAAACGCAACAGGGCCCTTTGTTATCGAAGCATTCCGAGCAATTGATTGAGAATTATTTCTGCTTAAAACGTAATTCTTATAAATTTAAACCTTACCTTATATGATCAAACTCACATAGAACACAAATGTGTCATCATAAAATGACTCAATATTTTGTTAAAAACGCAAAAGTTTTTAATAATAGTCGTAAAAATATTATCACTTCGTCCGTGATTTACAGAGAAAAGAGATTCTTCATGCATTATAGATTTTAATTTAAAATATTACCATAAGAAATTTACATAACAAAAAACTGTACTGAATAAATCTACGCTGCAATAACTTAAAGAAGCATATTTATATTGCGCGGATGAGAGATAGAAGATAGACTCTGCAACAGTAGCGAGCGAGAGAGATATATTAAAAATTCTGGTTATGGAAGGCACGATTTGAAATTCAAAAGAAACGTCGAGAATTTTCCATTCAAGTTTTTAACATTGTATATTGAAGAAAAATAAAACGAGAGAACGAAAGTGGATTTTTTTTTAAAGTTTTCTTTTACTTCGAAAAGTGCTCTCATTAAAAACTGTTGAGTAAAAATCGTTTTGGAAAGTTATTTTTTGAATAGATTGAAAAAATATTGACTATCGAGAAAATCAAGTCAAAAAGTTGAATAATCTGTTGATGTATCTAATGGACAGGATAATTTTAATAATTGACAAAGAAATACGAAATTTGAAAATAGAATTATAAAACTTATAACAAGACTACATTGATTAGATAATCAGTATGGGCATTGTGTGAACTCTCATATGACTATATTTTTACATGACGACCTCCGTGGTCGAGTTGGTAAGACGTCTGTCTTCCAGCCCGGGGGTAGTGTATTTAACTCCCGCTGGAACCAGAATTTAAAAAGAAAGATACCAATCCGGTTTTCACTTATCGCCTTAGTAACATGTTTCTTGTTGGTTAGAAGAGATTATCACATGGTAATCAATCTACCAAGTTATACTGTATACAATGAAAGTATTATATAATAATACAAAGTGAATAAGTTGTTCTTACCGGGGGGAATTAAATAAATTTTAAGAGTTTGCTTTTTTATAGTGTTGAGCTCGCCTTCTTCTGAGTTAACTACTATTTTATTGAATAACATTGCTTACATTTCAATATTGATTTAAGTGTTAGTTGTCATTTTTTGTGTCAGATGGGACATTTAACTATTTATATGAATAAATAAATGTTTTTTGAACCAAACAGCATCAAAATCTGCTAGAATGATAGTTCAAAACAGTATTTAGTACCAACTTTGATGTATGGGAGTGAAACGTAAACGTGAAAAAATACAGAAAAAAACCGTATAAATTCTATATAAATATGTACTTAAAATAATACATGGTTACCTCTTGGCCAAACCAGGCGGAAGGCAGTTGAAAGACCGAGGAAGGACTGAAGGAAAAAGGTTGAGGAATTTTCAGGAAAATTATGCAGCTGAAGTGAGAGTTACTCTGATAATGAAATGGAACGTGAGGTTATACCTAATTTCATCGATGCCCCTTCCCCCCCAACTCACTTAGGATAAGGCAGTATAAAAGAAAAGTAAGCTGGTTGAAATATTATGATAGAGTTGAGTACAAGAAATATTGGATTTTGTTTAAGATGTTGAATGGCTGCGCCGAGAATAAGTCGAGGAACTGTTTTCAAGGATTGTTTCTACACAGATAAATCTAATGTTCAGACTGCATATCACTACGCAGTAGATAGGATTATGGAGCCTTTTAGAGGAAAAAAGTCCAAGTTCTTCGATTTTTTTTTCTCTATAATGGATCCAATGTGTTGAAATAGACTTCCTACATAACTACAAAGTAGTAAATGATTTTTTGTGCAGAATAGGTTCACACACATTCTTGGATTTGATTCAATTCTCTAAAAGCGCTATATACAAAGTATCCGAAAATAACAATAGTAAAGCGTCCACATTATCCATAATGACGACTTGTGTCACTTATTTATTTAGACGCCTGTCTTCCGTCGGTATCTAGAGCTTTTTAAAAAGGATTTCAGTTTGGTTTTTATTTTTGAGACTTCACTAAAGTTTTTTTGTTTTTCTTTTTATAAAACCTTTATTGTATTATACTCGTATTATGTTACAGTGGTGGGTTTATTACAATGCTGCGAGTGTCTCTTTCAATCAACTACGAAGGTGTCAAGCAAGCTTTAAGTAAAAACCAGAATGTTATCTATTTTGAAAAATCTGGGTATCAAAGGGAATCGAACCTGCAACCCCCGAACTAGAAAACAGGTGTCTTACCAACTAGATCACCGAGGTATTCTATATATCCTTATTATTTATTGAATACACACATCTGAAAAAAAACAAGGATAACTTTCCCAACTTTTGTATTACTACCACCGAAATATTGAATAACTTTCACCAAATTTGAAAAGAGCTTTCTAAATGTATCTGAGGAGCAGGTGGTGATATTTTTCAAGGTTTTTTTTTGATATTTTTAAATCGTTTAAAATTAGCCACAAATATAAAAATTTAAAATACATGTACAAGTGAATTTATCAACGTGAAATAATTGTTACACATTTAATGATATTTTTTCCAATGGTTGAACAACCAGAATAACACATTTATTTCGACAATTCGTTTTAGATTTTTTATAACTGTAATGCATTGCATTTTCCTTGTATAACATAAAGCACAACAAAAATCGTTTGTATGATTAATGTAAAAAATCAGATGGAAAAAAAACTCAAAGTAAAACCAGTCCAGGAAGTTCATCCCGGAAGCCTGGGAACTAAGCTAAGACTGTCAGAGTCCCGATATCAAAGCACAAAGAAAAAAAAATCAAAAGTAGCAAATATTGTATATAAGTTATACATTCAGAAAATGTAACATTTATATTTTTTAATAATTTACAGTTCTCTGCAATGTTAATTAATTTGCAAAGTAATGCAATAGTCTTTCATTACCATTTAGCACTTTATAAGAATATCATTGTTTCAAGTATTCCATTCTATAGATCCAGCCATAAAGCTTCAACACTAAAATAAAATTTTACAAATATTATGTGATAATAATTCGATAAATTTTATTTTAACCAAATTAATTTCGATGATCACTTACCGATGATTTGAAAACAGTTTTGTTATAAAATGTCAATTAAAAACAAATAAAGATATGGTCAAATATTTTCATGGTTGTTTTTCAACAGTTGGCTTAAACTGTGTTTCGATGGCGTCGCAGCCTTCATCGTCTGTTCGATAATGTTTTTTGACATCACCCTGCGGATGAATGTTGCAATGCCTTTGAATTTTGCCATTGGCTTTCATTTAACCAACTTTTTCCCATTGATTTTTAATAACACTCATGTAAACCATATTCTTTTCTTTAAGGTTCCTCGTTTCTTCGGGGGTTGGCAATCATTATAGCTTCTTGACCTTTGAGGCAGCAGCTCTGAATATGGTACCGCAATAAAAACACTTCTGTGAATAATTCAAGGAGATGCATCTTCTTCCCGTACTTCTTACGCCTAAAATTCTTCCCTACAATGTCACTTGAAGGATCTCATATTTTTCTTCTCGCATTGTCCAAATATTTCTAACGTTCTTCTTTAGATGGTGGATTATACACACACAATACTTTCCTGTCTTTATTCATCTGTTAGAAGATGCCATAATTGCGGGCTTTAATAGCACTATATTTTAAAAGCATCTAATGTTTTGTGGTGACCTGAGTAAATGTCCATGCTTCAATATAATAGAGAAAAACGGAGAATTTGTGGCAATGCAAAATTCACATACATAAGTTGATATTAAAATCCTGGTTGCAGAGGAAATGCTGATTTTTTTAAAATTCTAACTTCAATATCTTGAGACTGATCCCATTGATCATTCAGCCCGCATCTCAGATAATATTGTCAAATTTATAATACGAGTATATTGTTGGACTATTTGAAAAATTTCATCATTTATATGAATGAAATAAAATGTAAATTTTATTTTCATTTGAATATTAAATAAATATTTGTAAGCATTGGTCATCGTTCATTTTTTTATCGAATAAAATCCGTCTTTATGATAAAGCAAAACGATATTTACGAAATATTTTAGTACCGAAAGTTTTATAATATTTATGCATGTTTTTATTTCTGAAAATGTATATGACGTGTAAGCAAAAAAGATTTAGTATCTCGAAACATCAAACTGTTTACACAGACCCCTTCCCTCTGCCCCACCCCGCCATACAGACGTTTAATAAAAATAAATATTTATACAAAGAGTTTAGAGGGAACTTTTTCCTACTCTAAGCAGAATAACGTGAAAGAGAAAAAAGATTGAAACCAAAACATATAAATAAGCGAGATGAAAATATGCGCTCTATGTTAAAGCAATATCCGCTAGCGTATAATTCAACTAGACTATAAAGATGTTTTTTTAATATGATAGTTTTAAAGGAAACCGAACAAAAAGTTTTTCTTGTTATTTTAAAGAAATCAATGTTACTTTCAAACACTAGTTAACGGTCTAAGTATGAGTCATATTAATCCCATAGCCTAAGGAAATACTTATTCAACAGTTTCGGTATAAATTATCCATATAAATTTTGTAACGATCAAACTATTTTACAATAAACTCAACTTACATATCGGAGATGATCTTGTTAAAGATATGTTAAGTGGTTAATATGTTTGTAATTAACATAGTTGGGTGTATAAGAAAGAAGTTTGTTAGAAAAAATATAATTTTTCAATTAAGGGGCTAAAATTTGATTGCAGAAATGGTTGCATTGCTAAATAACATAGAAAAAACTTACTTAAAACGTTGCTTATACCCAAAAAACAAAAAAAAATCCTGAAATGTATAATTTTTTTGTGACAATTGTTTCAATGTTTGTATACCCAACGGAATCTTATCGAAAACGGCACAATATTTGTAGAGTTTACGACGCTCTAGGGTCTTTCATAATCGAAGTGCTCCTCATGCCCTGATATGGATACCTTACTGTTTATAAATAATACCCCTATTAATAGAGTTCGTAAATTTAAATATTTGAGTACCGTGGTTGAACGTCTCAGGAATGTGTTGCCCATTAGAATATAAGATAATAGGGGATTTGATTAGTTTCTGAAAGTAAAGTGAGATCAATGAGCTAGCTTTAAAATATTCCAAATGTAAGCTGATACATATTTATAAGTAATTGATAAATAATCAGCTCACTGTGCGTGTCAACACTATCGAAGATCTTTACATCATGTTAACAGTAAACTCACATTTGATTCTCATATTGAGAGCTTGTTTTTATCAGCCATTAAATTTACTGGATTTATAAAAAGACTATCTAGAGCATTTGGTGGTGTTATTTTGAAGTGTAATTAATCATGAAATTCCAAAAAGAAATCCAAAACTGCCTTATAGTTTAGTGAGTTCAAAAACTTTATTCATGACTATACTCGTACTTTACCTATTAATTGTTTTACTCAGCAACTACTCCATGAGCGTTTGAAGATACGAGTATCTATGCATCTGCATGTACGTATACAAATTACTTGCGGGGAAAAAGCGAACACCTTGTTGATTGACAAACTTTTATCAAATGTGTCTGACAATTATATTCGTGTTCACGAATTGAGGTACTGAGCGCGTCCCCATTCGTATGCAGAATGACTTTGTTGAACGAATTATGAATGAATGGTTTTGTTGAACAATCAGGCCTGAGGAAGGCAATGGGTGTCAAGTGGTTAAACCATTTGGTAAATGAGACGGCTTAGTAGCCAATAACCGCCAAGGTGCTGGAGGTGGTTAGGTCATGAATTAAAAATATTACCTGCGCTAGATTATCACGCATTACAGACTTAACGAAACAGATACCCACTATCCACTGATGTTTTGATAAAGATACTCTCAGTTTTTACTAGACTTAAGAGGAGTGATGGGCATTGAACGAACCTGGATTGAGGCATTTTATTTGCGTCGAATCCTGGATCTGCGTAGGAATTCCAACGTGAGAAATGGCATAACAAAGGAGAGAATACAGCAATCCCTCATCACACAAGTAATGAAAAGAATGCGTTTCAGCTAACTAGGTTCATAATACGAATGCAACTAGAATTTCATTTCCCACTATTGTCTATTTTTCGAACCTGTTGGTTTCGAACATCCTTGGAAATAGCTTACGCTTGTGTATAAATAATGTTTGGTGAAGTTATTCGACAGTAGCATGACTTGAGAATAAGTAATTGTAGATGATTGTGTTCGTTGTAAAGAATTTGTTACACCCGATTGCTCTACGCGGTAAGTATACGCGGTAGTAAAAATAGTATTTAAATTTTTGGATAGCATTTAAAATATCTTATTAAATCGCATTAAAGGAGCTTTCGTAGTTCGCGTATTATACTCGTACCACAATAATATATATTGTACCTGTAATGTTGAATTTTGGCATTTATTTCATTTTATAAATATAATTTCTATAATGCAAGTACTCGTAATTCGACAATTAATATATTAACTCTGATTGAATACTTCAGTTTCCAATTATGTCGATATCACCTCAAAAAAAATTGCAAATAAATTCTTTCTTGTTTTTTTTGGCCATTCATTCGGCAATAGTATTTTTCAGCATTTTACAAACATAAATAAAAATAACAAAAACTATAGAAAACAATTAGTCATAATGAATAAAAATAAGTTGATTATATTCACACATTATATGAAATAATGGAAATTTAACACTTAAGATAATATACAATAAATGCCTGTTTGGAAAAGAAGATCTCTAATATTTTATTTTTCATAATCTAAAAACAAAATTGAATTTTCGAATTTAATAATACAAGACAAGTTACATTTTTATATTAATGAGATCTTTTCTAAACTTTTACAAATGATAATAGGATTTCTAGAAGAATTTATTACTAAAAAAAATAATAACCTTGATTTTTTTTATTTGGTGTTGGTAACTTTTGAATGTATCCGCATAATATTTGTTCTAGTGGAAACAAACCAAGTTTTATTGCTTTCCTAAACTAAGGAACAAGTTTCTAAAGGGAACAATTTCTCAAGTCTGCGAGCATTCACTACGTGGAGTTGTGAAAAGTAATTTTTCTGTATCAATTTTGATATCTTTCCCGCTTATAGGTTTAGCATCATATTGGATAACTTTGAAACTCGTTTACGCTTTATTGCCATGTAAAATCACAATTGGAAGATATATATATTAATAATTAATTAAATATTTGTATTTGAGAGGAAATGGTGTTTTCACTCGAATTATTTGTCCATTGCTGTTAGCTAAAATTTTAGTACATCATTTGATGACTAAAAAATCATTTTAATTAACATTATAATATTTTTAACTGCCGCTGTAAAGGTGTTATTTTTGCTGTAGTCATTCACATTTTCAAGACGGAGTATATTGTATTCCAGCATTGTTTTACACTATGTATATATGTACGCAGCACAACCTGGCAGGTTTATTACATCGTGGTAATACATTGTAACCAATCAGAAATACGTAAAACAGGCCTTAAGTAAGGAATTAAACCCGCCACCCCAGATTTAAAAAACAGCGTATTACTAACTAGGTCCCGAAGATCCTATATTCGAGGTCAAAGATTTTCTTACGATCTTAAACTATATAGCTTTATTCTTCATCTTCATAGTTCCATGTCCATATTCAAAGGCATTTACTGTCAGTTTAAAGTTATGTATAACTTTGGTAACTTGGAAGAGCTCATCTACACCAAGACCAGTTATTTTCGGGATATTTTGACAAGCAGTAGTTCTCAAATACTAAAATAAAAATTAGTTTATACATGCATTTTATATTAACGTTTAAACACGAATACGTTATGAAGAAAATATCATATACACATTACAATTTTCATTTGAGGTTAATTTATAAAAAAATCACATTAAACGTTTCATCAGAAATACATGGATGTCATAAAACACTTCCATCTCCGGAATTTTGTGTTCTCCTATGTCACACTGAGACTACTGACCTACCTGTTATAACACAGGTGTATATTGTAGGGTAGGCGTTCAATTCGAGTACCTTGTAGTCGATAAAACAGGTCAGCTCTTAACCAGCAATCAGGCTTCATCCTCAGAAGTGGCTTAACCACCTCCAGTGCATCACTCTTGTTGTGGTTGGTAAAGGCGGCTACTGCATCAGAAGACGTACTATTTCATTTTAGTACAAAATGTATTCAATTCACAAGTTGTTAAGTTTCAAACTGAGAAAAATATCATTTTGAACTTATCAGATTTTTATCTTAGTCAATTAAGTTACTTGTCATAACTTTTGTTTCTACTTAGTCATTTAAATAACTAATCAGAATAATTTTCTGTATAATACTTAGTAATTTAACTGATTAATCAGAATAATTTTCATTATAATACTAAGTAATTTAACATAAGTAACTCATTAGAATTTTTTTAATATTCATTTTTTTTCGAAGTCATTTAACTAACTTATCAAAATAATTTTCATTATTACACTAAGATGAAGGCTTAGAATCACTAGTGTAAGCTCTAGTTGTTCTTAATGGGGCCAAATTATGGGTCAAAAACTATGGCACCCAAATACTATTCAATATGTCCACAACATCAACTCGGGTGTGTTGAAGAATATTTATTACATAAATTTAAAAAAACTACAATGTTCATAGATTTTGGTTTTGACATTGTAGTACTCCATATTAAAATATTTAGTAATAAATTACATTATTATTTTACTAACTAGATTAATCCTCGCGCCAAATGTTTCTAGCCCCTATCTCGAAGTTCTTTGCAGAAGTAATAGTCCCGGTGTTAACCAAAAATAAAGCTATAGTAATAAATAATCAAAGAATGCTAAAAAATACTTTATTACAAATATTACTCGGGTAAATAAATCGCCTACTCTTTCCTTGAAATATGGCGCCAGCTCGACATAAGCATTGCCCTCGTTAAAACCGGAATCATTCAGCCTAAATAGAGCCTTGAGGTAGAAACACTTGTTGCGGGAATAGTGAGGGAAAAAAACAATGTTTATATTTTGAATTTAGAACATCCAATAATTGACGCACTTGCTAAAAATGGCAAGCAATTTGATAAAATAATCCTTTAAAAACGCCTGAGAGAGTCTGATGAGACCCCTGAATATTTTTACATATATTCGCTATTACTCCCAATCCGGATTAGCCTTTACAACATAAAGTGCATGGTGGCGTAATAACATTTTGATAAATCCAAACTAAAGTACATTTCCCAATGAAAGCTTTCATATTGCGAGTCGGTATAAATTGATTCAATAAAAACAGCCAGTCCCCCATTTTTTAAATATATAACCCGCCCCTACTTACCTGTGCAGGGTAGCGAAGTTCTCACAAGACAATTTTATATTCAACTTAATTCGATTTTGTTGAGAGTTGAATTGTGTTTTGTATGAATAATATTTTGTAATATTGTATTTGTAAAGAAAGTAATAAATGTGAATTATGTATGATGAAACTAATAATATGAATATATAACCTTTGTTTATAATTTTTGAAAAATAATTTTAAATTGCATTATCGTCTGCAAATCTCAAATGGCTCAGGTATTTTCCATTAATCACCAGGTCTTTATTGTCCCATTCCAGTTTACTAAAGACATATTCAAGTGTAGCTGTGAATAATTTTGGGGAAATAGTATCTCCTTGACGAACTCCCTTACCAATATGGAAGATTTCAGAGGATTTGTGGAGATGTATTTTTGTTGTTGCATCCTTATAGACGTTATTGAACAACTTGATGTATGTTATCTCAATGCCTTATGTTTTTAGAACTTCTAGTACGGCAACTTTTTTTCCTGAGTCGAAGGCCTTTTCGTAGTTTACAAAGATTAGGTATAGAGGACGTTCATATTCTTCACATCGTTCTAGTATTTCTCACAGCACTAGAATATGATCCATGGTTATGAAACCCTTCCTGAATCCAGCTTGTTCTCGTGACTGGTTCCTGTCAAAAGTTGTCGAGAGTTGGTTGGTTCAGATCTTGGTAAATATTTTGTACAGGGTATGTAGCAAGCTGATCGGACGGTAGTTCTTAAGACCGAAGGTACGCTGGATAGATGAAATCAGGAAACATGGCAGCATCACGTTGCACCAACGAGCAAAAACGTGTATGTCTGTATGTATGTATGTATGTATGTATGTATGTATGTATGTGTATGTATGTGTATGTATGTATGTATGTATTTATGTATGCATGTATGCATGTATGGATGCATGTATGTATGGATTTATATATGTATGTATGTATGTATAATATGTATGTATGTATGTATATATGTATGTATGTATGTAAGTATGTATCATATGTATGTATTTATCCAGTATCCCAGGAAAATATCGTAGCTTCAGTAAAATACCGAGGTAGGAACACTTTAAAGGGGTGGAATGGGAAACCTGCATTGGGCGAGCCCTGTTTGTATTATTTATATTTCAATTTTCAAAAGCTCCTTGTTCCCCTCCGTCCCTGCCGCCACCCACCAAAACACCCCCAATGACTGCGCTCCCAAACCCTGCCCCCCTTTACCCATAAGATTTCGCATGAAATGAAAAACATTTGAAAAATATAACGTATTAAATAACTACGAGGCGCTGGTTATTTTTCACGAAGATGTTGGAGTTTTTTCATATGAATTTGAAAATTATTTAAGGCGAATATATAAATAAAAATACAATAAAGCTACAGTACAATAGAATTATGAATTTATTTTATTTTTTAGTTGAAAATATTGCGAAATAAAGCTATTGTATTTTTAAAGAATTTGAACCTAAATTATTTCTTTGAATACGAATTTACAAACATCTCTACAGTCTGTAAAACACAATAAAAATGCAAACCAAATTAAACTCATTGCTAAATTGAACATCACATATTTTTATATAAATTCAACCGATTATTGAAACTGTCGAAAATATTGGCCCTCTGATTGGTTCCTCAATTGTTCAGTCTTCAATCATAATTAACTAGTGAAATGCTTTTATACGCTATCTTGCTCTTTTTAAATTTCAAAGAAGTTCAACAAAAACTGATATTTAAAAATAGAAAAAAAAACCACACACACACTCATAGACATTCATAAACAGGCTCATACTATATTACACAATATTTAGGCCGACAAGTGACAGCAGAAAATACGTAGAATTTAGAGTATATACTCGTACGTTACACATACATTTGTTTATGCCTCTGTTTAAATTTGTATTGTCCATGTCATCATCATCATCATCATCATTGTCAACCAGGGTCGATCCACTGCTGGATGAAGGTCTCCCCAAGCTGACTCCAAACAGTTCGGTCCTTTGCTCGCCGATGCCACGTGATGCTGCCATGCTTCCTGATTTCGTCCATCCAGCGTACCTTCGGTCTTCTTCTAGGCCTCTTTATGCCTCTTGGATACCATTGGATTATTTCGGATGTCCATCGGGAGTCTGACATTCTGGCTACATGTCCGGCCCATTGCCACTTCATTCTTTTGCACACCTTTATAACGTCTTCTACCTTTGTTATATTGCGAATCCAGGTGTTTCGTTTACGGTCTCTTTTAGTATATCCTAACATGCATCTCTCCATGCTCCTTTGTGCGGTCTGGAGCTTTTGCGTGTTCTTTACTGTGAGCGTCCATGTCTCGCAGCCATACGTAAGTACTGGAAGAATGCACTGGTTGTAGACCCTTCGCTTCAAGGATATTGGGAGATTACTTTTGAAGATGTTGTTCAAACATCCAAATGAGCTCCACGCCAGTTTGGTCCTTCATGCTATTTCCTCCGATATGCCACCTACAAAGGAAATAAGTTGGCCTAGATACACATATTCCTGGACAAGTTCTAGCGGTTTTCCATCCACGTTTATTGGTTTTGGGGTAGCAAAGCCGTTCATCATATATTTGGTTTTTGAAATATTCATTTTTAAACCAACTTCCCTGCTGACCTCTGCCAATTCTTGCAGTTGGTGCTGAAGATCATTCGGGTTTTGTGAGAATATAACGATATCGTCTGCAAATCTCAAATGGCTCAGGTATTTTCCATCAATCGCCAGCCCTTTACTTTCCCATTCTAGTTTTTTAAATATGTATTCCAGTGTAGCTGTGAATAATTTTGGGGAAATAGTGTCTCCTTGACGAACTCCTTTACCGATTCGGAAGGTTTCCGGGGATTTGTGGAGATGTATTTTTGCTGTTGCATCCTTATAGATGTTATTGAACAACTGAGTGTATGCTCTATCAATGCCTTGTGTCTTTAGAGCTTCTAGTATAGCAGCTTTTTTGACTGAGTCAAATGCCTTTTCGTAGTCCACAAAGGCTAAGTACAGGGGGAGTTCGTATTCCTCACATCGTTCCATTATTTCTCGCAGCACCTGAATATGATCCATGGTACTGAAACCCTTCCTGAATCCAGCCTGTTCTCGTGGTTGGTTCATGTCAAAAGTATTCGAGAGTCGGTTGGTTAAAATCTTGGTAAAATTTTTGTAAAGGGTAGGTAGCATGCTAATCGGACGGTAGTTCTTAAGATCCTCTTGATCGCCTTTCTTATGGAGAAGTATTATAGTTGCAGATTTCCAATCTTCTGGAATGTCTTTTTCTTGAAGGCACCTGTTGAAAAGTGTTGATAAGATGGTATCCACTTCTCGACCTGTTTGTTTAAGGACATCAATGGACAAACCGTCGGTCCCAGTGGCCTTACCAGATTTCATTCCGTTGATTGCGTATCTGATTTCTCCTGGCAAGATCGTTGGGATATTTTCATCCTTAGTTATTTCTAGATTCAGATTTGTATCTGGTATAGTTACAGTATCTGTATCGGCATATAGTTCTCTATAAAATTCTTCCGCTCTCTTCAGGATAAGGTCTCGTTGTTTGGTTACAGTATTATCAGACAGTTTAAGTGCAATGATGTGGCGTTTTCCTAAAGACATATTTTGCTTTAGCTTTTTCAGACTTCTTCTATTCTCAATCGTCCTTTGAACCATTTTGTGTTATATTCGCGGATATCTTTACGAATATTTTTGCGTAGCATTCTATTGATCTCTGAGAAAGATGGTGATGTAGAAGCGGGTTGTGTAGATATCATTTTTCTTCTTTGTTTCATAAGATCTAACGTTTGCTGCGACAATTTTGATTCTTTTTGAGGATATGAGCCGCCGTAGTTTGTTGCACTCTGTACTATCTGTTCTGCTATTGCTTCTATTGTAATCGGAAGCTGTGGTTCGCTGAGGATTTCAAATCGATTTTTGAGGTCTAGTTGGAATCCATTTTTATTTTTAGCAAGTAGATCGTTGTTTATTACTATTTTCTCCTTTTTCTTAATCACTTTGAGACGTTCAGTTTTGGTGTTGATCTTTATTTTGGCTCTTACTAGGCGATGATCACTGCCTGTTTTAAAGCTGTTGAGAACAGTGCAGTCTTGGACAGTAAATCTTTTGTTTGACAGGATGAAGTCGATTTCACTTGTGTTACCTGTTGGGCTTTTCCATGTCCATTTCCTAGAGTATTTCTTTTTGAAAAATGAATTCATAACACAAAGTGAATTGCTTTGAGCAAACTCCACAAGCCTGTTTCTTCTGTCATCTCGGGTGCCTATCCCAAATTTTCCCACTGATTCGTCATCTTTGTGGAGACCGCCGATTCTTGCGTTGAAATCTCCGATTACAAATTTGAAGTGGGATGTGTTTGCATCATACATATTTTGAACTTCCTGGTAGTACTCTTCGATACAATCATTAGAGTAACTTTGTGTAGGGGCATATGTCTGTATTATTTGCATTCGATATCGCTTGTTTATTTCGAAAGTTAGGGACGCCACTCTGTCAGAAGAGCTCTCAGTCGTGATGATGTTATTCATCCATTTCTTGTGGACAATAAATCCCACTCCGCTGGTTCTTCCATCTTCTGTACCTCTGAAATACAGACGGTGTCCATCCTTCAATTCTATGAGATCTTCTCCTTTTCTTCTGACTTCGCTTAGCCCTACGATATCCCAATTGATGTGCTTAAGTTCTTCTTGGAGTTCAGTGATATGGGCCTCACTTGAGAGGGTACGAGTATTGAATGTCGCGATGTTCATTTGGAAGCAGCCGTTACCGATCCTCCGTGTCCGTATCGAAGGCTCCCTTCTAGGACCGCTGCTGTAGCCCTGTCTGGGACGTCTTCCGGAGGGTGTTTTTATATATTGTTTCATCATTCATGGGGGTTTATTGGACAAGAAGTACTTTGGTCTCCCCTTATACCGCGCTGCCCAAGCGTATTGGTATGAGGTTTTATTTCGGGTTTTCCATCCCTATAGCACTCTTGTCAGAGTCTTGTTATATACAGGTATTTATGTACAGGTTTTCTGTTGGGGTTTTCCTTCCCTTAGCTGGTGTGGTCTGGTTTTTAGGCGCCAGAAACTCGCCTTTCATCCTTCCGCTATCTGCTATGGTCCACATAGTGTGACCACATTGCCCAGGGTTCGCGACGGGGACGCTAACGAATCGGACTAGCCAGTAGTGTTGCTGATAGTATGCAACTAGGCGTTCCATAGCATTTTATAGACTTACACCTTCCAGCATAGTGTAAGTCACTGTGACCTTACTGACAATTCGAACCCCATGTAATGATTCTTAAATGGAAAACGCTATTTTAGGCAAGTGTTGAAAGCTTTCATAGGCAAGTAATGTCATTGCACAAGCTCTGTAATTCGGTGAGTTTATATATATATATATATATATATATATATATATATATATATATATATATATATATATATATATATATATATATATATATATATATATATATATATATATATATATATATATATATATATATATATATATATATATATATATATATATATATATATATATATATATATATATATATATATATATATATATATATATATATATATATTGCCTCATAGCCTTGAGTTTTTTGTATAATCAATAAATAAAAGTGTTTTCTTAAATACTCTTTTTAATTAAAATTGTGATATTCAATATTTTTTTTAATAACTGATATTTTCCACATGTCTATTTTATATATATCTGTGCAATGAATGAAATCATATTTTCAATGAATGAAATCATCCAGTAATTTATTTCCTCTTACTGAAAAGGATGTTAGTATACTCGTACGTGTATTTTTACAAAGACTACTTATTTTTTATTAACTATTTCTAAAACTTAGTACCATTCGTTACGAATTAACATTCTTATCACTCTTATGAAATATATATTACCATTGTAATTTTACACAATATTTTTTATTAAAAAAATATATTTTATCTGCCATACAAACGGAGATACTCGTTTCCAATTAGAGCCCAAAGAAACCCAAATTTTTCATAAAAAATAATCCCTGCCAGACTTGGCATCTATGACATACTCTTATTTCTAGTTAGTTGGAAAATAGTCATTGCAAGTGTAATAAAAAAAAACAAGCGAAACGTACTCGAAAACACAAGAATTTATTTCAAGATGTTGTTTAAAAATGCATGGTTATCTCGTTTTTCTGAATTTTAAATATTGTACAATTAGTCCAAAGTGCAGAAAATTATTTTTTATTCGTTCGTATGGTACTCCTCAATAAGTGTTCTTCTAGTACGTGGGTTCAAAACCATTGGAGTTTTTACTTAATAATAATTTGGCAAACGAACTGTAAACGAGACTTATTTAAAAATGTTGGGTGCCATTAATAATAGAAACCAAAACCCCCGAATAGATAATAAATGTCAACTGTGTCAATGGAGTCGTCGGTAAAACCCGTTTCAGAGACAAAATGGCGATTAGATTATATGACATGTATTTTTAAGCCATATTTTTTTTAACAAAATACTATTAGTATATGGTAAGTTGGTTCTAACTTTTGATTAATATATGTCAAATTAATTCTACTAATAATAATTAAACTTGACTTAATTTATTTCACAAAATTCACGTAAGTGTCTCAAACACTGTTGTACAGACATTGAAGATCGTTTAAACTTTTACCAATTAAAAATAATTAATATACAATTGGTTTACCAAAGTATTTATCGCGATGCTAACTTGAAATATAAATGTGGACTTATCCAGAACTTTTTTATCGTGAAATCACAAAATATGTAATTTATTTGCTGAAATTATAACCAAAATTTCGTCATCTAAAAGTAAATGTATTAATAATGAAGTGCTTTTATTATTGATACGTAAATTCTTTTAGATTTTCCTTAAATTTTAATTCAAATTACCAAATGACTTTTTCAACTAACTAGAAAAAAAAAAATTGTTGAAATTTCAAATCAATCATTTTAAAATACTTAAGTTTGTTCAGTTAAATTGCCTGTTCGAGGAACCTTTTGTTTATTTTAGCTAAGCCTTTGTAAGACGATTGGTAAAACAACAAAAATCCATTTATTACGATCGACTTCCCCGACAACAAAATAAAACAGCCGATCCTCTGAGTTCACGGCCCTTTGCGATTTCTAGTGCTTGTGTTTGCTAAATTCAATTTTCTTTGTTTTACTGTGGTATGAAGATAGATTATTTTGTTACGATAGGATTAATTATCCCGTGATCGAGTATGATTGTCAGCCATCTTGTGGATGGAAGACGCCTGCGCGTATATTGTTCTATTGTGTACAAGCTGTTGCACTTCAGCAAGCACAAACCTTGACAGATCAAACCCAAAGTTCTGATGGCAAGAAGATTGATTCAACTTTTAGTGCAGATGGCAATTAAGCTACAGAAAACATAAATCCAGATGTAAAATGTTCTAAGAGTAACACCAGTAGCGTATATAATATGCTAATCGTTAGACCACGGCCGCCAACGGTTATTTTGTTAACATCTTTTTTAACTTCTTATACTATTTTACTTTTGGTTTTTAAAAAATAAATAAATGCTTAAAATGGTCGTATCTAAAACCAGGAGTACTGGCAAATAATTGAAGGCGTAGAATTGATAAGGAAATTGTAATACTTACTGTAAAATTCATTTTTATATTACAAACGTGCTCTATACGAGTATCCGTTCATTTCCACATTGACTTATTAAAAATAAACAGTTTAATGAAATTTCGTCTACACTGAGGGACCAACTACCACACAATTTAAGTAGGTACCTTCTTAGCATCTTACATAAAAGGCTCACGATTGTATTGAACTTTGCCATTCTGCTTTGAAAAGAACTTTTTAAAATTATATTCATCTCTCTCGCATCACACTAGAGTTTAAACTGCTGAAAAGGATGACAAATGAGTTTTCAGAGAGCCTCATTTCAAAGTGTTATGAAAAATGTAAATTTTCACTTGTGTGTGTCACATGTTTATTTCATATTGAAATTCAATTTCAGAGAAAAAAGTGCGAGCTTTTTGCGCGTGTGTTTGTGTAAGAGCTTTTGAGTAAATCGCGCCTATACAAGTTATTGAACCGTAATATTGATAAAATTTATATTTAAATTAACAAATGATGAATTTTGATATGCGTATTTTATTATTGAACTATAAGAAGCAGACTAGTTTTTATTTGACATGACACTGAGTGCAAGTTGTTCACTTTTTAAAACTTTTTCATTTATTTGCTTGCTCCATGTCATAAAAAATTTAATATTGTATTGGAAATTAATTAGACATAATTAATTAATTATAAGTGTATTAGAAATTAATTTTGAGTAAAAGACAATCAGACAATAGACATATATTTCTTAGAGACGGGTGCTATGAGTACGCGATTAAAAATAAATAGTAGCATAATATATATTTATTTATGTAGATGTATATTGAGGAGGTTTACATGCAAGGTGAAAATGGATATGGAAACTTTTATATTTTTCTCGTGATATTTTGATTGTATATCAACTGTCTTATATTTTATAAAATTTATTGACAAAATATATTTGAAAATAAAAGGTTCTTGAGACGTGGGGTAGACGTGACCGGGGAAAACGTGGCTTGACAATAAGAAAGCTAAAAGCACTATGATTGTTTATGATGAGGTGTAAGAATATTGCGACATAATAAATATTCGGAGATTTCTTGAAAAACATAATAATTGTATTGCATCCCATTCACTAGGTTGCACCTTTTCACGATTATTTAAAATATACTATTTCTAACACATGCACTACAGAAAATTAATCCTTTGGCTATGAATAAAAGAAGATTAAATTAAGATATTTAAAATGATAAGAAGATTAAATTAAGACATGGCGAAAATAGGTGTTGTTAGAAAGACGATAAAACGATCTTTGAGAAAGAAGAAATAATAACTAAACGAATTTATAAATGTAAAGCAACGAAGACTGAAGAAATAAACACTTTTAGAGCCATTGCAGGCCAAATACAAAACACATGAAAAGAGCTAGAAACTCTCGTTTCCGATAAATATATAAAGTAGAAGATATTGTGAGATGGGATAGAAACGGCAGAGGGCGTTGGCGATACCATGTTGAATGAATGGATAACACATAAGTTCCCTACATAGCAATGCTTTAAATATTCGCCAGCAGTCGTTCACCAGGAACTTCCACCTTAAATGTGGAAGGATAGCTAGGAGTCAAGATAGGTAGTACTAATGATAATTTATCACAGGTCTGACTTACGGGAAAGAAGAATAAGATAACCGAGGAAAACGTGGCTTGACAATAAGAAAGTTAGAAGCACTAAGATTGTTTTTGGTGAGATGTAAGGATATTGAGATATAAGTATTCGCTTGAATAGAAGAATGAAGAGATATGTTTTGTATAAAGACCTACTTCGGACGAGACACGGTGTAATGATTTATATGTATATCTTTCAAAGAAGAATCGAGCAAAAATACACGTATTTAAACAAAAAACATGTATAAAATGAAATCGTTATCTAACCGCTTCATTATTTTAAGCAGAAATCGATTAAATTCTTTCCCGACACGTGTGAGTTAGTATGTACATAGAATTTATACACACACAATCAGCTTATGTAAATATTCTAGTCGGAAAGGCCTCATTTTCTTTTACGGTAGCGCTGCTTTTTAACAAAATATAATTTGGAAATTCCCAGAAACTCTTCGTTCGTTTCAAGGTTAGATAAATTTGATTAATTTTTACAATTCCCGCAAACCTGCAAAAAATGTTTTATTTAAGAAAATTTCTATGTGAAAAGCTATTTATTTTTTGAGATCTCTCATAAGATTTATTATAATTATTTAGTTCTTCTCTAATATTGTGATATGGAATAACTGTGAAGTTTAAATTCAGCCCTCGGGCAAAATATTTCACAGCGGTTCTGAAAAAAGGTTTAAAATTAAATAAATATTTCTTATATGAAATTTATTGAAAAATTTAATTATTTATCTTTAAATTTGAAAAAAAATATTGTAAAACGTATGTACTTTGGATAATAAAATCAATTGAGTTTATTATGTTTACTTTATCTAACTTTGAAATAACTGTGTCTCTCTTTTATGTTATCCAATTAAGTTTTTCTTTAAATAATTATATACCATAAAAGCACTGTGTGTACAGCACATTAAATAGTATAAAAATATATAAGAGAATAGTTTTTTATTCAAACTTCAAAGGAAAAATACAATAACTTATTTCAAAGTAAGAATATATACATATTTACGGATATTAATTGCTGATGAAGTCCGCGTGTATGATTTATTGACGGGGGGAGCAAGGACAAGCCACACACCTTTTCAGTGGAAAAAGGATAACAGACCGCAGCCAAAGTCACCACATACACATATAAGGCGATACAAAATATTCAACCCGTCACGTTCTTTCAATATGTAGGAAATTCAATTCATTGTCAAATTTACGACTGATTTATAACTGAAGAACGGATTCTGAATCTTCTTAATTCATCACATTTTTACGTTCACAAAATGTGCATCATTTGCAGGCTAAGGATCAAGTATCTTGTCATATTACTTACTTCCTATGCCCATTCTGCTCTTGTATACTTATGGCCTTCCATACAACGTTCCGCAAAATTCTCTGATCACTCGCTTCATCCCGTTGGTTTTCATCGCTCAGTATTCTAAAGTCTAGTGGTATGGACTGAGTTTTATTTACTTTAAAAATAAACAAAACTTATCTTTCATGAGCACATTATACTACAAGTTCTTCGAATGTCAACATTTTACCATCATGTGATTTCCGAATAATTGTTAGTAAACTCGTAGAAGCAGAGTAACTCGTCCAACAAATAGTAGGGTCGTATATGTGATGGTAGCTTTCATATTTAAAGTACTCAATACAAAAATGCAAATAAAACTTCCCTTCTCAACTGAATACAGATATCTGATCCATAACTGAAGATAATAAAAAATGATTGGACTAGTTTCAAAATTTTCAAAGTAAATTGACAAATGAAATTAAACTTTTATTATTGAAAACTCGATATTTTAAATATTTAATTCACGGTCAAAAAAAATATGTCAATCAGATATATCAGTAAAGTTTGATTAAACTTGCTTCAGAGAAAAGTGTATTTTTTGTAAAGATTTTTTAAAATAACCAAAAAAAAAGGTTATATAACATCAAGGAAGAACTATAAAGAAAATAACTACAATGGCTGCTGAAACAAATACCTTTGGACTTTTACAAATATCTTTGCAACTCAACTCCTTCCATCTACACCGGTAGATGGAAGTAGTTGAGTTGCGAAATTGAGGAAGAGCTGTAAGAAGCTAGTGGAGAAGTTTTACGGAGAAACAATGTACCTGGAATGGACTTATGCCCAGAAGAGGTGTAAGACAGAAACTGGTGGAGGAATTTTATCCAAACGATTGGCATGCAACCCTCGTAGGCTAAAAATAAGATAAGAGAGAACATTTAAAGCTAAGAGAATAATGTAAAGGCGTGTAAGTTTAATTAAATACTCAGCTGCCGAATTTTACAATTGGTATTCAATAAACTATTGAAAATGTATTTTTTTTAATTGTTCTAATCCAGAGAATACATTTCTAAACGGAACCAAATTGTAAAATATTATCTCAAAGGTGTTACCAGGGTTTCATTTTTTGAATTTGATAAATTCTCATGATTATGATAAATGTGTTTTCAGTTCACAATGAGATTTTCATTTCATTTTCAAAAGTTGTGTATAAAAAAGTAAAAGCAAAACATAAAATATTTCAAGCACAAAGTAAAACATGATTAATGAACGACGAACACTAATGATCTTTTTGTGCCTTTAAGATTTTTAGAGCTTTCAAAGTTTCAAAATAGCTTTGAGAATACATTTTCAAATGAAATTTATTCGGTTATTAAAAGAAAAAAAACTACTTAAACTTTTAAAAGAAGAATTGGGAGAAAGTGGCAAAAATGTTTAGAATATAATTAAAATCATAATAATGGTAAAACAAGTGTGTATGACTACTTTTATTCAAAGCTAAATAAATTTATTTATATATGACAAGAAATTTTATAAAGACATACCATACTCGTAATTTGTGAAAAATTAATGGGTTTTTTAATGAAGACACACAATTTTTATGGATCTGGGTTCGTTGCCTTTCATTCCTCGTTACTTAGATATAATGGTCCTGTCATAATGAGGATGTTTGCTTGGTATTAAATTGTTTAATTTTATTTTTGTTATATGCAGTACAATCTCGAGGGCTTATTTCCAAGTGGTAACATTTCCAACCACCCAGAAAAATCTTAGAGATGCCTTAAGTGAAAATCAGAATGGAATCTTTTTAAGAAAGACTTAGGTTCCAACAGGAATCGAACCTGCAACCTCAGGATGGAAGACCGCTGACTTAACAATTATACTAAGGTGGTTGTAACTAGCATAATACTGTTTTGAAATCAAATGTAATGTCAAAAGTTCTTCATTTATAAATTTTACTCGCAAAGACGGGCTATAATAACCACTAAAAAAATAATTGGACTTTGTGAAAGTGAGGTCAAAACCTGATCAACGACAAAGGAAAACGAGAATAGTAGTCACCCGACCATTGCCCCAGTAATACTCCTTGAAAATTTGCATTCTGTTGTGTTATATAACATTTTCGTTGTGCACAGTACAACCTGGCGAGTTTAATGTTACATGGTTATCACTTGCAACCAATCATAAATATATAAAAGAGACCTTAAGTGATAACCAGACTTGATTTTTTTAATTGATTGTGTTTTTAAAATGAGTTAGTTTCCTATGTCAATTGAACTCCAGACGCTTGAGTTAGAAGACAGGTGTGTCAACAACTAGGTTACGGAGATCGTCAACATATTGTCAATAGATCGTCAATGTTCAAAAGAATTCGAAAAAAATATACTTATTATTTTACTAGCTTAACTCCGAAGGTTGGAAGTCAGGTATCTTACCAGCTTAACTACGAAGGAGGCTAAAGTTTCAACGGGGATAATTTTTATAACCCTTATAATAAAGCAAGCAGATGATCTTCATATTTATTATAGCTTATCCGAAATTTATTTTTATTAATATCTCATTTATTTTGATATAATTAAAGTAAGCTTCAATCATATAATGAACACTCTTAATCTTTTAATTATTCATTTCATGGATAAAACTAATAACCTTATTTTCTGAACTAAATCTCGGCGTAATTGAGGTAAATTATATAAATATATCTATATATAATAAAATTAGAATTATTTTTATTTTGATTGCTGAATATAGCTTTTAATAAAGATCTCTTCGAAAGTGTATATTAAACAAAAAATTGATTTTGATAATATACAGTATCACCTCTCTATAACAATTTTAAATATTTGAAATGTTATAATAATGTTATCAGTTATTTTGTTTTTTTTTCCTATCTAATATGATTGTTATTACAGATTTGATTAAAACATATGTAAGTTTGCAGGTACAATTATTTATAGGATTTTATATTAAATTATGATTTTAATATTATTCCATGAAGAAAAAAATTCTTTAAAGTTTTTCTAAATTTTAATATAATTTTATCGTATAATTTTTAATTCAAATATGAATTAAAAATTATACGATAAAAGATTTGTTAGAAATAATTTTACAAGAAAAAAAATATCTAACTCGTGTATAAACACTAATTAATTTAAAATTATAGTCAAACATATTATATTTTCAGCTAATTCATAAATGTACTAATCAAACACTTTTGTTATATCAAGAAAATAATTATACAGTTTATTTACTAAGGCAATTGTTTTGAGTTTTTTCATGAAACTTTTATAAGTTTGCCTTTTTTTTATTAATTTTGAATTATTATCTATTTATTATACCTAATGCTACTAAAAATACTCTTGGTCATTAAATCAATACAGCCTATATCTAATGTCACTGAAAATACTCTTGGTCATTAAATCAATACAGCCTATATCTGTATCTAATGTCACTGAAAATACTTTAAAAAATCTAGTTTAATATCTAATGAATTTGTCTCAGAATGTTTAGATTTTTAATATGGGAGAATTTATTTTGAAATAATCAAATAGTTTAATGATGGATATATATTTTTTTAAATTATATAATTAGGGCTTATCTATTTTTTATTAAAATGATTTTCAACAATCATGTATCAGCGCATTACGCGCTTGCATTTAAAAACATATATATAGTAATTTACTGACTTCTACCAAGTGACTCCTCATCGTATAGCCTAAGCACATTCAGCAATTAGATTTTGTTTCAGGAAATTTTTTTTCCAGCCAATAATGTGTTGAGTTTATTTTATATTAACTTCTATCCAATAATGCAGTAAAATATTAAAATGTTTTCTCTCTGAAGTATTTCTCTAACAGTAAATTATATTACTCGTATATTGAACTTACATTGTATACAGTTCAATCTGTCGGGTTTATCGCCATGTTACAATCTCCTCCAACCAACCAGAAAGGTGTTAAAACATATCTTATGTGGAAACCGGATTGGGACTCTTTTGAAATAATTTCAGCGGGAATCGAAGCCGCAGCCTCCGGGTCGGAAGACAAACGTCAGGCCACGGAGGTCGTCTATTATTCAAATCAGTATTCTTAATACCTTTCTACTGAACATATCTGAGTTCTTCTTAATATCTACGGTAACATTCGGCTTTCACTGAATCTTTTTATATTAATTTACAAATGAAATAAGAAAGTTCTCTAACTATAACAAATACATAATCATTATAAAATTGTTACAAATACATAAAGAAACATTGTTCTCGAACGTAATTGAGAAAATGTCAATACGTAAGCACCCATTGTATATACATATACATGTCGTATTATTTTGCTCGGTTTAAAACAGTCGACAAAATTTAATAGACGGGGTGCAGGGGTGCCCCTCCCCGCGCCACCCCGAAGGGGCAAGGTGGCTGTGTGTGGGGGTAGCGATGGGGGCCTCCCCCGTCGCCATGACGACGGCTCAAATGACATATCGATCCCACGTGGGTGCCTCTCTTTCTGTTCGGCTTCTTTATCGCACCCTATGACAATATCACTTCCGGCGGCGGTTCCTTGCGATGCACGCCGCTGCAGGCCCGTAGCGGGATGGGGTCAGGAGATACCGTTTGAAGAACCTCTGAAGTGACTGTGGTCAGTGAGGGAATGGTGTTTGTTAAATTAAAAGCGATAGTGTTAAATACAATTTACATAAGAATTTATATAGATTTAAACCAGAGATTCTGCAACTGTCGGGAGACAAGATTTTATTTTTTATATTGATTATCACCAGATCTCTAATAGAGTAGGCATTGAAAAAAGGATATTTCACTGTGGACGATATACTTTCACTAGACTCACGAGTTTCAAAAGTATATTAATTTATTTTAAAACAGCACAGACGACCTCCTTGATCTAGTTGATAAAACACTGGTCTTCCGACCCAGAGATTATGGGCTGCAAGGGTTTGATTCTCTGTGACACTCAGTTTTTTTTTTTAAAAGGGATTAGTCTGATTTTCTCTTAATGCTTGTCTAACACTTTTCCGGGTGTTAGAAAGACATTTCCACATGGGGATAAACCCGATAAATTGGATTGTATGTGTCACAGTGGAATTAGATTGTACAGTGAACGTTAACTTTTCCTCGTATTAATACACCTTCAGTAAAATCAACTGTAAAGGTGGAAGAAATCATTCGTTTGAAAATAATTATTATTGATTGTATACTTTCGTGTTTGTTAACCTTAACTTACTGAGGGCTGGAAAAATGATTCCGTAAAAAAGCAATATACTCGACAGGTTGTTCTGTACTATACATATCGAAAGTGTAGTATTTATGATATTTTATTTTTATTTATTTATTTCAAAGATGACAAGAAATATACATAGCAAAAAACGACAAGTAATTTAATTTGGAAACACAATTTTAATGGATTTGGGTTTGTTGTCCTTCATTTGTCGTGTCCCCAGTAAACTAGGCTTTTGCCTGTATCTCACTGAGGACATATACCATGAAAAAACAAATCGATACCGATTTTTAATTATATAAAACCCCATTGCACATTCTCATGAACCTGACAAACAAACACTCAATTACACATGCATACATCACGCGAATCAAACCCCTCACACTTCATCACTCCAGACGGGCCAAAACGTTCATCCCATAATCTACCGCACATAATCATAAAGAAAATAACAAAAAAATACCACACTCAAGAGCTCACATAAATCTTTGCTACAAGTCATTCCTCTTGAAAGCCATTCCGCTTTCATTATAACAACAATTTATTTATTTTTAATAATAATTACTATTTAACTATATCATATTTAAAAAAGTTACCATTTAAAAATAATTTGTTATTTTAATAGCCAAACATTGTTTATACCACTTAATATAACAGTATAAACCTTCCGGTTTGAAGGTTTTCACATTGTGCTCTCCCGATGATGAGATGAAAACCTTGAGACCGGTAAGGTTATACCATAATATTAAGTGAAATAAAATGTTTAACTCAACAAATTACAATGTCTTTAAACTTCATTAATAAATTAAATTAAACATTATTAATTTTCTGATATATTCAAATTCATAATCTTAGAAATCTGTTGGAACATCTCAGATTTCACCATACGCGTAAGTTCGAACGACGCAGACATGAAATCTTATATTGAACATGAAATTAAAATTGAAAATGAAATCTTATATCAATTTTCTTTAAAAATATATTTTATTTATACCATCATCAACTGATATGTCTTTGAGTTTCTTTCTTAAAAATTGACAACAAAGCGCTCTTGGAGCAATATAAAATTACGAAACAGTGTTTTGAATGTAAAAGTATTGTAAATTCATGATTAAAAACAATTTATTTTTAAGAAGTTTTATTATTTTTCTGAAGGATTGTCTTAAATATTATTTGAACAAATACATTATATTTTATTAAAGGTGTCAGCTTTTTATTTCGGGTAATTTATTGTTAAATATTATTTCAAATATACTACTTTTTTTAATATTATATTGTTAAAGTGTGGGCTGATGCCTCCGATCGGGTTTCTTCTCTTTACTATGAGGTGATGCCTGACGGGAGGATCGTATAAGATGAGACCAGACCTTTTGATAGCATCTGATTCACCCTGTTTCCTGTGTGAATCCTTTGTAACATATAGTCACATTTTTTCTAAAAACTTCATTTTGTCTTTAGCGTAAATCCTTCATTCGACCATTGCACGTGCCATTACTAGCGTAGTCGAACTTTTAAGACTTAATTTACTATGGACACCACTTGGATTGTTCCGCGAATTCTTTCATTTTGGATATTGTTAAATCTAGTTAACATACGTCCAGTGACCAGAGGCATGCGCATCTCACGATATGGAGCGCTTGTTCCTCTTTTTTTCTCTTTTGAGGCCAGCACTCGGCTCTGTATAGTACAGCGGGCCTGATAATAATAATAATAATAATAAAAAGATAATTTATATAGTGCAGTTCAACAAGCAAACTCTGTCAATCTCGGTCACTATCTTAAACGAGATTATTATTATTATGTACATGGAAAGAATTGGAGGTCTACGAGTATACATGTATTTATACAAATGTAACTTTTCTCAAATAATTCATTTTCTGGTTATTTGAATCATCGCAATGACGTATTTATCCTGTATGTTTAAAAATATCAAGCCAATTCAAATTATTTTTTTAAATTATATTCCATCTTCAAAATAGTGTTCCACATACGCCTATTAAAAGTGGCGGAATGTTTCTTCAATCATCTCAGAATAAGTAATTTTTTTCGTGTCGTACTCTTTAACGCACCGAAATCGATAATTCATACAATTTGAAAACGTGCTTGGGAGGCCATATTATCTTCCGCCCTATTAATCAAACCTTCGGATTTAGAACCACATGACTACTCATATTACTCGCGATTCGTCACCGCACGTTTTATCTGTACTATCTTGCACGTGAAGAAGCAACAACACTAGCACACTTCTAACGTTTATGAGTGTTGTGGCCAGATGAACTCTATTACCAGACTGGAAATCTTTTTTAATGTTTTTTGTGAGTTCCACCGGGAATCGAACCCGAACCCCCCGAATAGAAGTCAAACGTCTTGCCAACTAGGCCACGGATGTTTAATAGGTAGAGTACGAGTTGTATTCCTTTTTCACACATAAATCCGTTTTAAATGTTTGTTTAATAACATAGAAACAGATATCGCGTTAGCAAAAGTACATAGAATATGTACAAAAAAATGTACTTGAAACCTCGATTCGCATTGCGAAATTAAATGATGTACTAAATTACATGCTTACACGACGGCCTATAGAATATTCTAAGAAATTCTTATAAGAAGCAAATAGTTGAACAAAAACAGAGTTAACTGATTGATTCGACTATAACGGGGATTCCTAGAACATGATTCATATCAAAAAGTCTTTAAGATTCATTCAATTTCTAGAATCTTATGATTTATTTATGAGATTTTTGAAATCAAATCAGAATATCTCGTGATGTATACTTTCATATTGAAATCAATTCAACTATCAAACCAAAATGGAATAACTGTAAAGTATGTTACCATATATCTACAGATCGTGTAAAAGTTCTTATATTATACGAGGCATATCCAGAAAGTAAGTGTACTGAATTTTTGTAGGTTACAATTTTTTTTATTTAAACAAAAAAATTACGTGGTTACCGTAGTACATATGTAAGCTATTTTTCGACATAGTCGCCATTCCTCTCAATGCAGGTGGTGAAGCGGGGTATCAACTTTTTGATGCCTTCCTCGAAGTAGTTTCCCGCCAACCCCTCCGTCCACTTCTCCACCTCCTCCCCTACCTCCTCGTCGGTTGAAAACCTTTTTCCACCCATGTGCAGCTTCAGGGAGGTAAAGAGATAGTAATCTGAAGGTGCTAGGTCAGGGGAATGCGCGGGATGGTTCAGGACATCCCATTTAAACGAGGCGAGCAGTTCCTTCGTGGCGTTGGCCGTGTGTGGTCTGGCATTTTCGTGCAGCAGGCAGACTCCCTTTGTCAGCATGCCTCTCCTCTTGTTCTGAATCGCCCTCCGCAATTATTTTAGGGTCTCACAGTATCTTGCAGAGTTGATGGTCTCCCCTTGAGGCATATATTCAATTAAAATTATGCCTTGACAGTCCCAAAACACGGATGCCATGATTTTCTTGGCTGAAATTGTGGTTTTGAATTTTTTGGCGGAGGGTGAAGAGGTGTGACGTGACCGTTTTTAAACTCGCGACACCACTTGTACACACTCGTACGATTCATAGCTTTATCACCATATGCAGTTTTCACCTCATTATAAACCTCAACCGGAGGTTTTCCCTTCCAAACGAGATAACTTAGATATAACGTACGAGATAACGTATTTTGCACTTGGCGGGAGATTGGATTGACATTTTTCACGAAACGTGTTATCGCGTCGACACTACTCAACGTACTGACCTCGAACCGGTCTCGTTGCGGAGGGGAAGGGTCAGACTACACGGAAGTGTAGCCAACATGTCGAAAATAAAATTCATCCGGTCGTGAGAGCCTCAGTACACTTACTTTCTGGATACGCATAGTATTATAAGGACAAAAAATATTTTTTTAAACGTGCAATTTAATTAATATTTATTTATTTTATTCGTATAGTAATTCTCAACATTCCTGAATACGTCATACGGACATATTGAAGAGCGCAGCCGCGAGACAATATTGTCTTCGTCCTCGTCAATCGTGTCTTCGTGTTTAGAACCACTTGACTAGGCATGGAAATCACAATTCGTCTTTACACGTGTTTATTTATTTGATTCACAACACAGCAGTCTATTTTACAAAATGCAATAACTGCTTTTTAATTATGTATTTAAAAAAATATTTTTGTGATTTTTCCCCGTGCTTTTTGAGGATTTGTGAAGTGGTTCCTGTTTGGTTCCGTATTTTATACTTTGTTTTTTAATTATTAATTTTGTTTTTTCAATGATTTGTCTATTGTGTATGTATTTTTGCGCAGTGAGGGCTGTGCGCCTGTAGACGGCCCCGTATTGTGTTGGTAACATGTGATTTTACAATTAAATATCTGTGTCATTCTTAATATTTTTGTAGTAATTGTGTACTCTTTCTCAATTTTTTTGTATATTCTGTCAAACTTATTGTGTTGAGCACTCACTACTGGCCCTTTTATATTTTTTGTTTTAAGATACATTGTACAGTTTACTTATAAATAAATAAGTTAGTTAAAACACTTAAAATTAATGACATAAGTATAATATATAAATCTTAATAATATTACCGCAAATAAAGAGGCATTGAAGACTTGAGAATTGTTACCAGACGATTTTTTCTAGACTACAATACTTTTTTTGGTACAATCGGGAATCGAACCCGAAACTCCCGACTAAATAACAAACATCTTACTAACTAGGTCACGGAGTAGGTATTTGATAATTGATTTTTGCAATTAAATGATTTGTTAAACAAAAATGTTAAATAAGGTTGACTTATTAAAATAAGAAATAAAATTTATGACAAAAATAAATATTAGGTTATGTCGGGTCATATTATATTCAATGAAAGTGTGATTTAATACAATACATTGTCGTATGTGCAAAATATCAAACCAGTTAAACGGGTATTTTCATAGTCAAATCCGTCTTTAAATATTTATTCTATACAAGTCTATACAAAGCTGTTGAATGTAAAATTTGGGTTGGACACTTTATGCACATAAACGTCCGTTTTGTCCTTAATAAATAAGATGCAGATGTTTTGTGTTCAACAAGTTTTTAACATCATTATTATTGGTTGAAAGTAATAACCACACAATAATTAACCAGCCCGATTATATTGTGTACAACTGGCGGTCTTAACCAAGTACACATGAAAAACTTTGCCTGAATGCCTTAATTTTATATTAAAAAAAGTAATTAGAATATTATTGATTGAATGAATATAAATAAGTTACACCTACATATTGCTCAAAATGCATTCCAACTTGAAAGGGATGCGAAAATGTTTCACATACTCGTCATGTACTCGTATTGATTCTGCAGGAAATTGTATTTAAATATTATTTACCCGGCAAAACCTACCTCCCTTCACCACATCGCGGAGAAACCCCCTCCCCCCACCTTGAATTTACTCACTGAGATGGGTATCTTTATCTGTTTTGCATCGAAATTTAATCAATATTTCATTGGTTAAATTATAATTTTTAGAGTGATGTAGATAATTTTAATTTAACAAGTGCGTTTGCATATACGAAAGATAAGAGAGAGAGACGTACACACACGCGCACACACCCGTGAGCATACACACACGCACGTGTGCGAGTGTGCATGCGTTTGTGTGTGTGCTCATGTGCGTGTATGTACTTAATTTATTTAATGTACTGTGCGTGTATGAGGGTGTGTGCATATGCGTGTATGTGTGTGTTTGTGTGTGTGCGTGTACACGCGTGTGGATGTGCGCATGAGCATATGTGTGCAAGTGAGTACGTGCTAGTGTGACTGAGTGTATCTGAATGTGTGTGCGTGCATGTGTACATGTATGTGAGTGTGTGTGTGTGCGCGCGCGCGCGCGTGTACACGCGTGTGGATGTGCGCATGAGCATATGTGTGCAAGTGAGTACGTGCTAGTGTGACTGAGTGTATCTGAATGTGTGTGCGTGCATGTGAGTGAGTGTGTGTGTGTGTGTGTGTGTGTGAGCTTGTGAATATGTGTGCGAGTGTATGTACACGTGCGAGCGCGTGTGTGCACGCGTGTGAGTGTGTGTACGGATGTGTGTCCTAATGAGTGCAGATTTGTGCGACTGAGTGTGAATATCCATGAGTGTAGCATCGTCAGCATAGAAATTATAAATGTTTTGTCCATTTGACGATCTAAGTTTGTGAACTTACACCAGGCAGACGCCCAAAGAGAATGAGGGATAGCTGGCAGGCTACACCCTAGGAATAATAAAGAAAAACAAATCAAAAACACACTGTAAAAAGACGAGAAATGTTTCCAGATACCCTAGATCTCTCCCGGCCTGAAAGGGACATCGACAACAACCACGAGGTCTTAAAATGTATTCCCATCAGTGTTCTGTGCTATCTACCATTCTATTCCCTACAAAGACCCTAAGTCGCGTCGACTGTAAAGGACATGAATAAAAGAAGAATATTTATACATTTAACGACGTCTTTCCACATTTTACTTATAACATAACATATTGTAGTGACATTTATCGAATTTTCCAACAAAAATAATGAACTGAGGAATGCTAGTTCTTGAATATTTCGATAGATGTCACTGCAATACATTACAATTTATATTTCGAATACCACGAACCTGCAAAATTTATAATGAAAGGTTTCGCTATTTGAATGTTTTTCACACAAATTCGATAATATTACGGAAAACAAATTTGATACAATATTAGTAGATTTTTATGTTTTTTTTTGTTTATCATATTGTCTCTCAGCCCTCAACTCTAAAATGTAAGCCTTTGGCCGATTTGAACACAAGTAAAAGTATCTACCTCTTATATTCCTTTTTCCTCCCACTCCTTTCCAACTTTCTCACGCAATATGTCACATGACTTGAGTTGATTTTAATTGTATTGTTTGTGTTTTCTTTCTGTTTCGTTGATTGTTTACGTTTGTTATTATCATACAGACGTTAGTATCGGTTTACTTATATATATTATACCGAACTAATACTACCTTTACTATACTGTTAAGTTTCTGGAACAAATAAAAATATTTATAAACGTTTTTTCTTACTTAAACAATAAACGACAAAAATCACCTCTTTAATGTAATTTTTTCCACAATATTTCTTGATTATGTAACTTTTGATTATGAAAATTATTAATTTGAAAAACGAGCATTTTCAAGAATTTCTCATAATCATAAATTTATATTGTCTAGTTTTTCATAAACTGCGAAAATTGCTTAAAATACTTCGCATTATAAATGAATCCCAAATAATTATTGAACATAATAAAATCAAAATTTAAAATCAAATCAAACAAAAGTGTCTATAATTTATTGCAATTAATTTTTTTTTTTCAATATATTTTACGTATTGAACATTGCATTTAGTATACAAAAATACTACAATAATTAAAAAATAATAAAAGGTGTGTATGTTTTGCAATAAACCAAAACATCTTGAGTTAGGAAATTAATTTCGAATTTCTCTCGCGGAAATCATCCCTGCCTTGTAAATTGGTCGGGGGTGGGGCGGTGCACATTTCACCCTCGCTGAATATTGCCAACAGCCAATCACAATTCGCCTTCCTCCAATATATCAAACATTCTGAAATCGCTGAATTGAAATCATGTATAATTTTTCAATTTTCAAAAAACCACCACGTAAAATATTACGAATATCTTGCGCATATATTTAAAATATATCAATTTCGAAACAAATGTTCCATCAAATGTGATAAAAATATTTTTACAATAAATAATTAAGATGTGTTCAACAAAATAAATTTTTAAAAGATCTTTTAAATGTATAGTGCAGTAATCCCTCCATTTGCACAGGTTCCAGCAAAACAGCGAGTAAACGTAAATCACGTAAATGTAACCATTAAATGGTATATAGAAAAGTGATATTTCTAAAGGTTTTATTCTGACTGAGTTAAAAAAGTTTTAGATTTATTAAAAATTCTATATATTATGTGGTTACTAATGAAACAAATCAATCACACATTTTGACAAGAAATAGATTATTTATACGAATAAAACAATACAAAACTTAGAATATGCTGTACCTATTAATTCAAACAAAATAAACCGCGTTATACTCGTAGTAAATTCGTATAAATGGAGGGATTGCCGTTAATCCAGTTCACACCCAGATTCGTTTTATTTATGAAATGTTATAATTTTGGTTTATCTGATGAACTGGTTATAATATATATTGGGTGCCAACATAAGTTGTGTCCGTTTTTTTTTTCAATTAAAAAATGAGCACCAAAAGTAAAACAAAATAGTAAAGGTTATACGTCATTCTAAAGAAACTTTTCTGCTCTACAAGGTATTGTGTTTGCTTTTATGGTACATATATTATTTTATTTGATTACAAGCCTTCAAAATGGAATGTCAAGTAGACTAAAGTGAGCATTTTCGACACCTCCTGTTCGCGTTCAATCGAAGGAATAAATCTGCCTAAGCTGCTCGCTATATTTGCGAAGTGTACGGTGAAGATGCTATAAGTGAAAGGACAGCTCGTCGATAGTTTTTGCGTTTCAAAGACGGTAATTTCGACCTGAAAAGACATGGATCGTTCCGTAAACCATATTATTCATGAAGATCCCCATCAATCATATTTCATCACTATTTTTTTTCCATCGCCATTTTCTAACAATTTTTCATCATCAGTAATGATGCGGTAAAGGAACCTTTGGTTGTGGCCATGCGTATAACCTTTACCATTTTGTTTTACTTTGAGTGCTCATTTTTTAATTTGGAAAAAAACGGACACAACTTACGTTAATACCTAATACATATATTATTTATAGTTAAGGCATTAACATTGTAGAAGCTTAAAGACATTGTTATTTGTTTTATCAAACATTGATGATGAGGTGAAAGCCTTGAAACTGGTAGGGTTATACCGTTACATAAAGTGGAATAAACAGTGTTTGATAAAACAAATTAGAAATAATATGTGTAGCTATTGATTTTGGTTTAAACACGTTCTAACTTAATATTGAATCGTTATCATAATTATAGTCATTGTCTTTGTTTCAGATCGATCGCAAATATTCACCTATCTCAATTTCTGGTCAACACTGCCGCTTCCGCACCATTCAGTCCCAATATCACACAATCCCTCCCTCCGCTTGTTTCGTTCAACTCCTTTTGTGATGACCTTTCGGTCTTCTTCCTTTGAATTACTGGTGTGTGTAAATCAAGTCCGCATAAAGTGCTCCCTCCTCCCCCCTTTCTTTAGTTCGCCCTCATTTCTGTACTACTAGACATCGAGTTGCAATCTTCAAACAACTTCATGAGAGACTGAGATAATACGTCCCGAGGAAAACATTAAAAAAGTCATATTACTTAAATAAAGAAGCAAAGGATCCAAAAACCGGTACTCCGGAAAGCCCAGTACTCCCAATTGTATTATATTGTATTAATTGCTATGTGACAATCTCTTCCAACCAACTTGTTTATATTGCTAATTATCATGTGGAACTTTATTGTTGGTTTACTGTCAAATATAATTAAAACTTGGCTGCGTTTTGATAATATGCATCCTGAGACTAACACGAGTCTTGAAACTTTATAATTATAATTTCCTTATTTATACATATTAGAATATGACAATTTAAAAAATAACTGAAAAAGTAAAAAATCTGATTTTGGAAATGTATTGCAAAACAGGTATTTATTGAGAACAGTTTTCGAATTTTATTTATTTATTTAACACTTTTTTGGCAAATCTGGAGGAATTATTGCCAGTCGGCAATCGCTTCCAACCAACCAGACAGAAGTAAATTAAGCAAGTTAAATGGTCGCAAAAATCATTCAAATGACTATCCATCCCCACGAAAACCATGAACACATACGTGAGCATATGTCCACAAACCCCACAAAGACGGACACTCATCCGAACATTCCTTTTCATATAAAGTGAGATATCATCAAAGGAAAAGGAAGGAATGATGAAGAGGAAAGGGAAAAAATATTTTTTAAGTGTATTACTAAAAAAAGGACAACTTCTACGAGTATAACTCAAATATATAGGGATATTTTCATAGCTATTTTGTTTAAAAACTTAATTATCCCAAACTAATAATGATTATTCATATTATCTGCCCCTAATAGCTAGAAAGGGCAGCTTTATAAAGCATTACTTAAGATACGAGTATTTTTTAACAATAATAAAAATACAATTTACATAAAGCCGTTTAGAAAGTAGACTTTCCTCAGGGGCGCTCTAACTCGGGAATTAAACCCACTCCTATTGAAAGATAAAAAATATTACAAACAATAAAATTATTGACTATAGTAAAATAAAGGTGATGCCTGCGGCCATTACATAGTTTACTTACCAGTATCAGCATATGTTAAGAGAAATATATTGTATTTGAGGAGAAACCACAAAAACTTATCAAGGGAAGACGAACTATAAATAATTATTTGTAGATCTTTCGATATGTGTAGCAACATATTCGGCTTTAAATGGAGTATTATGTATATGTGTAGGGTCCATATATAATCACGAATTTCGATATGTGTAGCAACATATTCGGCTTTAAATGGAGTATTATCTATATGTGTGGTATTCATATGTAATCATGAATTTCGATAAGTCCTTTCATAAAGAGTTGTCTTCCTGAAATCGCTCACGCTATTCATATATCTTACTTACACTTAGAGATAGACATTCCACACCATGAAACCTGCAACGGCTAAAAGTCTCGTCATAAAACCCCGCCCTATTAGATCGATTTGAAACAATAAAATTATCCGTTGAAGGTGAGATTCTCCATTCCTACCATCACATATCTCAAAGTTCTGCTCCATTCCTAACATCCCTCAGACCCATATCTGAAAGATATAATGGAGACATCCCTTTAAGGGACTTGAATACAAATAGACAAAGTTTGAAATTAATCCGTTTGCGATATTTGTCTATTGTGAATTTAATTATTTTATAAATCATCAAATCAATCGTAGATTGGAAAGGAAATGGGAATAAGTTTATTAAAAACTCAATTTAAACTTTTTGTTTTGCATTTAAGAGTAAAATAAACATTTTTATAAGATTAATACTTTAGGAACATATTACTAAATTTTTTTAAAAGATATTTTTATTATTAGCTATTGTTCGTACTGTTTATAGAGTAGAAGCAAAATGAAATCACGTTTTGTAGATAAATCTTATAATTAATTATCAGTTATTTTACATTGTAATTTATCATTTAAGGTATTTCAAATAAATCATAATTTTAAGCATTTTCAAATACGTTTTTTTTTATAAAAATTTTATTGTTTTTGATTAATAACTTTGTATTTGGTGTGAGTATTTCCTTTTAATATAAGAAAACTAACTATGCTTGATACTCTTCTAAAGCTTTTCTCACAATAAGTAAGGAAACTACTTTAATCTTTCAAAATTCCAATATATGTATGTAGCTTTAACAGTTTGCAATTTTGTTAGAAGACATTGAGATAAAGTGAAAATTTAAAAATTGATATGTATGAGCGCTGTAAAACAGATTGCTATCGGCTAAATAAGCTTGTGTGAGGAGATTCTGAGAATAGAATGGTAGGAGAATATCTCCGGAGGAAAATATCTCACTTTTAAGATATCTAGCAACACAGATATCATTTAGAATAACCTGTGTACATACCTATATTTTCCGTGTAATTTTATATTTATTGAATTTGTTTGAATTAGTTTCATGGTTTTTAAATTATTGTTAGAATAATGAGTCAAGCGATTTCATTACTGTAGCTTATATTATATTACATAATATATTTTGACAAGCATTCCAAAATACATATTGTAATACAATTCGTATATTATCAATACCCCTTAAATGACTTTGAACAGTTTTGACGTACGAGTATATAAGAATTCAAAAAATCAGTTAATCTAGAGTTTATATTATAAGTTGCTATCAATAACTAATTTTGCTACAAATACCAGCTTTCAGGTGTTTAATGGTACTAAGCTAATATAAATTATTAGAAGCAGTGCTGAAAGATTAAACCAACTGAGTGACACCCGACTTTCTTTGCATAACCACCAACTCCCGGCCCTTAGGCTGAAATTCAGACAAAGTTTTATTAAGGTCACTAATCATCTAGAATAACCACCTGCTATTGCTACGAAGAATGAGTAGAGGGGAATATTGGGTTCAAAAGGGTAGATTTTTCCAATAGAGGTATACACATGTTTCTGAATTTCCCAGGAGTACCTGGAAATATCTTGACAGGTGAAGGGAAATCGGAAAAACTAAAGATATGTCAAAATGGAGAATACAGCGTGATGGGTTCAATCTCTTTTTCTGCGGTGAAAAGCAGTTCTTGTGACATTTGCTCCAGTATCCAAAGACCCTGGTTTCTTGAACCGAAGAGGAATTTATTCTTGGAACACCCAGAGTTATCCATGCTGCAAAATTTTGGACGGAAATAGTTTAGTTCCTTTAACAGGATACAAAGAAGATAAATCTGATTACATTTGACCGCTATATCTGTATCTGTGTATGGTTAGTTAATTTATTGTATTAAAGTAGGTATTTTATACTAACCCGGTTTTATACTAACATAAGCCGGTTTCGCAATTGGTCACAATTTCCAGAAATATTTTGTGTTGAGATTAACGTTCGATATATGAGTGTCTTTATAACTATTATATATATCAAATTCAAATTATTGGATAAATGATTTTCAAGGATTTCGCTACTTACATATAAAACCACAACAAATAAAGAATAACCTAAATGGGTCAAATATTCAGGACCAATCTTTAAGGCTTTATCTTTTTTCTTCGTGGATCTCTTATTTGTAATCGAAAGTTTTTTTTCGTTTTTATTTGGGAATTTCGTCGCTCTTCTTTTTTTTCTCGCATCGTTCTATTTACTTTTTTCAATCGGATATAAAAAAAATGTTACTTGCTATTTCTAAATATTTGTCACTACACAAGTGTTCAACTTGTGTCGTTACGCAAGTATTAATGTTGTAATTTCATTTATCTTTTTTTTCCATAAATGTTGGAGTTGTTATAAAAAATCTGCATGTGTATTTTTTCGTAAGTTTTCATTACAAATACTTAATTTTAAATTAAAATCTAGCTTCACAATAATTTTTATTTATTCTATTCATTTATTTTATTTTACATTTGATACAGGTTTGACTCAATTACATCAAATAACAAGAATAAAAATTAGTGATTAAAAGCCGAAATATAGCATAATGACACCAGAATTCATGTTCATATCACTCATACTTCCCTATGAAGTGACTCAGTTATACTTTAGTTTATTATAAAGTTCAATCCTCAACAACAAAGTTTATTATTAAGTTCAATTCTCAATTTATTCACCGAGATATAGAAGATATCGATATCGAAAAAATCCTTCAATAATTTCATTTCCTGTACAAGTGGTGATACTCTTAAGAATCTTAACTCACGATGAAAACAATCTTAATATGAGAAATGATTTGTCCCAATGATCCTTGGAGCGTTGATGTACAGATTATCGTAGTCTCAATAGTAAAACACATAGTGAAAAAATATTGATGATTCAAGACAAATAATAGTAATCAGAATTTAGCATTAGAACAGTAGATACTACTTACACCATAACAAGGGTGCAGAAGTGCACTATTTTCGATATGTAATTATGGATTTCTTTCAGTGAAGCTAAAGAGTATAGAAATCTACGGTTTTATATTGTACGCTCACTGGATTCCAATATTATATTCTACGAGGCAATAATGCACGTATATTATATAATATCCCACCTCACGTAGAATTGTTGTCTAGAATTTAAAGTCTGAAGACGTATACATATTAAAGTCCTTTTTAAGTTAAATTTTAATTAAGATGATATACTCGTAGTAAAACCAACGCCTCATTGAAGTTTATTTTTCACTGACTAATAATAATAGGACAATTTATATAGAGTTTAGACAGCAAACTCTTAAGGGTGCTGCATTCGGGATTCAAACCCACTATTACTGTCAGACCACAAATATAACAAAATAAATACGAGTATATGTGTATATACGAGTATGTTGAGTGTTATGATAGAAATTGGTGGCTGCTGTTAATAGATTTGACACCTACCCGCATCTGTATATGTTTAGAAAAATACATTCGGTAAAATAAACTGCAGAACCAACGGAAGATGATCTACAAACAAACCTTTGTAATACAATCGGCTTTATATGTAGTGTATGATAGTAGTGATACATTCATAAATATCCCCAATAAAAATCTACTTGTACAAATTTAAAATGGAAGTGATGTTTCGTCAAGATCAGATATGAGAAATGGACAAAGAAAAAAATACCCTTAACCCTTAATTGTGTTGTATCACACTTTTGCTGTATACAGTAAAACATGGTGGATTTATTGCAATGTAGCAATCTTTTCAGACCCACTAGAAAGGTGTCAAATAAGCCTTTAGTAAAAACAAAACCACTTCTTAAAAAAATCTGTTCAGCGGGAATCTAGTTAGAAGACACACGTCTTATCAACAAAGTCACGGAGGTTTCAGCGCCCCTGAGGAGGTCTGCTCTCTAAACATCAGTTTACAAATTGTCATTTTAGTATTTTTACTGTGAAACTTGTGAGAAACTGGTGATCAATGAAACAGTTTACGGAAAACAAAGAAGATCTCTTACAATATAGAGATAGATATTCCTACAAAAAAAGGATAGTTGTATTCAACATGGCTCAGGACTGTGAAGGATGGAGACAGGTGGTACATCCAGTTCTAGGCAACGTGGAGGACATGAGTTCAGTATTGAACACGTGATATATTCTTACAATATCAAAACATAATAACTTTAACAGTATCGAAACTTTGTAAAAAAATCTGATTAGTAAAGGAGATTATTATAATTATATTTAAAAAAAGAAAAGTAAATGTATTTTCTTTTTAATCAAAGAAATTGTACGTGTGATTTAGCCTTTAGCAGAAAAAAATCAGTATTCCTCGGCTCGCGGAAAGGTTATTATTAATTGAAAAGAAAATTGCTTTATATTTTCATTTCCAAGTTTTCTTCTTGCGATTGTTTCATTAATAATTGAAAGGAGTAATAAAATAAGACTTTTTCTTTTTAAATTAGAAAATGTTGAGGGTTGTAGCATTCGAAGTGTAATTGAAATTTCAATTTTATTTTCTAGATAATGAAAATATTTTCCGAGTTTTTATATTGTCTGTTAGCTTATTCATGAGAGTAATTTTATTTTTCTTCGTTATAATTTGGTTTCACGTTGGTTACCTTGTTGCAGATAATTTGTCTTTCATTAAGAATTGGTTCCTGACGATATTTTTTATATTACACTTTTGTTGTATACAGTACAACCCAGCGGATATTTGCCATGTGACAATTTCTTTCGATCAACCAAAATTTTATAAAAGAAGCCTTAAGTGAAAACCAGACTGGATCCCTTTTAAAAATATTTTGGATTCTAACGGGAATCGAAGCAGTAAATCTCGAGTCGGAAGATAGGCATCTTACCAATAAAACCACAGAAGTCGTCAATATTTTTGTTTTCATTCAATAAGTTACTGTAGATGATTCGGGGTCTCACTTACTGAATGATGATACTATGTTTTATGTTATCAGATAAACATTGATGACCTACTATAGTTGCTAAGACGTTTGTCTTTCAACACAGAAGTGCCGATTTGATTTCCATTAGTACCCAGATTTTGAATAAAATTATAGATATCTGTACACTCAAAAACTGTAATTATTTTTTGATAATTTATTAAATCCTTTCATGGAAATACATTTGGCGGATTTATCACTTTAAAGCATTTTTTTCCTATAAACCATAGTTTATTTCATAATTTTTATTGTTATTCATGTTCGTGTATTTAACGCAGTGTTTGGTAGCAATATTTTTGAAAAACTAACAAAAATCAAAGAAAATATAAACCTCAAGGAAATAGGAATGAGAGTAGCGATTGTATCGATATTAGGGAAGAGGAATATTTTGAGATAAATGTTTTTTTTAGTTTATTCTTTAATATCTATTTGGATTTAGCCCGTCTGATTGAGCCAGATAGATCGTCCCAAAGTCAAACTGAAATAACCGCAAAATATGGTGTGTAGAATGATGTATAATGCATTGGTAAACAATGGATTCTGCCATCATCAGACCGGAAAGATTGTCCATGCTCAGATATAAAAAGGGCTAGGATTGAGATTCTCATTGAATGAATTACTCTGCAAATATTATGTATTTAATTCTTTGACTGGGTGATACAGTTATAAGAATACTTGATCTCTTCAACATTTTTTTTGTACATCGCACTCTAACTCTTGAAGCTTCGTCTTCAACAGTCTAACTTTCTTTTTCTTCGAGTCCGCGGATGGTGACAGCCCTCAGTGAATTGATCTCTGGGCCTTCGGCCCTATCCTCAAGCATCTTTAAAAGACGTCCGATATATCCCAGAGAGTCCATCGTCTTATTTTCGAAGCACCTGAAATAGGCCATCAGGTCCTTGCCAGTACCTTCGCAGTTGTCTGAATAGGAAACCTACAGCCTTTCTTGAACTACTCCATCTTTTTCTCAAAGATCTCAGTATTTTTTAAAGTTTCAAGACCATTTTCTTTAGTTTAGCTTTTTTCTTCGTTTGCTACTCTTTGAAAAATAGTGACAGTTGGTCTTCGATGACTATAGACAACCCTACAACTTAGCATAGTGTATAGAGTGGGAAGTAGCTTAGCACGTGTTTAAACGGTTGCCTTGTGCAAAGAGTAAATGCTCAAATTGATTTTTCCTTCCTTGATTTTTATTTATACAACTAAGTATCCTAGAATTTAAAAAAAATCTGAAACTTTGACCCAGAAAAGCTGAATATAAAATAAAAAAATAATTATTTCTTTAATCCAAAATTAAACTTATTTTTTATCGTTAACGTAAACTCAAAAGTTAATCACTCAAGCTCTCTCGTTTATTTTTTACAAAAGCTATAGAAACGAAGCTTATTATAAAATTACTCAGATCATAAAACAAAATTAAAAAGGAACGAAAGCTTTTATCTAAATTATATTAACATTTCATGTAAAAAGAATTCATCCGATTATCTTTGAAGTAGGTTGGACCTGTTATTTGAAAAAGAGCACTCAAATCTACTTTAATCAGAGGAGGTCAAACTTAAGCTTCCAAATAATTAGGATAATAAACTACTTTTTAGTTTTAAATACATATGAATTACGTCACTTATTTTTTATGAAAAGTATTTTTTTTTTTCTTTTAATAATAACGATTAAAATTTTAGTACCAACAGCATTTTAGAACCAACTTCGATATATGTGAGCGAAAAGTGAATGTGGAAAAAATTCTGAAAGAGATTAATTAATACTGTATAAATGCGTGCACTGAGAATAATATATGGGATTCAAATGTATGACAGAATATAGAATGAAGTAATTAGGGATAAATGTGTACTTAAGACATGATGTGTTGAGTAAGATGAAGAAGAGCACTCTGAGATGGTTTGGGCACGTGGAACTAATGAATGAAGAAATACTAATAAAACAAATATACAGTACGATTGAGAGTCAGTCATCTCTTCCTACCCCAATAAAGAAATAGCGTAATGGTGTGTATGTATAATAATAATAATAATAATAAGGACAATTTATACAGCACCGTTTAGATAGCAGAATCTCCTAAAGGGCGCTCTAATTCTGGATTCGCAACCACAAAATACTAAACTAAATATTAATTTTCCATTCCACATATTTTAATCTCGATTCCGAAGTAATAACATGTTTGCGATACTCAAAAGTAATTCAAATAATTGAAAAGTAATATTAGTTCGATATTCTAATACATAAGTTATTTGTTTTGTTCGATATAAATTGACGTTATTTTTTATAGTTTGCTGATATAAAAATCGTTACACATTATAAAAAACGGTTGTACTTACATCATCATGTAACATAAAGTGTTGTACTTACATCATTGTGTAACATAAAGTGTTGTCATAGTTACGTTTTAATAGTTATATTATTTCATTAATTGCATTTTTATATTGTAGGAACATTGTTCTCTGTTTTTTTGGATATACAGGAGACGATATATATTTAATTGGTATTTTGGCCATCCAGGCCTATCTATGGTATAATGAGGAATGTTGCCTAGGCATAAAGTGAGCACTTAACTCAGCCTTCAAAGGTGGGCATAAGCCCACAAAATACCAATTAAAATAGATACCGTCTCCTGTATATCAAAAACAGAGAACAATGTTACTAAAGAGTTATCCAGGCCAAAAAATAAAAAATGCTGTAAGGAAGCTGCTGAGGGATCTCCAGGTAGATCTGATGTCAGAATCCAATATTTACAGTTCGCGAAGTAACTGAAAATCTAAAATAAACATATATATATATATATATATATATATATATATATATATATATATAATATATATATATATATATATATATATATATATATATATATATATATATATTATATATATATATATATATATATATATATATATATATATATATATATATATATATATATATATATATATATATATATATATTATATATATATATATATATAATATATATATATATATATATATATATATATATATATATATATATATATATATATATATATATATATATATATATATATATATATATATATATATATATATATATATATATATATATATATATATATATATATATATATATATATATATATATATATATATATATATATATATATATATATATATATATATATATATATATATATATATAATATATATATATATATATATAT
>OX463840.1:33821234-33898734 GCA_949825065.1 Odontocerum albicorne
ATAATCTCTGGGTCGGAAGACCAGTGTTTTATCAACTAGATCAAGGAGGTCGTCTGTGCTGTTTTAAAATAAATTAATATACTTTTGAAACTCGTGAGTCTAGTGAAAGTATATCGTCCACAGTGAAATATCCTTTTTTCAATGCCTACTCTATTAGAGATCTGGTGATAATCAATATAAAAAATAAAATCTTGTCTCCCGACAGTTGCAGAATCTCTGGTTTAAATCTATATAAATTCTTATGTAAATTGTATTTAACACTATCGCTTTTAATTTAACAAACACCATTCCCTCACTGACCACAGTCACTTCAGAGGTTCTTCAAACGGTATCTCCTGACCCCATCCCGCTACGGGCCTGCAGCGGCGTGCATCGCAAGGAACCGCCGCCGGAAGTGATATTGTCATAGGGTGCGATAAAGAAGCCGAACAGAAAGAGAGGCACCCACGTGGGATCGATATGTCATTTGAGCCGTCGTCATGGCGACGGGGGAGGCCCCCATCGCTACCCCCACACACAGCCACCTTGCCCCTTCGGGGTGGCGCGGGGAGGGGCACCCCTGCACCCCGTCTATTAAATTTTGTCGACTGTTTTAAACCGAGCAAAATAATACGACATGTATATGTATATACAATGGGTGCTTACGTATTGACATTTTCTCAATTACGTTCGAGAACAATGTTTCTTTATGTATTTGTAACAATTTTATAATGATTATGTATTTGTTATAGTTAGAGAACTTTCTTATTTCATTTGTAAATTAATATAAAAAGATTCAGTGAAAGCCGAATGTTACCGTAGATATTAAGAAGAACTCAGATATGTTCAGTAGAAAGGTATTAAGAATACTGATTTGAATAATAGACGACCTCCGTGGCCTGACGTTTGTCTTCCGACCCGGAGGCTGCGGCTTCGATTCCCGCTGAAATTATTTCAAAAGAGTCCCAATCCGGTTTCCACATAAGATATGTTTTAACACCTTTCTGGTTGGTTGGAGGAGATTGTAACATGGCGATAAACCCGACAGATTGAACTGTATACAATGTAAGTTCAATATACGAGTAATATAATTTACTGTTAGAGAAATACTTCAGAGAGAAAACATTTTAATATTTTACTGCATTATTGGATAGAAGTTAATATAAAATAAACTCAACACATTATTGGCTGGAAAAAAAATTTCCTGAAACAAAATCTAATTGCTGAATGTGCTTAGGCTATACGATGAGGAGTCACTTGGTAGAAGTCAGTAAATTACTATATATATGTTTTTAAATGCAAGCGCGTAATGCGCTGATACATGATTGTTGAAAATCATTTTAATAAAAAATAGATAAGCCCTAATTATATAATTTAAAAAAATATATATCCATCATTAAACTATTTGATTATTTCAAAATAAATTCTCCCATATTAAAAATCTAAACATTCTGAGACAAATTCATTAGATATTAAACTAGATTTTTTAAAGTATTTTCAGTGACATTAGATACAGATATAGGCTGTATTGATTTAATGACCAAGAGTATTTTCAGTGACATTAGATATAGGCTGTATTGATTTAATGACCAAGAGTATTTTTAGTAGCATTAGGTATAATAAATAGATAATAATTCAAAATTAATAAAAAAAAGGCAAACTTATAAAAGTTTCATGAAAAAACTCAAAACAATTGCCTTAGTAAATAAACTGTATAATTATTTTCTTGATATAACAAAAGTGTTTGATTAGTACATTTATGAATTAGCTGAAAATATAATATGTTTGACTATAATTTTAAATTAATTAGTGTTTATACACGAGTTAGATATTTTTTTTCTTGTAAAATTATTTCTAACAAATCTTTTATCGTATAATTTTTAATTCATATTTGAATTAAAAATTATACGATAAAATTATATTAAAATTTAGAAAAACTTTAAAGAATTTTTTTCTTCATGGAATAATATTAAAATCATAATTTAATATAAAATCCTATAAATAATTGTACCTGCAAACTTACATATGTTTTAATCAAATCTGTAATAACAATCATATTAGATAGGAAAAAAAAACAAAATAACTGATAACATTATTATAACATTTCAAATATTTAAAATTGTTATAGAGAGGTGATACTGTATATTATCAAAATCAATTTTTTGTTTAATATACACTTTCGAAGAGATCTTTATTAAAAGCTATATTCAGCAATCAAAATAAAAATAATTCTAATTTTATTATATATAGATATATTTATATAATTTACCTCAATTACGCCGAGATTTAGTTCAGAAAATAAGGTTATTAGTTTTATCCATGAAATGAATAATTAAAAGATTAAGAGTGTTCATTATATGATTGAAGCTTACTTTAATTATATCAAAATAAATGAGATATTAATAAAAATAAATTTCGGATAAGCTATAATAAATATGAAGATCATCTGCTTGCTTTATTATAAGGGTTATAAAAATTATCCCCGTTGAAACTTTAGCCTCCTTCGTAGTTAAGCTGGTAAGATACCTGACTTCCAACCTTCGGAGTTAAGCTAGTAAAATAATAAGTATATTTTTTTCGAATTCTTTTGAACATTGACGATCTATTGACAATATGTTGACGATCTCCGTAACCTAGTTGTTGACACACCTGTCTTCTAACTCAAGCGTCTGGAGTTCAATTGACATAGGAAACTAACTCATTTTAAAAACACAATCAATTAAAAAAATCAAGTCTGGTTATCACTTAAGGTCTCTTTTATATATTTATGATTGGTTGCAAGTGATAACCATGTAACATTAAACTCGCCAGGTTGTACTGTGCACAACGAAAATGTTATATAACACAACAGAATGCAAATTTTCAAGGAGTATTACTGGGGCAATGGTCGGGTGACTACTATTCTCGTTTTCCTTTGTCGTTGATCAGGTTTTGACCTCACTTTCACAAAGTCCAATTATTTTTTTAGTGGTTATTATAGCCCGTCTTTGCGAGTAAAATTTATAAATGAAGAACTTTTGACATTACATTTGATTTCAAAACAGTATTATGCTAGTTACAACCACCTTAGTATAATTGTTAAGTCAGCGGTCTTCCATCCTGAGGTTGCAGGTTCGATTCCTGTTGGAACCTAAGTCTTTCTTAAAAAGATTCCATTCTGATTTTCACTTAAGGCATCTCTAAGATTTTTCTGGGTGGTTGGAAATGTTACCACTTGGAAATAAGCCCTCGAGATTGTACTGCATATAACAAAAATAAAATTAAACAATTTAATACCAAGCAAACATCCTCATTATGACAGGACCATTATATCTAAGTAACGAGGAATGAAAGGCAACGAACCCAGATCCATAAAAATTGTGTGTCTTCATTAAAAAACCCATTAATTTTTCACAAATTACGAGTATGGTATGTCTTTATAAAATTTCTTGTCATATATAAATAAATTTATTTAGCTTTGAATAAAAGTAGTCATACACACTTGTTTTACCATTATTATGATTTTAATTATATTCTAAACATTTTTGCCACTTTCTCCCAATTCTTCTTTTAAAAGTTTAAGTAGTTTTTTTTCTTTTAATAACCGAATAAATTTCATTTGAAAATGTATTCTCAAAGCTATTTTGAAACTTTGAAAGCTCTAAAAATCTTAAAGGCACAAAAAGATCATTAGTGTTCGTCGTTCATTAATCATGTTTTACTTTGTGCTTGAAATATTTTATGTTTTGCTTTTACTTTTTTATACACAACTTTTGAAAATGAAATGAAAATCTCATTGTGAACTGAAAACACATTTATCATAATCATGAGAATTTATCAAATTCAAAAAATGAAACCCTGGTAACACCTTTGAGATAATATTTTACAATTTGGTTCCGTTTAGAAATGTATTCTCTGGATTAGAACAATTAAAAAAAATACATTTTCAATAGTTTATTGAATACCAATTGTAAAATTCGGCAGCTGAGTATTTAATTAAACTTACACGCCTTTACATTATTCTCTTAGCTTTAAATGTTCTCTCTTATCTTATTTTTAGCCTACGAGGGTTGCATGCCAATCGTTTGGATAAAATTCCTCCACCAGTTTCTGTCTTACACCTCTTCTGGGCATAAGTCCATTCCAGGTACATTGTTTCTCCGTAAAACTTCTCCACTAGCTTCTTACAGCTCTTCCTCAATTTCGCAACTCAACTACTTCCATCTACCGGTGTAGATGGAAGGAGTTGAGTTGCAAAGATATTTGTAAAAGTCCAAAGGTATTTGTTTCAGCAGCCATTGTAGTTATTTTCTTTATAGTTCTTCCTTGATGTTATATAACCTTTTTTTTTGGTTATTTTAAAAAATCTTTACAAAAAATACACTTTTCTCTGAAGCAAGTTTAATCAAACTTTACTGATATATCTGATTGACATATTTTTTTTGACCGTGAATTAAATATTTAAAATATCGAGTTTTCAATAATAAAAGTTTAATTTCATTTGTCAATTTACTTTGAAAATTTTGAAACTAGTCCAATCATTTTTTATTATCTTCAGTTATGGATCAGATATCTGTATTCAGTTGAGAAGGGAAGTTTTATTTGCATTTTTGTATTGAGTACTTTAAATATGAAAGCTACCATCACATATACGACCCTACTATTTGTTGGACGAGTTACTCTGCTTCTACGAGTTTACTAACAATTATTCGGAAATCACATGATGGTAAAATGTTGACATTCGAAGAACTTGTAGTATAATGTGCTCATGAAAGATAAGTTTTGTTTATTTTTAAAGTAAATAAAACTCAGTCCATACCACTAGACTTTAGAATACTGAGCGATGAAAACCAACGGGATGAAGCGAGTGATCAGAGAATTTTGCGGAACGTTGTATGGAAGGCCATAAGTATACAAGAGCAGAATGGGCATAGGAAGTAAGTAATATGACAAGATACTTGATCCTTAGCCTGCAAATGATGCACATTTTGTGAACGTAAAAATGTGATGAATTAAGAAGATTCAGAATCCGTTCTTCAGTTATAAATCAGTCGTAAATTTGACAATGAATTGAATTTCCTACATATTGAAAGAACGTGACGGGTTGAATATTTTGTATCGCCTTATATGTGTATGTGGTGACTTTGGCTGCGGTCTGTTATCCTTTTTCCACTGAAAAGGTGTGTGGCTTGTCCTTGCTCCCCCCGTCAATAAATCATACACGCGGACTTCATCAGCAATTAATATCCGTAAATATGTATATATTCTTACTTTGAAATAAGTTATTGTATTTTTCCTTTGAAGTTTGAATAAAAAACTATTCTCTTATATATTTTTATACTATTTAATGTGCTGTACACACAGTGCTTTTATGGTATATAATTATTTAAAGAAAAACTTAATTGGATAACATAAAAGAGAGACACAGTTATTTCAAAGTTAGATAAAGTAAACATAATAAACTCAATTGATTTTATTATCCAAAGTACATACGTTTTACAATATTTTTTTTCAAATTTAAAGATAAATAATTAAATTTTTCAATAAATTTCATATAAGAAATATTTATTTAATTTTAAACCTTTTTTCAGAACCGCTGTGAAATATTTTGCCCGAGGGCTGAATTTAAACTTCACAGTTATTCCATATCACAATATTAGAGAAGAACTAAATAATTATAATAAATCTTATGAGAGATCTCAAAAAATAAATAGCTTTTCACATAGAAATTTTCTTAAATAAAACATTTTTTGCAGGTTTGCGGGAATTGTAAAAATTAATCAAATTTATCTAACCTTGAAACGAACGAAGAGTTTCTGGGAATTTCCAAATTATATTTTGTTAAAAAGCAGCGCTACCGTAAAAGAAAATGAGGCCTTTCCGACTAGAATATTTACATAAGCTGATTGTGTGTGTATAAATTCTATGTACATACTAACTCACACGTGTCGGGAAAGAATTTAATCGATTTCTGCTTAAAATAATGAAGCGGTTAGATAACGATTTCATTTTATACATGTTTTTTGTTTAAATACGTGTATTTTTGCTCGATTCTTCTTTGAAAGATATACATATAAATCATTACACCGTGTCTCGTCCGAAGTAGGTCTTTATACAAAACATATCTCTTCATTCTTCTATTCAAGCGAATACTTATATCTCAATATCCTTACATCTCACCAAAAACAATCTTAGTGCTTCTAACTTTCTTATTGTCAAGCCACGTTTTCCTCGGTTATCTTATTCTTCTTTCCCGTAAGTCAGACCTGTGATAAATTATCATTAGTACTACCTATCTTGACTCCTAGCTATCCTTCCACATTTAAGGTGGAAGTTCCTGGTGAACGACTGCTGGCGAATATTTAAAGCATTGCTATGTAGGGAACTTATGTGTTATCCATTCATTCAACATGGTATCGCCAACGCCCTCTGCCGTTTCTATCCCATCTCACAATATCTTCTACTTTATATATTTATCGGAAACGAGAGTTTCTAGCTCTTTTCATGTGTTTTGTATTTGGCCTGCAATGGCTCTAAAAGTGTTTATTTCTTCAGTCTTCGTTGCTTTACATTTATAAATTCGTTTAGTTATTATTTCTTCTTTCTCAAAGATCGTTTTATCGTCTTTCTAACAACACCTATTTTCGCCATGTCTTAATTTAATCTTCTTATCATTTTAAATATCTTAATTTAATCTTCTTTTATTCATAGCCAAAGGATTAATTTTCTGTAGTGCATGTGTTAGAAATAGTATATTTTAAATAATCGTGAAAAGGTGCAACCTAGTGAATGGGATGCAATACAATTATTATGTTTTTCAAGAAATCTCCGAATATTTATTATGTCGCAATATTCTTACACCTCATCATAAACAATCATAGTGCTTTTAGCTTTCTTATTGTCAAGCCACGTTTTCCCCGGTCACGTCTACCCCACGTCTCAAGAACCTTTTATTTTCAAATATATTTTGTCAATAAATTTTATAAAATATAAGACAGTTGATATACAATCAAAATATCACGAGAAAAATATAAAAGTTTCCATATCCATTTTCACCTTGCATGTAAACCTCCTCAATATACATCTACATAAATAAATATATATTATGCTACTATTTATTTTTAATCGCGTACTCATAGCACCCGTCTCTAAGAAATATATGTCTATTGTCTGATTGTCTTTTACTCAAAATTAATTTCTAATACACTTATAATTAATTAATTATGTCTAATTAATTTCCAATACAATATTAAATTTTTTATGACATGGAGCAAGCAAATAAATGAAAAAGTTTTAAAAAGTGAACAACTTGCACTCAGTGTCATGTCAAATAAAAACTAGTCTGCTTCTTATAGTTCAATAATAAAATACGCATATCAAAATTCATCATTTGTTAATTTAAATATAAATTTTATCAATATTACGGTTCAATAACTTGTATAGGCGCGATTTACTCAAAAGCTCTTACACAAACACACGCGCAAAAAGCTCGCACTTTTTTCTCTGAAATTGAATTTCAATATGAAATAAACATGTGACACACACAAGTGAAAATTTACATTTTTCATAACACTTTGAAATGAGGCTCTCTGAAAACTCATTTGTCATCCTTTTCAGCAGTTTAAACTCTAGTGTGATGCGAGAGAGATGAATATAATTTTAAAAAGTTCTTTTCAAAGCAGAATGGCAAAGTTCAATACAATCGTGAGCCTTTTATGTAAGATGCTAAGAAGGTACCTACTTAAATTGTGTGGTAGTTGGTCCCTCAGTGTAGACGAAATTTCATTAAACTGTTTATTTTTAATAAGTCAATGTGGAAATGAACGGATACTCGTATAGAGCACGTTTGTAATATAAAAATGAATTTTACAGTAAGTATTACAATTTCCTTATCAATTCTACGCCTTCAATTATTTGCCAGTACTCCTGGTTTTAGATACGACCATTTTAAGCATTTATTTATTTTTTAAAAACCAAAAGTAAAATAGTATAAGAAGTTAAAAAAGATGTTAACAAAATAACCGTTGGCGGCCGTGGTCTAACGATTAGCATATTATATACGCTACTGGTGTTACTCTTAGAACATTTTACATCTGGATTTATGTTTTCTGTAGCTTAATTGCCATCTGCACTAAAAGTTGAATCAATCTTCTTGCCATCAGAACTTTGGGTTTGATCTGTCAAGGTTTGTGCTTGCTGAAGTGCAACAGCTTGTACACAATAGAACAATATACGCGCAGGCGTCTTCCATCCACAAGATGGCTGACAATCATACTCGATCACGGGATAATTAATCCTATCGTAACAAAATAATCTATCTTCATACCACAGTAAAACAAAGAAAATTGAATTTAGCAAACACAAGCACTAGAAATCGCAAAGGGCCGTGAACTCAGAGGATCGGCTGTTTTATTTTGTTGTCGGGGAAGTCGATCGTAATAAATGGATTTTTGTTGTTTTACCAATCGTCTTACAAAGGCTTAGCTAAAATAAACAAAAGGTTCCTCGAACAGGCAATTTAACTGAACAAACTTAAGTATTTTAAAATGATTGATTTGAAATTTCAACAATTTTTTTTTTTCTAGTTAGTTGAAAAAGTCATTTGGTAATTTGAATTAAAATTTAAGGAAAATCTAAAAGAATTTACGTATCAATAATAAAAGCACTTCATTATTAATACATTTACTTTTAGATGACGAAATTTTGGTTATAATTTCAGCAAATAAATTACATATTTTGTGATTTCACGATAAAAAAGTTCTGGATAAGTCCACATTTATATTTCAAGTTAGCATCGCGATAAATACTTTGGTAAACCAATTGTATATTAATTATTTTTAATTGGTAAAAGTTTAAACGATCTTCAATGTCTGTACAACAGTGTTTGAGACACTTACGTGAATTTTGTGAAATAAATTAAGTCAAGTTTATTATTAATTGAAAAGAAAGGTTATTATTAATTGAAAAGAAAATTGCTTTATATTTTCATTTCCAAGTTTTCTTCTTGCGATTGTTTCATTAATAATTGAAAGGAGTAATAAAATAAGACTTTTTCTTTTTAAATTAGAAAATGTTGAGGGTTGTAGCATTCGAAGTGTAATTGAAATTTCAATTTTATTTTCTAGATAATGAAAATATTTTCCGAGTTTTTATATTGTCTGTTAGCTTATTCATGAGAGTAATTTTATTTTTCTTCGTTATAATTTGGTTTCACGTTGGTTACCTTGTTGCAGATAATTTGTCTTTCATTAAGAATTGGTTCCTGACGATATTTTTTATATTACACTTTTGTTGTATACAGTACAACCCAGCGGATATTTGCCATGTGACAATTTCTTTCGATCAACCAAAATTTTATAAAAGAAGCCTTAAGTGAAAACCAGACTGGATCCCTTTTAAAAATATTTTGGATTCTAACGGGAATCGAAGCAGTAAATCTCGAGTCGGAAGATAGGCATCTTACCAATAAAACCACAGAAGTCGTCAATATTTTTGTTTTCATTCAATAAGTTACTGTAGATGATTCGGGGTCTCACTTACTGAATGATGATACTATGTTTTATGTTATCAGATAAACATTGATGACCTACTATAGTTGCTAAGACGTTTGTCTTTCAACACAGAAGTGCCGATTTGATTTCCATTAGTACCCAGATTTTGAATAAAATTATAGATATCTGTACACTCAAAAACTGTAATTATTTTTTGATAATTTATTAAATCCTTTCATGGAAATACATTTGGCGGATTTATCACTTTAAAGCATTTTTTTCCTATAAACCATAGTTTATTTCATAATTTTTATTGTTATTCATGTTCGTGTATTTAACGCAGTGTTTGGTAGCAATATTTTTGAAAAACTAACAAAAATCAAAAGAAAATATAAACCTCAAGGAAATAGGAATGAGAGTAGCGATTGTATCGATATTAGGGAAGAGGAATATTTTGAGATAAATGTTTTTTTTTAGTTTATTCTTTAATATCTATTTGGATTTAGCCCGTCTGATTGAGCCAGATAGATCGTCCCAAAGTCAAACTGAAATAACCGCAAAATATGGTGTGTAGAATGATGTATAATGCATTGGTAAACAATGGATTCTGCCATCATCAGACCGGAAAGATTGTCCATGCTCAGATATAAAAAGGGCTAGGATTGAGATTCTCATTGAATGAATTACTCTGCAAATATTATGTATTTAATTCTTTGACTGGGTGATACAGTTATAAGAATACTTGATCTCTTCAACATTTTTTTTTGTACATCGCACTCTAACTCTTGAAGCTTCGTCTTCAACAGTCTAACTTTCTTTTTCTTCGAGTCCGCGGATGGTGACAGCCCTCAGTGAATTGATCTCTGGGCCTTCGGCCCTATCCTCAAGCATCTTTAAAAGACGTCCGATATATCCCAGAGAGTCCATCGTCTTATTTTCGAAGCACCTGAAATAGGCCATCAGGTCCTTGCCAGTACCTTCGCAGTTGTCTGAATAGGAAACCTACAGCCTTTCTTGAACTACTCCATCTTTTTCTCAAAGATCTCAGTATTTTTTTAAAGTTTCAAGACCATTTTCTTTAGTTTAGCTTTTTTCTTCGTTTGCTACTCTTTGAAAAATAGTGACAGTTGGTCTTCGATGACTATAGACAACCCTACAACTTAGCATAGTGTATAGAGTGGGAAGTAGCTTAGCACGTGTTTAAACGGTTGCCTTGTGCAAAGAGTAAATGCTCAAATTGATTTTTCCTTCCCTTGATTTTTATTTATACAACTAAGTATCCTAGAATTTAAAAAAAATCTGAAAACTTTGACCCAGAAAAGCTGAATATAAAATAAAAAAATAATTATTTCTTTAATCCAAAATTAAACTTATTTTTATCGTTAACGTAAACTCAAAAGTTAATCACTCAAGCTCTCTCGTTTATTTTTTACAAAAGCTATAGAAACGAAGCTTATTATAAAATTACTCAGATCATAAAACAAAATTAAAAAGGAACGAAAGCTTTTATCTAAATTATATTAACATTTCATGTAAAAAGAATTCATCCGATTATCTTTGAAGTAGGTTGGACCTGTTATTTGAAAAAGAGCACTCAAATCTACTTTAATCAGAGGAGGTCAAACTTAAGCTTCCAAATAATTAGGATAATAAACTACTTTTTAGTTTTAAATACATATGAATTACGTCACTTATTTTTTATGAAAAGTATTTTTTTTTTTCTTTTAATAATAACGATTAAAATTTTAGTACCAACAGCATTTTAGAACCAACTTCGATATATGTGAGCGAAAAGTGAATGTGGAAAAAATTCTGAAAGAGATTAATTAATACTGTATAAATGCGTGCACTGAGAATAATATATGGGATTCAAATGTATGACAGAATATAGAATGAAGTAATTAGGGATAAATGTGTACTTAAGACATGATGTGTTGAGTAAGATGAAGAAGAGCACTCTGAGATGGTTTGGGCACGTGGAACTAATGAATGAAGAAATACTAATAAAACAAATATACAGTACGATTGAGAGTCAGTCATCTCTTCCTACCCCAATAAAGAAATAGCGTAATGGTGTGTATGTATAATAATAATAATAATAATAAGGACAATTTATACAGCACCGTTTAGATAGCAGAATCTCCTAAAGGGCGCTCTAATTCTGGATTCGCAACCACAAAATACTAAACTAAATATTAATTTTCCATTCCACATATTTTAATCTTCGATTCCGAAGTAATAACATGTTTGCGATACTCAAAAGTAATTCAAATAATTGAAAAGTAATATTAGTTCGATATTCTAATACATAAGTTATTTGTTTTGTTCGATATAAATTGACGTTATTTTTTATAGTTTGCTGATATAAAAATCGTTACACATTATAAAAACGGTTGTACTTACATCATCATGTAACATAAAGTGTTGTACTTACATCATTGTGTAACATAAAGTGTTGTCATAGTTACGTTTTAATAGTTATATTATTTCATTAATTGCATTTTTATATTGTAGGAACATTGTTCTCTGTTTTTTTGGATATACAGGAGACGATATATATTTAATTGGTATTTTGGCCATCCAGGCCTATCTATGGTATAATGAGGAATGTTGCCTAGGCATAAAGTGAGCACTTAACTCAGCCTTCAAAGGTGGGCATAAGCCCACAAAATACCAATTAAAATAGATACCGTCTCCTGTATATCAAAAACAGAGAACAATGTTACTAAAGAGTTATCCAGGCCAAAAAATAAAAAATGCTGTAAGGAAGCTGCTGAGGGATCTCCAGGTAGATCTGATGTCAGAATCCAATATTTACAGTTCGCGAAGTAACTGAAAATCTAAAATAAACATATATATATATATATATATATATATATATATATATATATATATATATATATATATATATATATATATATATATATATATATATATATATATATATATATATATATATATATATATATATATATATATATATATATATATATATATATATATATATATATATATATATATATATATATATATATATATATATATATATATATATATATATATATATATATATATATATATATATATATATATATATATATATATATATATATATATATATATATATATATATATATATATATATATATATATATATATATATATATATATATATATATAATATATATATATATATATATATATATATATATATATATATATATATATATATATATATATATATATATATATATATATATATATATATATATATATATATATATATATATATATATATATATATATATATATATATATATATATATATATATATATATATATATATATATATATAAATATATATATATATATATATATATATATATATATATATATATATATATATATATATATATATATATATATATATATATATATATATATATATATATATATATATATATATATATATATATATATATATATATATATATATATATATATATATATATATATATATATATATATATATATAAATATATATATATCATCATCATCATCATCATCATCATTGTCAACCAGAGTCGATCCACTGCTGGATGAAGGTCTCCCCAAGTTGACTCCAAATAGTTCGGTCCTTTGCTCGCCTATGCCACGTGATGCTGCCATGCTTCTTGATTTCGTCCATCCAGCGTACCTTCGGTCTTCTTCTAGGCCTCTTTATGCCTCTTGGGTACCATTTATATATATATATATATATATATATATATATATATATATATATATATATATATATATATATATATATATATATATATATATATATATATATATATATATATATATATATATATATATATATATATATATTTGGTAATAAAATCGCAGAAAAAAATACTAAGGTAAGACGAACTACAACTTTGAAGATCTTCTGATATGTTATAGTAACATATTCGGTGGAGTGTAGTTTATGAGTATAGTGTTCATATACTAGTATAATCAAACTTTTTAATAAAACCTTCCAAGAGAGTTGTCTTCAAGCGCTTCCTGAAGCTGTCCACGTCAATATACGAGTATGATATAACACTTCAGGCAGAAAATATTACCTTACAGGGCTAGCAAAAGCCCTATCATAATACCCCGCGCCATTGGATGAATTCGTAACACTCAATTCAATTTATTCGATTGTTCCGAATCGATCCAATGGCGCGGATTCGGAACAATTAACATAATTTAGAGGAAATCGACCTCATAGTTCTACTCCTCTCTAAAGTAACATCTCTCAGATTCGTATTTTTGGTGGTTCTATTTTTTTAAATTGGATGTACTGTTCTACAATTTCGTTGTTAATAGACATTATCTTCCAACTAACCAGAAAAAAATTAAAAGGGTATTAAGTGAACAAAAGGCTGGACCCATTATTTGAAAAAAATGGGTACCATTGGGAATCAAATCCACAACCTTTAGGTCAGAGGTCGTGGATGTGTTACTATCTACCACAAATCAAATGACATAAGAATTTGCTTTCTACTAATAGTTCATCTGCTGCTGGTAGATTGATGTAACATTTAGAATTACCAGTTTGATAAATATTATATATAGAAATACAAAGTGTCTGTGTCGAGGCCATAACCCACACCTCGCAATACTCACACTCGAAACCTTCCTGTAGTAAACTAGCGTGTTTATTCTGGTTTTTCATCGTTCTATTCAATCTCTCTTTTCTTCTGGTCATTGCTGACCAGGAAAAGAAAATGACATATATTTGTATTTTTCTTTGTGTATTTTTTGTTTGTTTTCGTTAGTTTGGTACATAAAGGAAAAGTTAAGGATATTTTACGACGTGCAGCAATACGTACTGCATCAAAATCTGCTGAGCTGAAAGTCAACAGTTTTTTAATATCAACTTTTGTCTATGAGAGTGGAATGTGAGCGTGGAAAATACTGAAAGGAGACAAATAAATGCTGTAGAAATGCATGCACTGAGAGTAATACATGGGGCGATAATATAATATATGACAGACTACGTGATGTAGTGATTAGGGATGAATGTGAACTTTAGACTAATGTGTTGAGTAAGATGAAGAAAAATACTGAAATGGTTTGGGTATGTAGAACGAATGAATGAAAAAAGAATAACAAAATGTGAGTGGAAGAAGTAATAGAAGAATAAACCATGGAAATTATGGTTGGATCAAACAAATGGTATTTTGAAAGAAGGAAACGTAAAAAGTCAGATAAATTGTAAGTGTTATACGAGAAGATGGTGTATGGAAATGGCGTGATAGTATGTATGTTTAGTTTTAAATGTTTTTTTCTCTATAGCAAAAATCTAAACCCTCCACATTTTACTCAAAAGTTTGTAAAACAATCATATGCTAGGTTTAAAGAGATTGTCAAATAGCAATAACATGTCATGTACAATAAAGAAAATAAAAAATATGATTAGAAAATGGATTAGAAATTTGGGTTTTTCATGTACTCGTATTCTAAGATTTTACTGGATCGTTTATTTATTGATAACATTTCCGTTAAATATTAAGGACCTTAAAATAATTTAACTTATTTAAATCGCTTAAAAGAACAATTTTTCGAGTAAAATATATTTTTTTAAAAGAAACAAGAACTAGTTGAGGTAAGCAAAAAGAAAAAAATACAAGGAGAAACGGGAGAAAAATATAATTCCCGGAGCATGAGATATGAAAGCCATTTTCATAAATCGGCATCTTATTTCATTTAAATTGTAACCAATGTTTGCAAATGAATTTTTTCGTCAGAAAAAAAAAGCTTTCCCGTAGTCCAATATCAAATTTCCTGACTTTAATTTATGCAAAAAATGATTCACATCTCTCCAATTTGAAATGAAAATTTCGTGCTGATTTTTTAATTAATTAATAAAAATATGAAAATTTAAGGTATATTCAGATTTATGTTGGGATACGAAGCAAATATATTTATTTAACACATTTAATAGCGAAAAGGTCTGAAAATTTTCGCCTTTTTTCTATTAATAAATAAATTTATAAACCCCAAAAAACAGGTTTTTTTTTTAATTTTGTGAAAATAGTTCAAAATAAGATAAAATATGTATTGCAATTTTAACGAGAACCATATATTGAACTTAAAATAAAGCAATAAGAATATTAAACAAGGTATGGGTCTAGTTTATTGGGGCCTGAACACATAATACCTAATAAGCAATACGATGTTTGACATTATAAGGGCGGGATATTGAACGGCGTGTAGCGATAGGAAACAACCTCAATGAGGCACTAAAACATATGAATACTCGAACCGAATGTTATCAAAACCTGCCACGATTATGGTTAACAACAGTATTTTAGTACCAACTTTGATGTATGGGAGGGAAACGTGGACGTGGAACAAGACTGAAAGTAGCCATATAAATGTTGTAGAAATGCGTGCACTTAAAATCACATTTTGTGACAATGTATGACAAAATACGAAATGAAGTGATTAGGGATGAGTGTGAACATAGGCTGATGAGTTGAGCAAGATGAAAAAGACCACTCTGAGATGGTAAGAACACGTGGAACCAATGAAAGAATAAAGGCAAACAAAACAATGCAAATGTAAGTTAAAAGCGGGGTTAAGAAATATCAAGGAAAGTATGGTTCGATCAAGTGTAAGATATTTTAAAAGAAGGAAATCTTGAAGTGAGAGAAATCGTAGGAGCTGTGTGAGAAGGTGTATTAAACGAAAAGTAAATGAGACGAAATATATGTGCCGCGATAGGGAAGTGTGGCACTCTCTCCTTTCTGCCTACCCTAATAAGGAGAAAAGGATATGGCTTGTATGTATTGTATGTTTCACATTATTATGTGTTTCTTATATACAAGTATGCACAATTGTATCTTTAATAATAATAGAGAACAATTATAGTTAATAAAATTGCGTTGGAAATGCAATCATCAGGAATAATAATAGTATAAATTAAAAAAGATATTCAATAAAATTTTTTAACATTAACATTATTTTTATTTTTTTAACATTAAGGAAGAAAAAATTACAACATAAACAACATTTCGCCCGTCATTCAACTTGGGGGTTGCAGGTTCCCACTGGTTTTCAGTTTTTTCAAAAGGGTTTCAGCTCGGGTTCCTTCAAGACTTATTCAAACACCTCTCTGGTTGTCAGATGGCATTAAGTCCGCCAGATTATACTTGATACAACGAAAGTTGAATACAAAACAATATATAGTACATTAGTTGTAATTCTGATTATATATTTTTTTTCCTTTACGTTTGTATTTGAAAAAAACACTAACAGTGTAAACGATTCGAAATTGTGTTTAAATTACTCGCCTACCTCTAATGATTAAATAAATCACGACATTAGCCTACCAAACGATTTTCCTACCAGTTTATTTTTCTTCCTCCCATCCCCTAAGATCTTGATTTTCGTTATCGAAAAGCTTGTGTCTTAGTCTACTAATGGCATTCTTCCAAGTTGAATACCTTACTTGATAATCTTTGTTGACTGTGTCAACTAAAATTTGCGATCTTTTCGTTTATATGCTAACCTTTGGAACTTAATATCGCTAGTATCAAGTCGCAAAGGTTAAACTACTTCATGTGTAAAGTTGACAATAACTACGTAGTCTTACTCTTAACTAGACTTGAACATTTTTTTAAGATACTGTCAGGAATCAAACTTGAAACGTTTATTTACCAGAATTTATGTTTCCACAGGTGTAGAAGCACCGTAACTTATATTCTTAGTCCTAACTCCACTACATGATTTATTCAAACAAATAAATGTTTAAACGTGATCAAAAGTATTCCAGAAATATAATAAAGAACCTACAAAATTTGTTTTACGAATCAATTATCAAAAACAAATTTTAAAATACTCGTATCATTATCCAAAAGCAAAGATTTTTAGGCATATTTTTCATAACAATATATTAACAAAAAAAATGAAGTATATACTCGTATAAATGAAACGAAACATTTTTCAGCAAAGGGAGAAGAATTTTTGGAATTTTGAACATTTTTTACGATAAGACTTCTTATTATAAACTTCCAAATTGGATACGAAATTCATTTTTTATCCTCGCAAATCTTATAAATTTTCAAGAGGTACCGAGTTGATGAGGAAAACTTTTTTGTATCCAATAAAGACTTAAACTGAGTAATGAAATTACATTTTTCAGCTTAATAACATGCCATAAACACGGCTCTCAGCTGATTGAGTTTGAACTAAAGTTTCAACATTTTAAGTACAACTATTTACGAGTAACAATGAGTATTTATTTTTTCTTACAAAATATTTATTTAAAAAAAAACTATTTATAAAAAAACGGACAAAGGCATTTTTTGGGATGTCGAAGATTCTTTTTTATATAAATTTTAAGTCATATAAAATATATTAACTCATAGAAATGTAATTTATAAATGTTAGAATATAAGTGAATGGTGTACACGGAAATGATTTTTCGTATCGCTTTGAAGATGGTTGCTGTGACGTCATTGAAACTTTGACTTGGACGGAACGAGGAATTCCAAAGATATACTCGTATCTTGATCGTTGACACTAGTGATGAACCCCGTGGTCTGGTTACTAAGATATCTTTTTTGCAGCCAGAGAGTTGCTGGCTCATTTTCCGTGGTGAAACCAAGATTACCAAAAGTCTCTTAAACATATTCTGGTTGGTTGAAAGAAATTACTATGTGACAAACACCCGCCAAGTTGTACTGTAACAACAAAAGTGTAATATAATATACAAAAAAACTGTATGGGGAAAAAATACTACTAGAATATTTTTTTCAGGAGTCGAAGACTAAAATCCTTTTCATATCTATTATATGTTAAGTCGTTCTAAAGATATCATTTTTATTATAGAAACATACATACCATCAGAATTCTCAAAAAATAACAATATGCACGCAAACAAATCTTTACAGTTAAAAAAACTTACTCGCATGAGTAAATGAATACACATAAAAAAACGCATAGATATGATTTAAAACCTTAATTTATAATAATATAACAATAGATTATAATAATTATTAGTAATAATGAAAAGATAAAACTCTGAACAGATATCAATAAATTGATACACATACATTTTAATAAATTTGAACATTGATAAAAAAAATACTAACCTACACATATGTTTTTCATACGAATAATTAATGTTTTTTTCTAAAATATTTAATTATTTGTTTTTATTTGCCGGGGTGCCTATCAATGGGACAGGATGTCGTTTTAATTGGAGTTTTGAAGATGCGTTTATTCGTTTTTGTTTTATAGAGCATTCGTCTGTGTTTCCCGGATGGTGTTATTGTGAAATCAGGAAGTAGTTATCTCGCACGTTAGACAAATATTTTTGAAGTTGTCGTGGGGAGGTTTTTATTCCCGCCGAGAAGGATCGCCGCCATTTCACAGACAGAAGTAAACTTTCTTCGTAATGAGAAAAAAGTACGAACCAGTCCTTTCGTCCGTATGCCATATTAGGTGTTGTCATAGTTACAGTTTATTAGTTATTATACAATTAATGTCATCATTGGAAAAAAAATAATATTCAAATACTATTTGACATCTGTGATTTCTTGATATAATTATAAGACATATGGTAAAACAACAATGACAAATAATATATTTACTAAGAAGATATGACTACTATAGAACAAAAAAGTATAAATATCGAGAAAGCAATTTATAATACAAGGAGTGAGACTGCTTGATTTTCCTAATATTCATAAATTAATACTTAATTATTAGATTCACATATTACTCTCACAGATAAATAGATTCACATATCACTATAAAGTTTTCTGTCAATAAGACGACCTCCATGGCCAAGTTGGTAAGACGCCAGTTTTCTAGCCTGGTGATGATAGTAGGCTCGAATCCTGTTAGAACCTAAAAAGGGATTCCCGTCTGGTTTTCACTTGAGACCTCTTTAACATCTTTATGGTTGGTTTGAAGAGATTGGCACATGACCATAAGCCCGCCATATTATAAACCGAAAGTGTAAATAGAATATGTGCTCTGTTGCGAGTTTCGATTCATTAAAATTTTAGGTTATTAATGATTTTCATAGGTTCAACTCATCATTTTGTTCAAAATAATCTTAAAATATAAGTTTCCTATTTTCTGTAAGATAAAATTTTAATTTCAAGTATTAAAGATTTATTTCTATGGATCAAAATGATAAGATTTCTGCAAAAAGAGTTGCAGATGCTTAAATGAAGAGATTGTCTTTCACAACAGGCGTCGAATCTCAAAAACAAAGTTACTAAATAAAAAAATACAGTGAAAGAATTTTAACATCCATTTTACATGACGATGTATAAAAGTTCTCAGGACGCAAAAAAATATTTTCTTTTAAAACTCTTTCAATTTTACTTTGAATATGTGTTTTTTTATACATTTAGATTACAAAAGTATACCTTCGTATTTCTTTTGAATGGTAAATGTGATATTATGAATATTTCAATGATGATAATATTGCTTTTATATTCTTTTGAAAGGGAATTCATTCTTCAAAGGGTGAATGCTAGAGTATGGATTTTTTTTGAAAACACGATGTAATTTAAAATTCAGTTTGAAATTCAAATCAACGTATTTTACTTTGAATATCCATTTTCTTCATTTCTTGCCACTAAAATTCTGTTTAAAAAAAGAGATACGAAAGTTGTATTCCCTCAAGAAAATTTTCTAAAATCAATCCTTTTTATAATAAATGTTTACCTACCACCACGTTATATATCTTTTTAAGACGCAGGCAGAGAGAACAGATTTCTACAATCTTTCTTACTCTTGGCGTCGTCCATATACATACATCTCGTCATATATGATTTCTTGTTTCTCATACTCCTTACCTTTTTCTCAGTTTAAATGTTTCCAATTATCTTCTTTTATTACTTTCTCGGTCTATCCTTTCCTCTCTATTCATTAATTTCAGACACACACACACACACACATATATATATATATATATATATATATATATATATATATATATATATATATATATATATATATATATATATATATATATATATATATATATATATATATATATATATATATATATATATATATATATATATATATATATATATATATATATATATATATATATATATATATTGTATATATATATATATATATATATATATATATATATATATATATATATATATATATATATATATATATATATATATATATATATATATATATATACATATGATTTTTTGGGTGTGTTTTTTAGCGAAGGGTTATATGTGAATATTACTTGTTTTCTCAGATACTTCGCGGGCTGTAAGTAAGTAGATGTTAAATAATTTAAATCTTACTTCAGATCTACCTGGAGATCCATCAGCAGACTTCCTTACAGTATTATTAATTTTTTGGCCTGGATGGCATTTTTATAGGAACATTGTTCTCTGTCTTTTTGGATATACAGGAGGCGATATCACTACAGCCCGCGAAGTATCTGAGAAAACAAATAATATTCACATACAACCCTTCGCTAAAAAACACACCCAAAAAATCACATATATAAGCCTCTACAGAAGTGCTAGAAAAAAAGAGCTTGCAAATTAAAAACAATGATAAAATATTGACAGCATCACGAGGTCGTTATATATCTGTCAAAACAGCAAATAAAAAACTTACCATTGTTGTCAATAGATGTCATGGAAGTAAGAAAATTCACATTTTATCTGCACTAAAAAATACTGAGATATTTGATCTGTATAAATAGGGAGATCAAATTCTCTCAGGTACCCATTCGTTTTCAGGGAAGCAGAATGAAAAAACATCTTAAGGATGTACAGAGATGGATCTATGATAGAAATTAGGAGCGTTGCCTAGGCGTGAAGTGTACACTCTAACTCAACCTTAGTATGGTCGCAAGTCCATAAAATACCAATTAAATACATATCGTCTCCTGTATATCCAAAAAAACAGAGAACAATGTTCCTATAAAAATGCCATCCAGGCCAAAAAATTAATAATACTGTAAGGAAAATTCGTTCAACAAGGTAATTCCGTGTGCAAATAGAGATGCTCTTAATATAGACGTAACGGAAAATAATCTTAATTCACGATGCTATAAGTAATTGGCAAATGCATTCAACAAAGTTTGTCAATCAAAAAAGGGTTCGCTACCCTATAAGTCAAATGTGAAAATGCATACATATGTTATTTTAATCAATTTGTAGGTTAGGTGGAAAAATATTGTTTTCTTCGTATTTATTTTGGTTTTATTTAAAATTTTAACTAGTAATTATTTTCGTCATACAAAATTTATTTTAATCAAGCACAAATTTTGGAGACATCATTTTCATATGATTCCTTTCAATATCAATACACTTCGTATATTTTCATTCATTTCTATCGGCAAATTTTGAATGAATATTTCATTTCGTTTTTTTTTATTATTTAGTCAAATTTATATTTCAATTTCGGATATGAAGATCTGTATTTTTCTTTCCGACTATTGCTTCCGCCTTCGTGTACTGTACAAGCGGTACGGATATTTTCATTCCAATCTCATTTTATATTCCCTTTATTTCCTTTTATCTACTCGCGCCCCCTACCCCCCTTGCGCCTCCTCCCTTAAACCCCCTTCCCCAATGCCTTTGCACCCCTCGCCTCTTTTGCGCCCCCCTGGTTAACCACCCCGATAGTGGCGAGAGGAGGAGGGAGGGAAAACGCAGGGAGGCTTAACATAACAGGCTGCAATTTAAAGAAGTTATGAAACAATTATTATTTCAAGTATTGGCCATATTGTTATCTTAAGTATTTTTATAAATTCGTACTAACAAAATGACGAACCATTAAAACAATTTCTGTAAATTTCACTCATAATTGTTTAAGAGTAGATTTAACGGGCAACGGGATTTTTTTTAAAACGATGACTTATTTTTGAGAACATAAAAAATATTTTGAATTACTTATAACAAAAAGTCAATTTCCTTATTCTAAAGTCAATTCTTAAACAACATGCATGTCAGAGATTGTTTGTGCATTTACATACAGAACGAATGAATGAACAAAGACTTTAAAAACAACTGTATAGTGCAAATGTGAGTGTAAGGCGTCGTAGATAAAGTTTAAGAAGATTGTGATTGGTTGGACAAGTGAGTAATATTTTGAAAGAAAGAAACGTAGAAAGACAAAGAGATCGTAGGACTTGTATGAAAATATGTATGCATGTAGAAGAGACGAAGGATCTGTGTCGAGATAGGAAAGTATGACGCTTTGCCCTCTCTGCCTATTCCAATAGAGAAATATTGTGATGGTATGTACGCATATTATAAAATACACACCCGAATTTAAGAGATGTGGTATACTGAGACTAAGTCGAAAATAATAATAAATTGTAATGATTAATTATCTATATTATTATTTCTGATTGCACACCGGAAAAAAAAATACAGATACAGATCCGATGAGTAAAAAATAGCAGCAGAAATAATAATTATATTTAATCATTATTATGCTTCAGAAATAATAGTTATTATTTCTGAAGCTATTTTTTTACTCATCGGATCTGTATGGCATAGTTTTTTTTCCGGTGTGGAACGTGCTTACGACACGAGAAAGATTTTAGATGGGTTGATCCAACCTAGTCAGGTATTCAACAAGAATAACAACCGGTGTTCTTTGTACTGGTATAACATATCCAAATATGTGATTTTAACATGTTGGAGAGTGTGGTCGGGAGAAAACATTGCTTTTGGACCCTTAAATCAGTCTTCAGGTTTAGAACCACGGGAGTAGGCATTTAGGTGGTTTGCTATCGTATGCGTAGGAAATATATGTACAGCACGTGGGAATACTAGAAGAAGCAAGTCACATAAGTCTAGAATGTGTGAGAATTTTTTCATACGAATTCTTAAACCAGACTGGGACACGTCTCATTATTTTTTTGGGTATCATTGAAAATCGAACTCGAAACAATCGGATGGAAGACACGTGTCTTACCAACTAAGCATAGTTGTAGAAGTTAGTGGAACCCTCTATGGACTTGATGGAAGTCACGATGCTCACAAATGAGCAATACGACGGGAAAGAAAGTATTTTATTTAAAAAAATGTGAGTTTTAAAATTATTTAAATTTTTCCCAAAAGTATTAATTCAAGCAAATACTAATATCACTTAATAGACCAAATAATAAAATTGTTTTTTTTTTGTCCAAATAAGTTTATGAAGTGTTTTTGTTAATATTTTGTGGATGTTTTATGTTTAAATAAAATGTCAAATGGTTTTTGTTCCATTATAAAACGAAACATTGAAACGAGTATAAAATAATATATACTCTCGATGGAATGATGAAAAATTCAAGCATTTCTCAATATCTACGAGGAAAATTTTTTTTTTCTTAGCATGGGCTGTGAAATTCTGAAATGATGTATATCAGATCTCGTGATGGCAAAAATACTTTGTATAATAACGCATTCTACTCGTGATCTTTTGAAGTTCACTCAGTTGGACTTTGGAGCGATCCTAACTAAATCAGATGTTTTACACTTTCGTTTTATACAGTACAACAACTCTTACATCCAACCAGAAAGATTTTAGAAAGTGAAGACCAGACTGGAATCCTTTTTTTTATGGGAAACGTACCAGAAACCTCTGGGTCGGAATTCAACCCGCAACCGCCTTACCCACTATGCCATTGAGGTCGTATTTGTTATTGCTCCAATTCCTCACCCCTAATTCCTATACAATTCCCCTCCATACCTTATTTTTTTTCTTAAGATTTATTATTTGTTTTACTTTTTGGTTACTTTTTCTCAAATGATATTTATATTAACTAAATTTAAAACAGTCGTTGACATCAATTCTCTTTTTGAAACTTAAGCTGGTGGATTGGAAAGAAACGTTAAATAAATAATTAGAAAAAAGATTATATCTAACCCAAGCCACGAAACTGTGAATAATAATGAAGAAAAAAATACTTAAATCAAAACACATGAAAATAACTGTAAAATGTTAGTCTGACCAATCAACTTATAGTCTTCCATCGATTTATGTAATTGATACTACTAAACTGAATTTTGTGTTTTTTCCCTCATTATTTAAGAGTTTATATAACTACAATATATGACATTGTTTTGAATAATATTTACTACCCCTGTTCCAATTCAAATGCATTGGATAAGAATATTATAATTTTCTCCCTTCATATTCTATTTTCTAGTCATTCAAACATGTTTCAAATCAGCTCATGCATGTCGAAATATATTATGACATTACATTAATGCTAAGTATACTTTAGAAACAACTTGTTTAAAATTGTTAAATGTATTTTATTTTTACTTTGTAGTTTGATAACTGTACAGTAAAATATATTTATTTGACTTGAGTCCTTTGTGTACAACCATAGGCATCCTTAATTGTCACTAAACACATTGTCACTAAAAAAATTTAAACAGGCGACCTTCTTCACAGTAGGCCAGATTATTAACCAAACAACCAGACGTTCCATGAATTATAAATTTACTTAAATAATTGAAACATTATTATAATCTTTCCCGTGGCTGGTCCTAAAGCATGGAATAGGCTCCATCTGGAGTTTAGACGGGCTGATTGTTTGGAGCCATACAAGAGTAGTCTTAGTTAGCATTATTTCAGAAATATAACTTTGAAACCTACATAGGTGTCCTTGGAGTGATATTTGGTCGTTAAAAGGCGTCAGAAAAATAAATGAAGGTTGTACTTGATCGTGTAGTTATCACTCTCAAGAAAAGTGAACTATAAATATATATTCTAATCCAGAAGGTTGTGCTTGATCATGTAGTTATCACTCTCAAGAAAAGTGATCTATAAATATATATTCTAATCCAGAAGGTTGTGCTTGATCGTGTAGTTATCACTCTCAAGAAAAGTGAACTATAAATATATATTCTAATCCAGAAGGTTGTGCTTGATCGTGTAGTTATCACTCTCAAGAAAAGTGAACTATAAATATATATATATTCTAATCCAGAAGGTTGTGCTTGATCGTGTAGTTATCACTCTCAAGAAAATTGAACTATAAATATATATTCTAATCCAGAAGGTTGTGCTTGATCATGTAGTTATCACTCTCAAGAAAAGTGAACTATAAATATATATTCTAATCCAGAAGGGTGTGCTTGATCGTGTAGTTATCACTCTCAAGAAAATTGAACTATAAATATATATTCTAATCCAGAACGTTGTGCTTGATCATGTAGTTATCACTCTCAAGAAAAGTGAACTATAAATATATATTCTAATCCAGAAGGGTGTGCTTGATCGTGTAGTTATCACTCTCAAGAAAATTGAACTATAAATATATATTCTAATCCAGAAGGTTGTGCTTGATCATGTAGTTATCACTCTCAAGAAAAGTGAACTATAAATATATATTCTAATCCAGAAGGGTGTGCTTGATCATGTAATCACTCTCAAGAAAAGTGAACTATAAATATATATTCTAATCCAGAAGGGTGTGCTTGATCATGTAATCACTCTCAAGAAAAGTGAACTATAAATATATATTCTAATCCAGGAGAACTTTTATACCCAAGTTCCTTTACTCAAGAATATTTTATTGCTGCTGGTTTATTATAACTTTATTTTCGAATAGTTTAGATAATTTGTACGGCCGTGATACTATCATGGTAGTGTTTTAATCAAATAGTGGTTCGAGTTCTAGCCCTCGGAGTCAAAAGGCATTTTGACCAATTAATTTTTGGAGCAATATGAATACCAATGACTTAAGTCTTATTATTATTAAAAATATCAAGAATTTACAAACCTATTTTTTCATTTATAGTTTTTATTTTTTTTCCTATCCATATCAACAATGTTTTTTTTATCTTTATCGCTTATCTTATTTCCTATTCTTATCACTTTTTTTTTATCCTTGTTGCCATTTTTTTTCCTATCCTCATCACCAATATATTTTTTAAACCTTTATCACTAATATTTTTTCCAATCCTTATCACCAATGATTTTTATCCTTTTCGCCAATTTTTTTTCCTACCCTTATCACCAATGTTTTTTTTTGACAGCGCCCGGCCCTTAAGGAGAGTTTGTTCTCTAAACGAGGCTATATCATAAAAAGTATAATGTTCTTTATTATTATGTTAAACCTTTGTATGTAGGCAGTTAATAAAACAATAAATTGTTATGTAGCTTACAATGAATATTATTCTTCAAGTAATCTATTCATTTAATGCAAAAGGCCCTGTTGATATATTGTATTTCAATTTATAATATAATATTATATAATACTTTCTTCTATACTTCATAGATGGCAGTTTGATGTATACACTGGAATATATAGATGTCGGAAAATTTATTAAACAACGGCATTCCGTGTACGAGTGGTGTATCTCTTAACTGCTCAGTTCGGAAATAGAACACCGAAAACAATCTTAATTTGCGGTGGCATAAATAATTGTCAGGTACATTAAACAAAATTATATTTATTAAATAATGTATAATGCTAAAAAACATTATTGATATATCAACGGGAAAAAAGGAAGAAAGAACATTACATATAATAAAAAAATAAAATGACTCTGGCGATTGTTTCGAATAAATCATTATAAATAATTATCGTATGAAAATTTTAATTACAACCATTTCGAAGATAATTTGCTACGACCAACGTTAAGCAAATATTATAATTTACTCGGCTTTAATAATATTTTATGTACAATATATTCTCGTGTGTTATTCTCCGTATGAGACAAAGTTGTGAAAACAATTTCCACTTTAATTATGTAATATTGAGGGTTTAAAATTCTCTTCAAAGTTTCCATAGTAACGAGCGATTTAGCGAAACTTAGCTAATTTATATTTGATTTATACGTAAAGCGAAAAGTTGAAAGAAGCACTTTGAAAAATTTATAAAGTATGAAACTTTTTTTAATGGGTTTTTCACCTTTCTCTTGGAAAAGTTGTGTATTCATTTTGTTATTATTATCGAAGCAATATTAATTTGTAACAAAATTCCTTGCTTTTTGTGAAACTCAAAATGGTACTAGGATAAATTTTAATATCCCTTACCTGGAATTGTAATATTGTATTTTGCAAATGGAATTTTTGCTAAGAACAAAAATATCAAGTTTGAGTAAAAAAATGATTAAATTTTCAACTTGACGTTTGATTAATTTACTCATTCATATGGTCCGAACTGGAGTAGTGTGTATATTTGCTAGCGTGTTCGGGAGACAATATTGTATTCGGCCTCAGTAATTTAGCCTTCGGTTTAAGAATCACTAAAGTAAGCAAGTATCTTACAATTCACCAGCGCATGTGCTGGAAATACTATGTGGAAAGGCAACAACACTCGCATACGTCTAACGTAACGTATTGTTACCAGACGGGACATTTTTTTATTTATATTTTGAGTACCATCGAGAATCGAACCCGAAATCCAACTAGAAGTTCAACTAGGCAACGGAGGTTGTCACTAAGTCATGAAGATGTATGTTTGAAAATGCGTGTTTAATATTAAGATTAGAAAATCTTGACATAAGAAAACATTGTTTTTTTTTGTAGTGTTTTTATATGTCTGTTGTGTTAAAACACAACATATGTGATGTTTTCTCTATGACAATAATAATAATATTAAAAAGTAAACATCAATGTGGCCATTTAGAGAACGAATTTCACTTATGGAGCTTTTATATATTATATGTAAAATTTGCCTTACTATAATGGTTCATTACCGATTTCAAACACCTCCGTCTTCCTCGTTAGGTGAAGATGAACACTTAAATCGAGATTTAAATTATGTCTCAATATTATAAACAACCAACTTAATTAGCCCTCTGCTAAATATGTTTCCCGTTCAAAAGCCATATTTTTTACGCCTTCCTACTCCCCTGCCCTTATTAGCCACTACTCCCCTCCCTCTCTCATGTACCTATTACAATTAGAAAAAATATAGTTTATACATAATTTAGTTCACCTTCACCTGACGAGGAAGTCAGATATTGTTGAAACCGATAGTGAATTCCAATACAAAATTAAAAACAAGTGTTTCATTTATTTTATTAAAAATGTATAAACATGATATACTCGTACCATAAAGGTAAAAATCATGTTTTCTAAGATTTAAGAAATATATAATTGATTTTATGACAAAGATTAAAAATGTAATGGCTGCGATCATTCTGTTACATATTTCTCTGCATATGCAGATCTATAAAAACAAATTGCGAATGAAAACCGCAGAAAATTTACAAGGGGAACTCGAACCACAAAGAAAGTCTGTAAATCTTACCATGTGTGATATTACAATGACGACCTCTTTGGCCTAGTCGATAACACTCCTGTTTTCCGATCTGGGAGTTGCGGGCTTGATATCCGTTGTCACCAATATTTTATAAAAAGGGTTCCAGTCTAGTTTTTACTTAAGGCGTGCTTAAACATCATTATATTTACAACATTTTCGTTGAATACAGTAAAACCTGGCGGTTTTATAGTTATGTGGAAATAGTTATTATATTTTCCAACCAACCAGAAATATTTCAAAGAAAACAAAATAGAACCCTTTGTAAAATAAATATGGTTCCTATGGGAATTTAACCCATAAACCTCGGATATGGAAGACAGACGTCTTTCTGGTAGGTTGGAAGAGATTGATATAAAAATCCACCAGGTTGTACTTTACACCACGAAAGTGTTATACAATACAATACAATATTCCTACTTTTATCTGGTAGAGTGTAATGTGAGTAAAAGTTAAAAAAAACAATAAAACTCAATACTACATGGTACTCGCATATTATGTAATCTTATTAAATTGCTTAATTCTAAAATGCAGTTCTGTTTTAGTGTTATAACAATAAGACAACTTCCGTGGCCTAGTTGGCCATTTGCTTGTTCTATTCTGGTTTTGATTGGTTGAAAGAGATTATTACACGGCAATAAACTCGCCAAGTTGTATTGTACACAACGAAATAATACAGTACAGTACATACATATAACATATACACACTTTTAGAGTTGCTTAGTAGGAAGAGATTGCCAATAAGTGCATTAAGCTACATTTATTAAAAAAATAAACATTGAACACATAAGTAAATTGGAAAAACTATTGTTTTTTCACAGAAACATATTTTCAGACATAATAACTTGAAAACATATTAAATGAACCTCTCAGCATGTATGTGACTTCTATAAATTTGAATTCAAAACGTTATTGAGATATGATATCACAAAACAGAGTTATATGCTAGGTCATATATTTTTTGTTATTCTTATCCACGGGAAAAGCTTGTAAATGAATTCAGACGAAATTAGGTCTGAAAGAAGGATTAAAATAAAATAAAAAATATAATAATTAAATTTAAATAAAATCGGGATGTTAATAATGGATATGAATGATTGACAATTTAATTTTGACTAAAAAAATTCAGAAAGAACGATCAAAACCGGTATGTAAAGAATGATAAACAATAGGATTTTTACCTCGAAAATAGAGATTTTGTAATTATTATTTTTTTAACAAAAAAGAACTTTATACCAACTCAAAATATTTATGTAGTAATATATCTGTAAAATATGTTAAGACTTTTTTAATCAATTAGGTGGAATAAAAATTTCTTCAGCTATTTTTTTCCTATCTATCCCACAAAAATTTGAAAAGTTTTCACTATGTTTAAATAATCCCTTTGTCATTACCATAAATTTTAATTTCCAATAAAATAAAATGGAAAGAATTTAAAACTCTTAAAAAATCACGAAAAAACAATATTGAATCTGACAGCGGAGAATTGTTTTCTAATTCGTTTTATATATTTTCAAGGAGAAATTTTAAAATTCACTCTAACGGACTTTTCTCTCTCTCCCCTATTATACCATCGTACAAAATGTAAACTATATCATCTTAGCTTTCAGTAAAAAGAGTTATATTTATTTTGTAAATTAATGTATTCTACTTTTTTATAACCACAAAAGCATATATCTCAAATCCATTTATATAAACAATATCATGCTACCGCACAAAGGTAAGCTCTTTTAATAGCATTTATCATCAAATTGAAACAAATTTCAGACGATATTTTAACCGTTGCTGCTTGAATATTTTCTTTAGTTGTTCGATGACTTGTTGGACGACACATCATTTAATATGTTACAATTCCATACAAAAAAGTTTTGGTGGATTAGTATCAATTTATTAATTTGAAGAAGAACTGGAAGGGATCCAAGCTACTTCTAAGGATGTGACACGGTTGAGCAAATTGAAAATTCGACTGCGAAATATAATACAAAAGAGTTCGGTTCAGTCAATAATTTACGAAGGGGTCTCCATTCAGCTTTACAATGGTTCATCTTCGGATCGATTGGCTACTGCGGTCTATTGGCGTCGAAGGATACTTTTGCTGCATTTGAAACTTTCTGTGAAAGCACCAGCAATTGCTAGGCTGCTTGAACTCCAGGCCTTAAGCCATTTTATTATTTTTACTGCACTGCGAGTCATTTTCCATTTCCCGTGATGTTGGACCTTAGGTCAGCCGTTGCTATTCCACTCCAATGTGTCGCCACCGGAAAAGGATTCCTTTTGGGCAGTTCCTTCTTTGTCACTTTTAACTGAACTATTATACGAGAGATCAGACGTATGATAAAACAAAATAATATGGGTGAAACAGATCTTGGCGGTTAGTCGATGTCATCACCTCTGGAGTTAATCGGTCTGAAAACATTATCTTCAAAAATGTTATTGTTACTCGTGTTGTGTGATATGTAGCACCATCTTCCTGAAACTACATATTTTCTAAACTCAGTTTATTGTGTGACAGAAAGTTCTTGATCATAGCTCGGTAGCGGTTGCCATTTACAGTACAGCGTTACCCGCAGCGTCGTTGAAGAAATAAGATCCAATCACACCTCCTGACCGAATCCACACCACACCGTCACTCTGTGAGGTGATAATGGTCGCTATTAAATCATTTGTAGATTTTAGTGCCCTAGTAGCGGCTATTTAGTTTATTACATAACCACTGATATCAAAATAGACTTCGTCACTCATTATGATTTTCTCATGAAGATTGAGGGCAGATTTTCACATGTTAGTTCGTTTTAATAATAACAATGTTTTTTTGAATCCTAAAAACACATTGTAATGATTACTTATATAACCAATTTGTTATATATTTACGATTTTACTATCAAATATAAACTGTTAATGTTGGGTCTAACTCAAGTTGCGACCAATATAAATTGTACAGTTAAGTTTTGGCCACCCAGTAATTATACTTACTCAAAAATGAAAGAAAAAATATATTGCCATCAATATTTTCGTATTATATATTATATAATATCCACCGATTTACAAAAATGAGTCGTCCTGCTCACATACATATTTTTAATATATATATACTATTCGTGCCTTAGCCCTTCAGCTACAGTTTCTTTAAAGAAAATTTATTAATCTTTTTCTGACCCTATTGTTATACCACGGTGTCAATTCCAATTTATAATAATAGTATTTATAATAACTATGTAGTCTGTAAGATATACAAAAATCTCCTTCATTAAAAAGAAACCTTTTTTTCATTTCATTTAAATACATTTAAATGGTCAATAATTTTAGATCCAGTCAATGAGGAAATGTTTAAAAATTGAATAATTTCCAAAAAAGGTCATTATTTTAGGATAAATATTGGTTATCTATTTTGCAACAAATTCAGATTGAATTTCGTAATTAGTAAAGAATTATTTTATTTATATTCCACGAATATTCGTAAAACTTTTGCCGAAAACCAATTTTAATATTCAAATACACTTTGGCTTAATTAAAACAATAATTGATGTTGTATACTTTCTGAGAAAAAGCGATTACACTAATTGAAGCAATTAAACCGATTTAAGCGTTAAGTTACAAAATGAAAATGGATAATATTCTAACTCTGGCCAGGGCCGACATTTATAATGATATATTTTTTCTATTAAAAACTCAATTAAGTTTAAATTAAATTTGGAGATTACCTGGACACGAGTGATAGGTAAAAACATTTTTTTAATTTGTTTGTTGAAAATTTCAGACCGTGGCATGGACCCGCCTGATTATTATGAAAGAGATCGACAAGAAACATATTTTCATCTGATAAACCAAAGAATATTCGTAAGAAACATCAATCATAAAAAATCTTCATGCGTAAAAATTTCTGCACACTAAAACCAAAACTTGATTCATGCGATTTCTGCTCTTTTCAATTTTGGACAATGCGGACCTGTCATTTTGATATTACGGTTATAAACAAGTTAACCAAATACAGCGTTTTCAAACTGTTTGTCTTAGATTTATCTTTAACCTGAAAAAGCACGATCATATCATGTTGTATGAGGAAGAACTTTATAAGTTGAATGTAAGAAACATAAACGAAATGCCCATGTTGTCACTGTTGTGTAATACGAGTATTTTGTCCCGATGCCTCCCATTATCTCGCTGAAAATATTTAGTATTTTTTCCGGTCATACTCGTAGACATGCGTTACGCTTAAGCAGGGATTGTTTATTGACTTTCCCAGTTCAGGTTATGTCATCCTTTACCGTTTATACAGTAATGCTGTCACCTGACAATAAGTCCACCAAATTGTTATTCAAGGAAGTGGTAAATAAATAGTTTATAAAAACAAAGATAATAAGACTATATTATTTATAGTTAATACATTAACATTGTGGAGGTTTAAAGACATTGTAATTTGTTTTTATCAAACACCGTTTATTCCACTTTTTATAACGGTATAACCGCAATAATAAGACTATTATACCGCAATAATAAGATTATTAAGGTAAAGATCTTTTTAGAGCACTATGGACAGAGTGATGTAAAAAGAATCCTCCGATTCGTCAGTCAAAAATTGAAAAATTAATGATACTCAGTTTATGGTCAGAAACAAGCTTAACATCAGCTTCTAGGAGGGCGGAGAAAGGATAGGGTCGAGTGTGGAAAACAGATTTAGACCATCAATCCCAATCACAATATTTTTTATTTATCAATTAATTTTATCATTTTCTTAAAATGCTCATAAGACATTTAAATTTGCTATCATCCGAACCAAAACAATTCATTCGCATGATACCTCTCAGCATGTATGCATTCATCATACGGATATGTATGATGAATGCATACATGCTGCTATAAATACTCGTTCTAGTAATTCGACGCAATCTCCAAATTTGTATTTTTTTGTGTAGGTCATATGACTAAGAAATGTTTATGAGTAAGAAAAAGATATTTCTTAATGTAAAATACGTTTTACAGAAATTAGTATCTAAATAATTTTAAATACATTCTCCTTAACGCTTTAGGCGACTGCGCGTTTAATCTCTCCCTTAGATCGGCTCAGCTCCACCCACGCTAAGGTTAGATATATGAGCTAAAATGTTTTAATTGAATCCTGAAGAAAATTTTTACAGAAAGCAATTTTTCCTTGTAATATTTGGGCTTAAATTATGGGGCAATTCTTTATCTAAGAAAAATTGTTATAGATGAAATTTTCGGGGCAAATGTTTTCATAAATTTTCTTCTATTTTATTTGTAGTTGTCTCATTATAATATATTTTCAACGAAAATGTATTTTCTAATAAAGTAGATTTTATTAAATATTGTAAAAATTGATGGATTTTGAGAAAATTCATCGAAACAATTTTTATACACATATTTATACGTGTATATCAATTATATTTATACAGTAGTGTATTTTAGGTATTGTATTACAATTTCGTTGTACATATACAGTATAACCTGACGTTTTTTTATGTGTGGCAAACTCTTTCAACCGATCAATTTTATCAAATATAGTTTAACATAGTCACTTAAAATTAATCAAAAGTTAACAAATACATTCAAGGAAACATTTTTTACAGACGTATTAACACTTCCCTTACTGTGCTAAAAAGTTACGCCAGTTACGGTGATGGCTACTGAGGGTACACTAAAAATGTATGTTTTAAATTAAAATTATGCAAAATCTATTAGTTTTTTTTTTTAATTAGCTATAAACATCATTTTATTGTGTAATAAAATGTCGAATAATATAAAATAAGTGTAAGAAATGATAAAATAATAGTTGAAACAGAGAAGTGATATTTCTATACGAATATAATTTTCCCACTGCGTCGTTCGGTCTGCGCAACGTTCAGAATGCGCATGACTGAAAAGAGGTCTCCAACCTTTTAACACTTCCCTTACTGTGCTAAAAAATTACGCCAGTAACGGCGTTGGACACTGAGGGTACACTAAACATGTATGTTTCAAATTAAAATTATGCAAAATCTGCTAGGTTATTTTTTGTTATTAGCTATAAACATCATTTTATTATGTAATAAAATGTCGAATAATATAAAATAAAGGTAAGAAATGATAAAATAAGAGCTAAAACAGAAAGGCATTTCTATAAGAATATTATTTTTACGCTGCGTCGTTCGGTCTGCGCAACATTCAGAATGCGCATGCGTGATAAGAGATTTCCAGCCTTTTAATTTTTTTTCATAAAATTATACAATAAAATGTAGCGTGTATTTTTTTGGCAATAAAACCATAATTCGAATAAAGACAATAAATAACATATAAACAAAATATAAAATGAATATATAAATTCAAAAATCAAGGTTTTAGGGCGAGAAATTTATATAGTATAAACAAACACGAAATTCAAAATTATATATAAACAAACACGAAATTCAAATCAATAAAATTTATGCAATTTGGAAAATATAAACACTACAGAAAATTTGAAAATAGGACAAACATATCATATAATCAAAGTTTAATCCTGTGGAGAAAGTTATCGCAATTGGGGCATGAAACCACTTTTTTTTTTACTCTATTCTACGTACTAAACACGCACGTGTTTGACAAATATTGCAGAATAGCCTGGTTTTTTTTCTCGAATGTTTTTAATAAAACCCACAACTTCCTCTTTTGAGGACCTCACGGGGTGCCAACAGGGTATTATTTACTAATGTTTCGGATATTGACTCGCCACAATATGTTAAAACTGTATTAAAAGCATCTTGTTGTTGCTATTTTTCCTTTTTAAGATATTGGGCATTGCCAATTCCAAACTTAACTCTCTTTTGAAATGTTTTCGGTGGTATTAATTATTTTGTTTCCACTCTGGATATTTGTCTATCCATAAGAGGTATGCATTCAATGCAGCCATATCTATAATTTCCATAAAAAGACGGAAAGGCCATCTTCTCGTTGACCTTGAGCAAGAGTACTCTCAAGTAATTTAGTCTCCCGTATCTACTCCAATTTTCGTATTATTATAATGATGTATAATTACTATAGTGGCTTTTGTTTTTCTGAATAATCAATTTCTGCATCATTGAATTGAGTGGATAATAATAATACTGCTTTATTTTTTGTGGTACACACGAAACAAGTATTTTATTTTCAGCTACTATGGATTGTTTTCTCTCTAGACGGTATAAATTCAAGTGAGATTACTCTTTTATTTTTTCGAAGCGTGCCAGTTAGAGTTAAACCTTTTAATAAAAGATTATCGGCTAATTTGATGGAGGTAATAAAAATACCTGTGGTTATCCTCCTGTTCGTGCCATACTGCAGTTGAACCATTTCTATAACTACTCAGTTACCTTGATTTATCTCTCTACGATTATTTATCATACCAGAATAAGCCTGTAAATTTGTTATGCGTCATATGCCGCCGCAGTCGGCAGCAACCCAGATTTTGATGCCATATTTACCAAGTTTAGACTTCATGTACACGCGAAATGAACAATTCTCTCTAAAGTTTGGCAAACGTTCATCTACAGTTATATTCGAAGATGGAGAATAATTGCTTTTGCACATATCCATAAACATTTTTGAAATCCACTTAATTGGTTCTAATTTATCTGAAAAAACCCTGATATCTCTCTTCTCGGGTTTCTTTATCATCAAAACGAATATGACTGTAAATATAGATGAATCTATCTCGAGACAGAGCTGTTGTGAAAAATGACTGGCAAAAGGGACTTTCACTTATCCACAATTCACTCAAAGATAGCTTTCGTGTTCGATTTCTGCCAGGTGCGAGCAATATTCCAATGAATTCATATAACTCGTCTTTTGATATTGGTTGGTTCTTTTCTGAATGAATTCGATTTAAATGACGATTTGTTTCTTAAACATCACTTTTACCACCTCTTCATTTACAAACAGACAACACATATCTTTTATGGAATGTACATTTATACTTGAATTTCTCAGTCCAGAATCTTCGATGAGAATATTTGATACCCGACCGATGCCTCGAAGATTGAGGTGGTACTCGTAATGAACTCCATTCGAATCCATGTTTTGATGTAAATAATATTTCTTCGTCTTCTTCACTCGTCTCCAAATCAGAATATACTTCATCCTGTACCTCGACAAAATCTTCTGATTCTGATATATTGCCTGTCGCCTTAAATTCCAAATCGCTATCATCGCCGTCGATATTTCCCGCCATCTCAATTATTATATTTTTGAAAATGAAATTATAAATAAAATGTACATTTATTATAAAAAGAGTAATGGTACAATATAACATACCAGATAAAAAATGATAATAGAAAAAACATACCAGATAAAAATTAAAAATAACAATCAGGATTATAAAACTGGTGACGAACCCCTGGAACGAACTGTCAAAAAAGAATGAGTGTTTGACATTTCGTCAATTCGCGATTTAAAATCATTAATTTCTGTTGAATTAACTATGAATGTTTTGTTTCCTAATGACATCATTCAAATCATAGAGGTTTCGATGAGGAATACATAAAGTATGAAGACCCTGCAAGCAGTATATTTCGAGAAATTAAATAAAATATAAGTCATGATCACTCGCTATCCATCACCGTACGGCAAGTGTTAAAAACAGTTGTATACAAGCATCTTATAAGAATTTGAATATACAACTTTCGTTGGATACAGTACAATCTAGCGAGTTTTTGGCTTTGTGGCTATCTCTTTTAATACACCAGAAAGGTTTTAAAGAGACTTCAAGTTAGGTATCCTTTTTATAAAATCCGATACCAGCAGGAAGTGAACCTGCAACATCCAGGCTGGATATCAGGCGTCTTACTAATTAGGCTACTAAGGGTATGGTAGGTACATATAGATCGATTAAGTCGTTCATAATCCAAAGTAACTCCAAGATTGCTTCATGAATTTGCGTAACAAATCTCGGAAAGTGCCAAGTAAGGATGATTATTGAACAACTTTGTAATATTTTTACAAGAGTTGTAGGTCTTGCCAATAATTAGTTCATTCATATATTTATATTATTTAATGTAATAGGTTTTATTCGATGGTTTTTATAATTCAACTATTAAGAATTCTATTTCCTATAGCAGCGTTTAAATCGATAGAAGATAGACGACCTCCGTGTCCTAAATGGTATAATATTTGTCTTCCAACCCGGGATTTTAGTTCCGTTTGAACCCAGTTTTTTTATATTAAAGGGTTCCAATTTGATTTTCACGTAGGCTACTTGAACATCTTTCTGGTTGGTTGGAAGGCAATGCCACATATTACTATAGCCACTAGATTGTACTGTATACAACAAAAGCGTTATATAATACAATAACACAAGATCATGTTTTTATATTGAAAATGCGATAGGAGTATAACCTTGCAACCTTTAAAAATAAATTAAACATATATACACAAATATCATCCCGCCATGCCCTTTGCTGAGTAGGCAGAGAAAACAAATTTTCCGACTTTTCTGTACAAACAGACGACTTTCGCTTCTCTCATATCTTACATCTCGTCATACACAATCTTCAAGTATTCATACTTCTCACTTTACGTCGTTTCAAAATATGGTCCACTTGATCCAGCTACATTTTCCTTGGTCTACCTCTTCCACGCACACTTTGAATTTCTGATTTGTTTACTCGCTTATTCATTATTCTATCATTGATTCTCTCCTCATGTCCAAACCATCTTAAAACTGCTTTCTTCGTCGTAATCAAAATTTCCACTTTATGAATTATCTAATAAATTATCGTAAATATGCCAAATTGACTGTATAGAAGTAAAATGGTATAAATAATTAAAATCAATGATTTAGACTTTATTTTGTAAGTGAATGTATTGTTGGATGTTTTTCAATCTAATAAAAAAACATCGAGTTAGGTGCAAACATTTTACGACCAAAATGCGAGTTAATTTTGAAACTCCAAACTTCACAATTCACAGCAGGAGTACGGTTTATCTTGAAAAATAAACTCGGGGTACACAAAAACATCCCGATAGAAAAATATTCCATTTAGATTTAACCCGAGCTGACTTTGTCCAATAAACGGCGATTAGCTGCCCTTGATTGCGGTTGGAACATTGCTGAAATTCTAAATTTACATTCTTAACGAGACAGCATCCAAAAATTAGAGTTATCATTTCGACAGTTTAAAGTACAGATATTGTATATTCAAATTTGGTCGTTTTTATGATAATAACGAGGAATTATTAACAATACACTTGTTTACTTAATAAACAAATATTTTGTGTCCAAAACACAATTTCAAAATCTTTTTCATCGTTTGTAAAAACCGAGCGTTGTACATATGGTAGTACTCTGATATCTCTGGAACTTGGTGCACCACATGTCTCCATCCTTCTCAGTTCTTCGCAATGTTGAACACATCCTTGAAAGATAATTTTATTAACTCCTTTATTTGGTCCTTCAATCTTATGGCACACCTTTCTCTTGCTCGTTTTCCCTAAACGGTCTACATGATCACCAGCTTCTCCACAATTTCTCAATTTTTTTCTGGAAACATATCCTAATTATATTCAAATTCATTTCCTGTAAGTTTTCAAAAGTCTTTCGGTAATTTCTAATTCTCGAATGACAATGACGTCGGTGCGCCCTGTGATCTATTAGATACGGAGTATTCATCTCCAACACCACATCTCGAAGTTTACTATCAGGTTTCGTTCCTTCTTTCTCACCTTCCATATTTCCACTCCTGAGAGTACTAGAAATTTAACTTGACGGATTTGGGTTCTTCTGAGTATAGACCTATTAATCCATATCTTGGTCAGATTAATTCAGTGTACCCATGGTAAATTGAAAATTTTGAATAATTAACCTTAGCGAACATTCTTAGTAGCAGTGGGAAGGCCGACACTCCGATGGCTGGATAGAGTGGTGAGGGATGCAAACAACATCAGTATCCAGAACTGGTGTAGCGCTGCACAGGACCGTCAGTCATGGGGGCGAGCTCTGCGGGAGTCCAAGACCCGACCTGGGTTGTACAGCCATGGATGGATGGAACATTCTTAGTGAACATTTATAGTAAATCCGAAATATTTGTAAAGTTAAAGATCACATTGACTGCTATCCCAGGCTAGCGTCCCAGTAAAAGCAAACTTTTCGTAATGAACAAATGTGTATCACTGGGATAAAAAGTTACTTAAACAAAAATTCGCTGCTTGGAAAGTTTTCAAATGGTCTATATATGCAGCTTACGAATTTTAAGAGTTGTTCAAGCTTATAGATAATTTCAAAAGGATATCGTAATAAGTCACATTATCTGGGATCAACTATTGTTTTCTATAGCTCATTCAGCTAGAGCAGTTTATTGGCCAGAAGAAGAACATGAATTCTTATCCCGCTTGTAAAAATATTATGTAATGATTCTTATCGTCTTTTCGAAGCGAGGCATAAAACATTAAGCGTTTTTTTAATTACTGAAAATGTTCCCAAATGTTTTATGGTCACATTAAGGTGGTAAAATATTAAATATTCATTAAAACCAACTATGATAGTACAGTTGACACTTTTCAAAAATATATATGATACGATACGACAGACTATCCCTCGTAGTTTAGGAAGAAGCCTATACGCGTATAGGTAAATAGTGTGTAAGCTATTGCACTTGTGTAGTAAACACACAGTTTTGACAAATCAAACGCAAAGTTCCGATGTCAAGAAGAACCAAGTTTCAAGATGATTGATAGGTTTAATCTACTGCCACCTCCTGTTAGACAATGTTTTGTATGGTGTTATTTTTGTGTTGCTTAATAGCGGTATACAAAATTATGATTAGCAGAGTATAAGCTATAGAAAATCATAAGCTCAGATATAAAACGGTCTAAGAGTAGACTCAATCCGGAAGTGAATCTACTAGGAATCGGTCCTGGGTACCTTTATGTTTAGTGTGAATGATACCTGTTAAGCCACGGCCGTCAACACACAGAGTTAATGTATACTTAATTTATTTATAACATATTGTCATCGTTTTTTTATAAGTATTTCCATTATTTTTAAAGATCCGAGTATTTTTACATATAACATCACTTTGAAGCCTGTGCCGTTAACCCGGCCGCACCTTTTCGTGTCCCTAGGGCGCTAATCTGATACATAAACACGGCACTGCGATTGCTTTATTAATTAGACCTTGTTAAGCAAAATACTCTGTAACACAATACAAACTGAACCACTTCTACCCCTCTCGACGGTATCCCTAAGGGCGGAAATCGCTTGCCGAGTTCTATAGGAGATTTACATTATTCAAAATGTATTGCTTTTCGAAGGAGGTTAAATAACTTTGTGGTAAAATTAATATCTTTCAGGTCAGTATTTTGCCAATTGATTGCTACTTAACCGCTCTTCTCGATAAATTCGTATTTATAACCCCTTCATATTTCAATACTATCCTTAACAATATCGCTGACGGACTATTTATTACCATGCATGTTATATAATATTACATATTGATTTATGAAAACAATATTATGGAATCTTTATTGATTTTAAATATGTATTTAACACTTTAAAACCCGATCAAATTCATGACAACCTTTCCCAGTGCCCGACTTGATTTTGAAAAATTCAGATTTTTGTTAAGAGTTTACTAAAATTGCTTCATCTTAGTCAATTTTAAGAATATTGTGACAAGACTTAGAATATTTGTATAAAATACTTAGGTAAATTTAGTTTAGTATAGTTATTTTGCTAAAACTCTTTTGTGGAGAGTTACATTACACTCCTTACACATGTACCTCACTTCTTTTTTTATGCTTAGCATACTTTGCAAGATCTGCAGGTTTTATCTTTTTTATCAGTTGATGGAATACATATCAACACATATTTATCACAGACTTTCTTTGACAACCTGTTTGAAGGATTCTGAAAATTTCTCATTCTATTTGGACCTGTAGTTGATCTCCAGGTTTAAATATTAAAATTTTCAAGATCTGACACTTCACTGCACACTGATGACGCGACATCATAATCTCCTCATCGATCGATTCATGCATATTTTTATTATCTAGGATATTGTCCATGTTAGAAATCAGGAGACTATCGTTTCTAGGTAGAATTATTCACAAAAATATTTGCTAGATATCAGTAGAATGTCTTTTTTGGAAGAGGTCTCAATCACGTGAAAACGCGGGACCGGGACTCTACGCGAATCTAATTTACCTCGTTAAAAGACGGGATTGGCATACAATTTATTAATATCAATGGATATGTTTTATGTGAATTGTAATAAAAGCTGGAGAAAAAACAGGATTCAAACTGACTTTTTTTGCATTATGTGTTTGTATTGTATTACACTTTCTTTGTATAGTACAACCTGGAGAGTTTATTGCCGTGTGCCAATCTCTTCCAACAAACCAGAAAGGTTTTTAACTAAGCCTTAAATGGAAACCAAACTGTAACCTTTATTTAATCTGCGTACGAACTAGGATCGAATCAGCAAACCCCGACAGGCACATTACCAACTAAACTACGAAGGTAGTATGTTTCATTAAAAAAATAATTGTGATGGATTTTCTCTCAATTCATTTTCTTTAAATGTTTTGTATGTCAGTTGAACATTTGTAAATATTTGGCGGCCTTAAATTGAGATTGATCGATACATAGAGTTAAATTATTATTATTCACATATTTAGGTTGCCGGGATTGAAGGTGTAAAAAGACCCCTGTCATACCCAAGCACATCAACAAAATGTCTCTTTGTCGACTGTCTATGTTTATATTTATTTAAATTTAGTATAAGAAACCAATGGTAATTAATTACCTGATCTCTGAAACCACAAAAGGCTAATTGACTTCCCATTTCCAAGTTATATTGCTCTTGAATTAGGAAGAAGCACAATGTTAACAAGAAAGTCTTCGATCTTCATCAGAAAATAATGATTAACTCCGTCTAGCGAGCCAGTGCAGAGGACCAGACAACATATCATACCTAAATGTATTTCTGCAACGAAACAAGAATATCCATTTATCAATAATTCGATGACTACACTTTTGTTGAACAACTTTGCGGGGTTACTGCTATAAGGCAATATTTTCCAGCCAACCAGAAATACGTAAGAGTGCTCATCTGAAAATTAGACTAGAGCTCTTTAAAATCAATTGAATTCCAACAGCAATCGAACCCGAAACTTCCAGATTGGAAGATATACATCGTATCAACTAGAATCCGGAAGTCATGCTAATATTTATTGCCTTTAAAAAAGTTTGAGATCTAATGTATTACGTTTTTTGTTCATATTCTTCAGTCTGTAAAATTTTACATAGACGATCATTTATGCATTTTCATCCCACTTCTCTTTTTTTCAATATATTCCTTAATGCATTTTCAATAAATGCTAAAATAGTATGGGAAAAGCATTCAAAAAATTTACTGAATCAGTCTCGCAAAAAACTCAATGAAGGCTTCTGAATATTTTTAAAGCTCGATCGCCCTTTAATCATGCTTACTTCATTACACCAAATACAAATTTTCCCCTAAATTTGTTATATTATGGTTCAAATAGTCAAAGCCTACAGGCTTCTTCGTCGTACTAAAGAGGTTCAGTTCAGTTCGTTCCAGCCACCACCCACGCTGTAATGGGAGACAAAATAAATCCCCATCCAGCGCGATCTTCCCTACTAGGTCGAAATCTTCTTTATTTTTTTATGAGCGCAACGTCACGTAGTGACGAAGAAGAAACTGCCCAAAGGAACTGTTTCTCCGGTGGCGATACTCCTGAATGTGAAGAGAATAGTAGACGACGGGTTTAAGGTCCGATATCACGAGAGAAGGAAAATGACTCGCAGCGCTGTAAATATATTTATAAAGCGACTTAAGGCCTGGAGTTCAAATAGCCAGCAAGATGGTAGTACTTTCAAAAAAGATATCAAATGCAAAAAAACCATCCTTTAACGCCACTAGACCGGAGTAGCCAATCAGTCCGAAGTTGAACCGGTGTAAGGCTAAGTGGAGTTCCCTTAGGAAATTATTGACTCGATTATTATCGCAGTACCACATAATGTGCTTTAGGGATTGATTCAAATGGTCCCAAAATCCCAACAGGGCGAAGGGACAAGATTTAGGGTAAATACTTGGGCATTAAAGCTCCCATGGGCAGAGAGAAATTGGGTAGTTCAATAGTTTGGCTGCACCCACGAGGAACCGAAGCGCGTCCTGATGGCAAGGAAAAAAAATGAATGTCTGTCTTCCCATGAAGGAGAACTATTAACGATATATCCAAGTTGACAACTGGGCCTCTAGGCGGACTCTAATAATTGTGTGAGAGGTCATTCCTGGCAAGTCGTGGTGGCGAACGTCACCTATACTCGCGGGTTGACCCTTACCGAGAAGGATAATCGCGACCCGTTGGCATCGTACGGGCTTCATAGATGTACTCTTGATTTAAGCTTATGTGTGTTAAACAAGTATGTAACATACAATAACAATTAGAGCTTACGATATTTTTTTGTATTTATAACCAGTGGTGGAGTTTACTATTCATGAAGGCTTAATATAATGAGGATGGGGTAAAGAGTAAGAGCGTGATTTAATATACGAGTATTTAAGGTCTATGGGAGTCATAAATACATTTTGTCATATTAGACCGCTTCTAAAAAGTCTACATTGGCTAAACTGTCGCAATTGATTTCAAACTTTGTCTCTTTGTATTCAAGTTCCTTAATGGGATATCTCAATTCTATCTCTCGAATCCACATCGGAGAGATAATGCTTTATAACATAACTTTAATGTCGATCTTATCTTCATGGAATAAATTTATTGTTCCGTATCGAGTATTATAACAGGGCTTTTACCGTTGTGAAATCCGCGATGTGGAATGGTCTGATTCTATGTATTAAACATATAAGTGGGGTGAGCACTTTTAGGAAGCATTTGAAGACAACTATTTTTAGGTTATCTTATCAAAAATTATGATTATATGAACATTACTATCACAAGATCTACAAAAGTTTGTTTGTAGTTAATTTCTCTAGTAAGTTTTCTGTAGTTTTTTTACCAAATATGTTTTTCTAAACATATACACATGTTGAGAAGTACTCAATCTAAAGGCAGTAACCACCATCTTCTTTCCTAATTTAATTTTTGTAATACTTTTAATGCCAATAAGATTGGATTCGATTCCTCAGATAAATCACCTTTGAGGAGCATCTGCTTTCTAAACAAAGCTACATTAATTACCCTTTTACTATTATTGCCGGCCTCTTCAGTTCTGACGAAGAACTGCGCTGCTTTAGAAGTAGTTGACCGGTAATATTATAAGTAATATTTAAATACAAAGTGTGTTTAGTATTAAAAACTTACAATGTTAGCACAAGTGAAGTCATTATTTAAAAAAATCATGCTTGTTTTCTTGCTCATTCGGTGTGAAAATATTTTTTAAAGAAACCTATTTAGAGATTTCCTTAACTCACCATAAAATTTCATTCAAATGCTCGTTAATTATTATTTTTATTTTATTTCACCAGCTTTAGAAAAATACTACAAGCTTGTCACGGTATACGTAAATTTATTATAAAATTAATGTTGAGTTCTTCGAGTTTCAACGTCGTGCGTTTGTCTTAACTGAACTACTTTGATTTAATTACGGTGAATGTTATTTGGATTAAAATAGATAAATATGCAGACTAAGTTAAATAAATATTTATTTTAAATCTTATTCATTAATTACGAATTCTTAATACCTTTAATTGAGTTTGGTTCAAAGAATATTCGTAAAGTAAGATTGTTTTGAAATTGATCTATGAAATGGTAAACGATTATAAAGTTACAAAACTTTGTTTTTCAAATGGTCAATACCTAATTTAGTTTAAAATTTAAAAACTACTTGTTAAAACCACATTATTTTCCAAATGTCTCTTTTTTCTTGTTTTTATTCATATTTAGAACATATTGTACTTTTCCTTGTTTATATTCATATTTAGAACATATTGTACCTTTTCTTGTTTTTATTCATATTTAGAACATATTGTACCTTTTCTTTATTTCAGATTACTAAACGTCGTTATATCCACGACGCAAATTTCTACCCCATATTTCTAAATATTTTTCCGTTAAATTTGAATACACCATTACTCCAGTTAGAGCTAATCATTCCTGTCGGCACAAAAGAATATCAGTTCGTCTGAAGAAAGTCTCTAGATAGGAGGTAGAAACACGTGGTGCGGTGATTAACGACCATTTCAACACGACACTTTTCGTAGGAAAAAATCAAAATATGCGATGCTCAAAAAGGTACAAAAACAAAGAGCGGAAATGTTTCAAGCAGCTATATCTAACGTGACGAAACTTGAATGCGGTTTGAATAAATCTCAACTGTCACTTGGCTCACCGCTAGGAGATTTTGACGTAATATAATTTTGAAAACGAAAATTGTGTACCAAGTCTTATGTATTGATTAAGGATATACACCAAATACAACTTTGTAGGTACTCGTATAACTGTGTCACTCCACAAGGAAGCATAATTATCATATTTCGATTTTTATTTATATAATTTTATTTTCATACCATATGTAGACTTGTAATATTTTTTTCGACCTGAAAGACATGAAGCGTTCCGGACGACCAGTGGACTTCGATGAGGACCGCTTAAACCATATTATTCATGAAGATCCCCTTCAAACCACCGTAGAATTGGCTGAGCAGATAAATTGTAGTCATATGACTGTACACCGCCATCTCAAATCAATGGGAAAAGTCCAGAAGTTCAGCGCTTGGGTTCCACATGTTTTGAGTGAAAACATCAAAAATCAACGTTCGACAATTTCTGCTGGTTTGCTCGCGCGTCATCGAGCTACGCATGGCCACAAGCAAAGGTTCCTTTACCGCATCATTACTGATTTAAAATAGCGGTATACAGTCATGTGACTACAATTCATCTGCTCAGACAAGTCTACGGTGGTTTGAAGAGGATCTTCATGAATAATATGGTTTAAGCGGTCCTCATCGAAGCCCACTGGTCGTCCGAAACGCTCCATGTCTTTCAGGCCGAAATTACCGTCTTTGAAATGCAAAAACCATCGACGAGATGTCCTTTCATTCATAGCATCTTCACCGTACACTTCGCAAATATCGCGAGCAGCTTTGGCAGCTTTATTCCCTCGATTGAACGCGAACAGAAGGAGGTGTCAAAAATGCTCCCTTTTGTCTACTTGACATTCCATTTTGAAGGCTTGTAATCAAATAAAATAATATATTTAACGTAAAAGCAAACACAATATCTTGTAGAGCAGAAAAGTTTCTTTCGAATGACGTATAACATTTACCATTTTGTTTTACTTTTGGTGCTCATTTTTTAATTTATAAAAAACGGACACAACTTATGTTAACACCCAATATATAAATATGTCATAAAATAAATAAATAAACAACATTATGTAGAGATGACAAAATATGTACTCGCACAATAATCAACACTCATTTATTTTTCTGTACCTATGTATTAGGTATATTTGATCTAATTTGAAACATTTAAATCAAACGAAAATCATCAGGTCTGGCAATTTTTCAAAGCTTTTTGCACGTTCGCATCATATTATATCAATTAAAACAGCAACCTTCGTGGACTAATTGGTAAGACGCTCGACTACCGCACGGGAATTTTGGGTTATTTTCCCAATGGTGTTTGAAAATAACTTAAATATGGTCCTAGTCTGGTAAAATAGTTTGTCTGGTAACAGGACGCGTTAGACTTGTGTGAATGTTGTTACCTCTTTACGTGCTATGTAGTATTGTCAACACGTGCGACGACGAACCGCGTACTCCGTGCCTACTCCAATGACTCTAAACCCAAAGGCTCGATTGATGGGGCCGAAGACAATTTTGTCTCTCAGCAACGCTCTTCAATATGTATAAATCATCGTTTGGTATGTTGAAAAGTACCATACGAATAAATGAATAAAGAAACATGAGAAATCGTATAATATAATACAATATTCCAAAATCAGAGTATCGTGCATCCTCCGGCGCGAGCGGTTCTATAACTCAATGATTAGTTTATGGGGGCGAAGACTTGGTTAATGAGATACGAGTATGTTAAAGTACGAGTATATACAATACCATATGAATAAAGAAGTTTTAAAAATATTTTGAAACATTTTTTATGTATTAACAAAATATTAACCGTGCATAACGTTTTAACCTAAATACTATATAAATAGACGTTATTCAATTATAAAACTTATACATACATATATTACCATCCCGTCATCTCCCTTTCCGGGTAGGCAGAGTAGACAGAGCGCCAGACTTTATCTCGACACACATCGTTCGGCTCTTCCACTCCGTGCAACTCAACATGTACGATTTTTCTGACTCATACAACATGTACGACTTCTCTGACTCATACAACATGTACGATTTCTCTGATTCATACAACATGTACGATTTATCTGGCTCATACAACATGTACGATTTCTCTGACTCATACAACATGTATGGATTTCTTTGACTTTCTACGTTAGCTTGTTTCAGAACATTATTCATTTGATTCAACCATACTTTCCATGGTCTTCCTTTCACACGCCTTCTACTCATATTTGCACTACATGTCTGTTTTGTTAGTCTTTCTTCATTCATTCATTCTACGTGTCCAAACCATCTCACTGTGCTCTGCTTCATCTTACTTAACACAATAGCCTTAAGTTCACATTCAAGCCTTATCACTTCATTCCGTATTCTGTTATACATCGTCACACCATATATTCTTCTCTTCTCGATGCCCGTATAAAACGTATAGGAAATAAAAATACATTACTCCTTATATTGAAGATATTTTTGTTGCAATGAATTATTATAATTTTTCATTCAATAAGTAAATAATAAATAAGAATACGATATCGTTTTGAAAATAAAAAAATACTGAAAAAGGAAATATGTTACGAACTTTAAATTAATATTTTTATATAAATATTAAATTAGAGTATTTTTGAAAACTGGAAAAGAGACGTTAATTTAAAATGTGAAATAATTAAGATAAAGACTCGTCAAAAGAAAATTAAATCTTTTTTTTATTCGTTTATAAAAGAAAAATCGTTTATCAACAAAGTGTTTTGAGCAGATGAGACATCAAAGGTCCCATTTATAATTTAGATATAAATGATGAAAATTCCGAGAACAGATTATTATTGTAATATTTGCTTTAGGTGAATAAATTCCCTCGTACATTAATTTAAATAAGTTTCCTTCAAAGGATTTGGATAATGTTGTTTATTTAAATTTACATGAACAATTTTCTAAGAAATAATATGAGAAAATTTAAACTCTTATTCATATTATTATTATTTGAAAGATCTCTTTACCAAAAATATGGAATAATTTCAAAAGATCTTTATATTTAATGTAAAAAAGTTAATTTAAGTTCTTTTCGTTCCATTTCTAATATTAAATATGAAAATTTTATAACATATTTTAAAAATTGGTGGATATATCATAGTTATAGATATTATTTTTTAGTCTCTTCTCTTGTCGGATCGACGCTAAAATATTGTGTGGGTTATGCTCCAAGCCAACCTGTTCGATGCCACAGCCTCTATGTTGGTCCAATCCAGGTGAAGTTCTTACTGTCATATTCTTATTGTCTCGTCACCATAATGTTCTAATTTATTTTGTTATTCTGCCACTTGAGATTTACCCAAAAATATTCTTTAGCAATTTATATACTGTCTTAATCATGTTGTCTAATTTTATTTTTAAGTGATATTCGTAGCCTAGTTAGTAAAGTGCCTCTCATCCGATATTCGTAGCCTAGTTAGTAAAGTGCCTCTCATCCGATATTCGTAGCCTAGTTAGTAAAGTGCCTCTCATCCGATATTCGTAGCCTAGTTAGTAAAGTGCCTCTCATCCGATATTCGTAGCCTAGTTAGTAAAGTGCCTCTCATCCGAATGGGGGTTGCAGTTCAATTTCCGTTAGTACTAAAAAAAAAATTTCGAATGTGGTTCCAGCATGGTTTTCACTAAAGACATTTTTAACATCTTTTGGTTACTTGGAAGAGATTGTCACAAGGCAATAAGCCCGAAACTTTGTATCATATATGATACAATGAAAAATTGATACAATAATACATGATTTATAAACAATTATTACCTTTTTCGTAATGAAACTGTTAAATTTCTTATAATATTAAAAAAAATAAGTAGAACTGAATAAAACAGGGCAAAAGAGATTTTTATATTTTTCATCTCCAAACTTTGTAAAAAGTTTGTAGTTAAAAGTCTACCTTATAATTTTTTTTTCAACTTTCAGAGTTTTTTAATGTGATATTTGTTATGGTGTTTATCACGTAGTGAAAGTATATTGGTAAGAAATATTCGTGTATAAATCTTTGTTAGGATTTAAAGGGTAAATTTTAATTTGCATATTAAATACTCATCATATTTTATTGAAGTATATGAATATGTTTCTGTCTTCCAGATAACATCCTACTATCTTCAGATTATCTTTGTAATTCTAGCGTTATAATTATTCCTAGTTTTTCAAGGCGTGTTTTCGGGCCATTCCAAATATTGGATATCTGGAATTATTTTTGAATATGATAATATATTGTAATTATATTGCGCTATATCTGGAGAATATTGTGGATGGCACATGACATTGGCGTTTCCACTTTGTTATTTCAAAACTGATTAACTATTTGTTAGATGTTGGTGTATTGTTATATTGATGAAAGTGAATTGTATATGCCAGTGATGAAAAATATTTCTAGTTTATGTTAACGCATCATAGATCATTCTAAACATCATAATTTGCTGTTCACTCGGCTCGACTTTTGAGCAATATTTCTTATTCAATCAGATGCTACATCGATATTTAAGAAAAAACCAAAGTAGCATTATTTATCTCAAGATATTCCTCTTTCTTTACTATTATACAATGCCCAACCTTATCCCAATTTTCCTTGAGATGAATCTTTTTTAAATTTTTTGTTGCATTTTTCAAATACTATGTTAAAGACATTGTTAGGTATATCAATAATAATTAGGAAATATAAGTTGGTACGCCTTCACCAAATTAATCAGTGAATGTAGAGGAATATATATCCTCACTAGTGTTTGTTAACCTTAACTTATTGGGGTTGGGAAAAGTAAATTTAAAAAAAAAACGCCAAAAAACTTTATAACAACGTTTTTATTTATTACAGCATGTCAAAGAGCTATGACATTTCCACATGCATAAAGTGCCATTCTTCTTGCATTAACACTTCAGAATCTCGCATTTCCAGGATTTTCTAAAACATTCACTAACGACGAACAGTGGACGTACACTTTAACTTGTGAATGTGAACAGTGAACACTGTAGTACACATTCACAGATTACTTTTGTGAAAGTGTACATTCACTAGTAATTGTTTGCTTTCACTGACCGTTCGATTCCTCAGTAACATAAACTCGTATGCGTACAGCGTTTCTTAAAAAAAATGCCTAAAAGAAACTAATTTTATTTCAAGTTTTTATTAAATTTTCTTGACTTTCTTTTATTCATAATTTATTACAAATAACTTCCTAGAAATTTAACATTTACAAAAATATATTGAAAAGAATGGAATGGATTTTAATGTGAAAAATATGTTTCCGAGAAAAACAAACATGGCTGGCTGAAAGCTTTAGAAATGAATAATGGCTGTTTGTAGCATGTTTCGAACGGAATATACTTTTTATTTTTGTTAGTTTCCATAGATTATTGCTGTCAAGGAATTCATCACAGTGGCTTTATTTAAAAATATTTTTTGTCTTTACCTTGTCAGGGTAATGCTAGGTTATTTTTACAGTATAATACGAATATATAGTATACTGTTATAAACATCGTATGCCAAACTGTCAGAGATGAACAGAGTATGCCAAACTGAAATTTGGAATCGATACTTTTATTTCAACTTTTACCAAATATCAGTTTGGGTTTGATACCCACTGGTACCCATTAAAAAATCCTGCTTAGTATTCACGTAAGACCTTTTTAACATATTTATCATTCGTTGGAAGAGACTGCTACATGACAACAAATCCACTAGGTTGTATTAATCAACCACCAAAAAATATGCCGGAGCATAAACCTTTTGGAGCTGGTCGGCCCAAGTAACGACTGATTTTCCTTAAAATAAAGCAAGATGGGTAGTCAACAAATCTATAATGGCATGGTTAGTGATATGGCTAAACAAAACTATAATGCCCCGTGTTGTACTTTGTGACGCATGCATGGGACATGCGCGCGACGGCGAAATGGGGCGTGTGCGCGCGGATGGCTGCATAATTACAAAATATCAGCTCTGACTAATTACAAAATATCTGTTTGCAGTATAGTCTAATTAATATAAATGTCAACTATTAACTGGCTTTCTTTTGAAATTTCTTGCACCACTATTAACAACATACTTATCACTAAGCAGATCACCCTGGAGATCGGCTCTCAGCGGTATCGAAAAGATATTTGAAAATTTATGTTTGAGTATGAGTTAAGTATGAGAGCTAAATATCCAGGCCAATCAATGCAGGCGAACGCCACATGGCACTCTACGTGTATGTCAAAAACAAATAACGAAATAGTTAATCAAAAGATTACAGAACATTTACAAGAGTTCTGGAATATATTTTGATGGTAGTAGTTTAATAGTTGACAATCACTGGCGTAGACAGCCATCATGAAAAGCCTTAATAGAAAGACTTGCACACATAAAGGCTATTGTAAAGACTAATTTAACTTTGTAGTATTAAAAGCCGGGAGCTTTTAACTTTTCTTATATAAAATTATATTTATTATTTTTGAAAGCCGTTTTTGATTAATACACTCACCTTTAAAAAAAGTGTTTTAAACAATTTAGAATATTGTATGATAACTCGACATACTCGTATACGTACTTGTAGATATAAAAATATCAAAAACTTGTACACCATAGTGAAGTGTTTAACACTTTGGCGTCCCGCATTCGAATCTTGGCAAATTAATTAGTTTCATAAACCATTTTAGTAAGCAAGTAACTCACAGTTCGGCATCATATGTGTTAAAAAATACTACTAAACGGGGACAGCCAACAATACTTGCACATGTCTAGTGCGTGCGAGTATTGTTACCAGACGAACTTTCTGACCAGACTTTATTTATTTATTTTAATTACTTTGTGTACATGGTTAAACACCTGGCAGGCTTATTACTTTACATCAATTTCTTCCAAACAGTCAGCTTGTTTTAGACTTTATTATTTTTTTAATATACCATCGGGAATCGTGTCTGAAACCCCGGGTGAAAGATCTTACTAAGTAGACCACGCAGGTCATGTATATTTATACCTACTTTCACGATATTTTCCTGGTTGACTATTTCATTTATAAAAATATTTACCATTAAATATTTTAAATATTTATGATTTTTCGTTTATATGAGTCTTAGATTCCATTCCGAATTCATTGGAGCTTTAATTTAATTATCACCTCTTATCATACATTCCTCAAATGGTTAAATGTGAGAAAGTGTCGAAATGCTCACGTATTATTACTTCTATGTAATATCGTTAACTGTCCTGTCACACCCTCGTATATTTTTGTAAATATTCTCCATCATTATTTTTTCAATGTCTCTTTCTTGTTTTTGTTTTTTCTCTACATCAATAATGTTAAGCCCCAATCATTCACTGAACATTTTGTAACACAATTGTATGATTGGTTGGAAGGGATCGCTACTTGACAATAAATCCGCCATATTGAAACTGTACACGTTCATGAACTAGTTATTGTGATACCTGTATTCAAACCCAGAGGTCGCGGGCTCGATTCATGTTAGTATCTATTTTTTTTAATTAAAGGGAATCAATAATTTGATATTTTTCTGGTTTATTGGAATAGGTTGTTACATGGCAACAAACCAACCAGACTGTTATGTGTACAAGAAAACCGTAATTCAACACAATACAATTAAGTTTTAAATACATAAAGAGCTCTTAAGGTAACTTGGCTAACTGAATTATGTATTATTCCTTATAATTAATCTTTGCTATTAAAAGGTCGAACAAGACAGAAGTGAACTAATTTTACTTATACCACATTGCCTCGCGGCCACAAATACATTAATCAGTAGTCTCTATGCAACTCGGATACATAAACCCCATTTCCCCTTTTTTGTTTTTTTATTCACGTCATTATATAATCCTACCATTTTATATCCTTTTGTTTTCTTATTCACGTTATTACAATCAAAATTCCCTTTTCTAATGGTAAAGGGAAATTTTCTTATGAATATCATTACATAATATATCTTCCCAGTCCGCCAAGAATAAATAAATTGATGTAAGAAATAAATTTATGTGTGCGTGTATTCAAATTCTCAAAGAAAATTAAATACTCAATTTCTTTCTAAGACTTATTACTTGAATACTCAGAAAGATACCAATTTGAATTTAAAACTTTTCAGAATTATTCATAAGGGCGTTTACTTTATGAGAGTAAAGAAAATAAATATATTCGTCTCTCTCTTACTAATAGCGATGTCTCTTTTCCACATACACTTGAGCGAGTTTTACTTCAATTTTTAAGAAAGTTTCACAAATTTTATGTAAATTTTAACATTGAGTTTTAAATAAGTTATAATCCTGTAAATAATTTTAATACTCGAACAAATTTATTGTATTCTCAATTACTTACAAAAAATAGAAAATTTTCCTCTCTCTCTTCGTATTAAGCTTTTATTGTTTACAGTACAACCTGGGGGATCTAGTGCCATGTGACGATCTCTTTCAACCAATTTGAAAAAAATTAACCAACTCGAAAAGAGGTCTTAAGTAAATAATAAAACTGGAATTACGTTTAATAAATTTGGGCACCAATGGAAATCGAGTTCGTTACTCTCGCGTCGGAAGACAAGGATTTTACCAATTAGGCCATGAAGGTCGTCTACGAAATATGAATCATTAATATTGAAAAGCGAAAAATAAGTTACAATCCTTAGAAATCTTTATTATTCGAAGAAATTTTGGAAATTTTCAGAGTCGCTTGTTGAAAAAAAAGACAGTTTTTATATATCACCTGAAAGATTGCAAATTTGATCAAGAACCGAGGTTAATTATTTCAGGTGAAAAACCAAGAGATAAATTTTTTTATTTAATTACCACCGACTTTTAACTACTGTTTTTTTAAGTTTTTCGGTAAGCTACAGGCAAAAGTTTGTATCTTACCAAGAAATTTTAATATAACTTATATACCATAAATAAAATACTTCCATTATATTTTTTAGATTAGACTAAAACTGCGTCATATTTTTTGAAATTATTGATACGTTTTTAATTGCAAAAACGTTGTTAACATAAAGTGATTAATCGTATAATTTAAGATATCTGGATTTACGATAATACTCATATCTACATCATCATCATTAGCTATCTCTCAAGTATAAGAAATGGTGCCTTTCATTCTAATGGATCTTTCGTAAAACTACAGATTTTAGTGGCCGTTTTTTTACAGTCTTCTCTAAACCATTAATTTTGTTTATTCATTCCTCTTCACGTTCTCGGTACTTTGATTGAAAATATTTAATGAAAGGCTTTGCTATGTCTATGTTGTTCACAGTTTCCCACGAGAAAACTTGAGAGTATTACATTTACATTAATATTATATAATGAAAAAATCAAAATCCGCAATATTTCAAAACTATAAGAGGAATTAAAATTTTCTGGAAATAAATCTGTGCTCCATAGCATTTCTTCCAACCGCAGTCGGGGTTCTGTCAGACACCCGTTTTCAAATAAGACTTTTTTGGTTTAATTGATTGGATCCTCAACTCAGAGTCTCCCATTATCATGACAATTTTTTCACTGAATTTCTATTTTCGACTTGATACAATTTCATTAAGACATCTGTTTTGAATAAGCCTTGATCAGCTCGAGCAAATTATTTATGTTTATTCTAGATTAAATAATTTTTCTCTGGTATTCCAATATATTGTGCTTGAAAATACATATAATTTGAATAAGGGTTAAACAATTTTTTTTAGTTGATGCCGTATTGCGTTGAATCAAATGACGACGGACTTGTCAAAGGCGTTCATCTTCAGGTCAACCGACGTCTTAAATGATTTGATAATGTTCGCCTTCGAAAAATCTGCCATCTTTTAAGTCAACTCAACACGGCAACAACTCCAAAAATAATTTTAAATTAGAACAATTTTATAATACTCGTATATACGTGGTAAGGTACAAAAATTTCCGGTCTAAGGATATAGAAAGGTGATTATAAAAAATCCTAATATTTTATACCTTTCTATATATAGTTCAATATATTTTTTGTACGATGAATAAATTTTTCAATACCACTTAAAAAATATTCCGAAGTTTTTTTATATGGTAAGTTTCTCCGTAAGTAGCGTCTAAATGTCGTTTAATTTCTACCGGGGGTTTCCCTTCTTTTGAAAGAAATTGGATTATTGCGGAATATTAAATTCTTAAAATTGCTGAATATAATGAAAAACTTGTCTCCTATCGGCTCTGATAAACGTACTTGTGAGGGTAAGCGTATCAAATTTTAACTGTAACATTACCTGACCATGTTATAGACGTGTCTGTACATATCATACACACTTTTACCTAATCAGATCCCAAACTGTTGGACTTTAATGATATACAATATATCAGAAATACAAACATGTTTTATCACATTTTCGCTATTCTTATTGGAAAGTATAAATAATCACAAAGTTTCTTCATTACAAATTAATGTTCATATCTAAAAAAAAAACGAAGCCTCCAAATGCACTTTTTCGTTTATTTAAATAATCATACTGCAATCCCAAGTCTGTGGAAAAATACAAAACCTGTAAACTGTAATTCAATTTCAGTTTAAAATGTTTTTTACTACATTATACCATGTTGCCATAAAAAAAACAGGTTTCATGTACTTTGGATCCTTTTTGTATATATCCAAAGTAGGTTATGGACTGAAAATTGTATGTTTCATTTTATATAATGAGATTTTGTTAGTTCTATGGAATATGTACACAATACTAGATAACACCATGTTAACGTTAATATCTTTATTGTATTGTATTACATTTTCGTTGTATATAGTACAACCTGACGGATTTATTGCCTTGTGGTAACCTATTTCAACCAATAAGAAAAGTATTTAATAGATCTTAAGTGGAAACAAGACTAAAGCCCTTTTTAAAATAAATTGGGTTCCATCGGGAATCGAGCTCATAACTCTGGTTTACACGAAATGCGTCTTACCACCTAGACCACGGAGACCATCTGATATTTCCTCAAAAATTTTGTTTTTTTTGAAACGCAATGACCAAAAAAATAATATGTATATGTTTTTTTTAAATATCTGAATATTTAAATCATTTTCACATAATGTAAAACGCTCTTAACTCAATCTTCCCCCCCACCCATGGCGCTTCTCCCTCCTCGCCGCCACCACCCTCCCCTTTCATTTCATTTTCATCCCATTTTAGTTTGCTTTTATCTTTTAAAGTAGACTTTTATCATTTCCTCTTTTTTATTTATCTTTCTCGTCATTTATTTTGGGTTTTATCTCTTTCCACTGTTTGCTTTATCGCTATATCGCTCTCTGTCTCTCTCACCGCAATCATATCAAATGGTATAAACTGATTTAAAATTATATTTCGGTAACGATGTTAGACTTTTATTATTCTTTTGTGATTACAAAAAAATATTTAATATAGACTGAACAATCTCATTAGCCCTCCGATTCGATTATTTGCGAAATACTATAACATTTTCTGAGAAAAATTCTAACAACCTCAACTCATAAAATATAGGTACTAGATACAACATCTTATCATTTTTGTATCGAACAAAACTAACATCTTGACACCGATAAACGTTGGATTAGGATATAACCGTTGTAAATATGGGCTCGAGATATAAATCAGCAAACTGTCCCTTTAAAACCATGGTTAAATACATATCCTCATAAAATATAGATAGATACTAACTACATCTTCTCATTTTCGTATCGAGCAAAACTAACATCTTGACACCGATAGACGTTGGATTGGGATATAACTGGTGTAAAAAAAGGGTACTAGATATAAATCAGTAATTCGTCTATTTGAAACCGTGGTTAAATATAATAAGACGGATGTGTAAATTTTGTATTGTTTGCGAGTGGTTTGTTGGGTCACTGCGTAATGGCTAATCACCTTTAAATAATGCGTATTTAAGACGAGCCTGGTTGCGACTGTGGTTTGGATGATGAGCCAAAAGATAACGTTTGTCAATTGTCATTTACGTTACAAATTTGATTTACTAAATACCATGTCTTTGTCGCGTATTCCTTCTCGGATGAACTTTTTTACTTATTGATCGATTAATTTAAAAAAAATTAATAATCCAAAGTTTTAAGTCACCTAAAACTTGTTTTTTTAAAACTTCATATTGTATTAACTAGAACACATGGGATGACAATACGGAATGAAGTGATAAAGGATGAATGTGAACATAAGGCTGATGTGTTGAGTAAAATGAAGAGCATACTGAGATGGTATGGACACGTGAAACGAATGAATGAAGAAATACTAACAAAACATATATGTAGTACTAACAAAATATATAAAGTATGGTTGAATCAATTGAATGATGTTCTAAAACAAACAAACGTAGAAAGTCAGAGAAATCGTAGAAGGTGTATGAATGTGGAGGAGGCTAAGGATATATGTCGAGATAGGAAAGTCTAGTGTTCATTCCTTTTTGCCTACCCCGACAAGGAAATGACGTGATGGTATGTATGCATGTATTTGACTTAAACAATGATGTCACAAATCATCTTAGTGTGAGTAGCCTACGTAAAAAAACGAACACCTAGATAAAAATTCTTCTCATTGATTTTTTTTTGTAGTTGAAATTTCGAATTTGTTTTTTTATGGGTGCATAATTAAATAATTGTTTGTTACAACAAATTATTTCTTTGGTACTAACAAATTATTTCTTAGTTTACTACTGCACTGGGCTTCCTTAACCCTGACCTGTATTACGCTTTTATTATATGTATGGTAGGTAGTACGAGGCGTATCCAGAAAGTAAGTGTACTGAGGCTCTCACGACCGGATGGATTTTATTTTCGACATGTTGGCTACACTTCCGTGTAGCCTGACCCTTCCCCTCCGCAACGAGACCGGTTCGAGGTCAGTACGTTGAGAAGTGTCGACGCGACAACACGTTTAGTGAAAAATGTCAACCCAATCTCCCGCCAAGTGCGAAATTTTGTAAAAAGGCAAGAGTTTTTGAGGCGCTGCAAACTCAATGGAGATGAATTTCTCCGCTCCATCGTTACTGGAGATGAAACTTGGGTTGCACACTACACGCCTGCAACCAAAAGGCAGTCTCAACAGTGACGTCACACCTCTTCACCCTCCGCCAAAAAGTTCAAAACCACAATTTCAGCCAAGAAAATCATGGCATCCGTGTTTTGGGACTGTCAAGGCATAATTTTAATTGAATATATGCCTCAAGGGGAGACCATCAACTCTGCAAGATACTGTGAGACCCTAAAAAAATTCACCTTCAGATTACTATCTCTTTACCTCCCTGAAGCTGTACATGGGTGGAAAAAGGTTTTCAACCGACGAGGAGCTAAAGGACGAGGTGGAGAAGTGGACGGAGGGGTTGGCGGGAAACTACTTCGAGGAAGGCATCAAAAAGTTGATACCCCGCTTCACCACCTGCATTGAGAGGAATGGCGACTCTGTCGAAAAATAGCTTACATATGTACTACGGTAACCACGTAATTTTTTTGTTTAAATAAAAAAAATTGTAACCTACAAAAGTTCAGTACACTTACTTTCTGGATATGCCTCGTATGTTATGCACGTACGTACTCCTTTCTGATGTATTTTGTGAATGAGTCGTGTTAATACGAGTATCTATACTTTTTGTAACACGTTGATCGTACATTTATGCGTATGAGATTGTATATTTATGTGTTTGAGGCGTATGTGGAAGAGAAGAAATGTGTTGAGATATGAAATTCTGGTATTCTGCCCTCTCTGCCTATCCCAGCAGGGAAACGACATGATGGTATGTATGAATTCGAGCCTAAGTTATGTCAATGGGCCTCTCCCGTGAATTATTTTATGAATGATTCGTAAAATCACGAAATTTATATATTTTTTTTATTTAGTATTTAAACCTGTTAAAACAATGAATATCATTAATTTAAAATAAGTGAACTCGTAACATACACTCTGCGAATGATTGCAGGCACAATAAAACCGACACCAATATTTTTGGAAACCAAGTTTCATTATTGTGATAAACGAGATATTAAAATGAATAATCTCATATTGCAGATTTTATCTTTCATATTTCTGCGCTTAAATATCTGAAATTCCCCATTTTCAATTCATAATTGATTTATATATTTATTGCCTTCTTTAACTTTACTTCTAACAAGTCAGTAAAAACTTACACTTGACAACACACCATTGAATATCACGTTCGCAGAGATGACGTGAAAGAAAAATGAATAAATAAACATGGGTTGGTTGTTTCCTGCGGAAACGTCATGCAATTTGATAAGATTAAACCAGTACTGTAAAGTCGGAGTCAAGAGTCGAAATCGTGGAGTCGTTTGGTTTTTTATGGAGTCGGATTCAGAGTGAAATTCGATAAATTCTATCCCGACTCCATTTTCATCTTATTGACTACATAAATTATATTATGAACCATCTAGTACAAAAAGCGTGTATTATGATGAGGAATCTCAGTCGATATTATTTCCGAAAAACCTACATTTAAGTAATTACGGCACATAATTAAGCATAACATAGTTAGCGATATATGTACCATAATTGGAGTCGGAGTCAAACATTTAAAATATCTGGAGTTGGGAGTCAAACATTTAAAATATCTGGAGTCGGAGTTGGAGTCGAATTTTTTTACCGATTCCACAACACTGGACTAAAATTATTACGAGTCCGTACATTTTTTTGTTTGGACTTTCGTAAAATAATCATTCTATTTGTTCATTCGTATTGGCGATACGGGTATATTGAAAAACGTTACTGGGATATTATTATCGGACCCTATAACCGAGTCTTCGAGTTTAGAACCACTGGAGTAGACTCGGGACTCATGGTTCGTCATCTCACGTGTTGGCAATAAACCTACGGCATGTGAAGAGATAACTCTCGCACACATTTAGAACGTGCGAGTATTGTTACCAGACGAACTCTTGAACCAGATTTTTTACCAATTAGATCAAGGAGGTCGTTGTATTATTAACTTTTCTAGCATATAATTAATGCTGCACAAAATTCATATTGAATTGTAGGAAATAATGCATCACGTCTAGTGGGCTTTACTTTAATTAATTATCTAAAGCTTAATTCGCTAATAATACCACATATATTACAAGCTCTTGATTCTTCGATCCAGTTTTATTTTCTTGCTTCAAGATCTAAATAACACTCCAATTATTTTAAGAATTCAATGCAATGTTAAAAAAAATGAAATTTTAGATTGTATTTCATAGCTATCGTAAGTTCTAATAATTAAATTACTAAAATATATTATGTAATTTCAATATCATTTTCCAAAATAAGTTTTTTATTTTAGTCACATAAATAAAAAGTAAATGTGTATTTGTCCAGTTTTTTGACTCAACACGATCATTTCGAGACTGTTATGTCGATTTGAGTCATAATGAAGGTGCGATATGAACAAATTATTGTCAATATTTAATGTTTAGAACGACATCTGTATATTTTTCTAAAAATTATTTTGTATTCAGTTCAGGTCTGCTGCTAGTGACATCTTTAGAAATATTTAAAGCTCCTGTTTATTTCGCGTAAACATAGCTTGTAAATTGTAATAATAATCATTACATACAACCATAGACGTCAATAGTAAAACAGTAATTTTAACATTTCAATTGTCAAAGTTGAGTTCGTGTTACATTTCAGAAAATTCCAATAAATTATTGTTTTCCTTCCCTAAAATTTATGATTCATTGAAATTATTGTGTGAAGTCTAAGGTAAATTGGTTAAATACTTTTGTCTATACAATATTTTTGGTTATACGTTGTAGGTACATGCCATTGAACTTTCACCTATTACTGTGGCCAGATTTTCAAACAAATGTCACTCGAATATGTGAATTGCTTTTATTTTTTAAGAATATTATTATATTACACGGAGTTTCGAGACATATTTCAGTCAACAAAATATGTCACAATTTAACTATATTTTTTGACACATTTTTTACATTCATTTGACAGATTTCTTTATTTTTTTGTACATTTGTATGAAATTTTCCATTGTAAGTTATTTGATTGATGTGATTAAATGCCAAAGTCATTGAATATTAAATAAAAAAATTAAAACAATCTTTTGCAAAATGATATAGTAACTTTTACCTATATCAATATGTAACAAATAATAGAAGACAATTTCCAAAGATTATAATAAGTTTTTAAAGAATGCAGTCAATACATTGTTTACCTTTAACTGTGACATCAACTGTTGTAATAAATTAAACACCAAACGCAACATCAGTAAATAAAAATCATCCATAGGTAGTCTTAAATAGTTTGACAAATAAACACTGTTATGACTACAGTTCAATCTAAAATAGCATACTACTTAAACAGCTAAGAAAAAATAGTTGTAACGCTATTTCATACCATGTATTTAGGCTATGAAATAGCGTTATACCTTAGGACAATGTTCACTACTTATAGCCTATTAGCATCAACAAGTACTATTCACATTTGAAGGATCATGTCAATGAAACACTATTCAAAGTATAAGAACCTATAATATTTCATGGTTATTAAAAATGAAAGGAATTTTAGTTATCATTATTATTATTATCAATATTATATAAAATTATTCTTAATAATTATTACTATTATCTATATTATATAAAATAAAAAAATTATTCTTACACAATGAGGTAGCAGAGAACAAGTGTGTTAAGGAGAGAGACGTCCTACGCCACTGTATTTTAGTATGCAATTCTTAAGGGTTTAAATTGTATACAGACTGGATGGATATAAATGAATATAAGATATTTTAATTTATGTCACCATTTGTGTAACTCTGAGATATAAGATGTTATGAAAAATAAAAGAGGCAGTAATTTACAAAAAATATTCTTCCATTGTATGGTAAGAATTTTTTTAGTAAATGTGGCCGCAATAAAATAACTGCATTGTTGCTATTCAATCATTTTATTTTATTTATGGCGTGAATGAGTAATAACACATCCATCAATAAGTCCCAGGACTAACCAACAGATGGCGCATCTAATAACAAATCCATACCATTCTCAGTTAGTACCAACCTTTAGAAGTTACGTGTCAAACTTTCATGACATTCCGACATTGCGTCATTGACTTACAGTGGTTTTAGTGACGCTACTTTTGCTATTTTCAAAACAATGGAAAAAACCGAATTTCGTGTGTTGATAAAACATTGCTTTTTAGTGGGAAAAAATACCGTTCAAACTCAGCGATGGCTTGAAAAGTGTTATCCGGGCTCTGCTCCGTCGAAAACAACCATTTGTCGGTGGTATGCTGATTTCAAACGCGGTCATACAGACACATGATGCTGAACTCTCTGGTCGTCCAATTGAGGCTGTTACACCAGAAAACATTAAAAAAACCCTCAAAATCGTGATGGAAAATCTCAAAGTAAAGTTGCGTGAGATAGCTGACATCCTGAAAATATCATTTGGTAGTGTTTACACTATTTTGGTCATGAAAAAGCTTTTTTCGAAATGGGTGCCGCGTTTGCTCACAATGGAACAGAAACAACAATGCATCGATGATTCAGAGCGCTGTTTGGCACTGTTTATGCGAAATAAACAGGAGTTTTTGCATCGGTATGTAACAATGGATGAAACTTAGATCCACCACTATACTCCGGAATCAAATCGGCAGTCAGCTGAGTGGAGAGCAGCCGGTGAAAGTCGTCCGAAGCGACCAAAAACTCAACAGTCGGCCGGGAAGGTTATGGCCTCCGTATTTTGGGATGCGCATGGTATAATATTCATCTATCACCTTGAAAAAGGAAAAACCATCAATAGCGAATATTTCATAGCGTTATTGGAGCGTTTGAAGGCAGAAATTGCAAAAAAACGGCCCCATATGAAGAAGAAAAAAGTTCTCTTTCATCAGGACAATGAACCGTGTCACAAGTCGATGGTAACGATGGCCAAATTGCATGAGTTGAACTTCGAATTGCTTCCGCATCCACCGTATTCTCCAGATTTGGCCCCCAGCGACTATTGGCTGTTCGCAGACCTCAAAAAAATGCTCCAGGGAAAGAGATTTGGCTCCAATGAAGAAGTGATTGCCGAAACTAACGCCTTTTTTGAAACCAAAGATAAATCGTTCTACACGGCTGGCGTAGAAAAGTTAGGAAAGCGTTGGAATGAATGTATCGCTCTTGAAGGAGACTATGTTGATGAATAAAGAAGAATTTTGGCAAACAAATGTTGTTTTAGTAGTTAGTCCCGGGACTGATCGATGTGTTAGTTAGCTAGGTTGAAAGAAGGACTTAACTATCACCATTGTGTTGTAGAATTTTGTAATTTATTTTGACTTTCGATAGTAAATAATTGACTTATTGGTAGTGATAATTAAATATTTAAGTTAATGTAAGTTATTAATTAGAAATAATATATTTATTTATACCAGATGTTCCATCTATCCAAGATATCAATATGGTATTTTCTTTTAAAATGATAATGAATGTAGAAGTATAAGTAAATGTATTTAATATAAATAATTTTCATTATTTTTCAGATATAATATCACAAAGACACCATGGCAGGTTCAGCGTTGCGTCGATTAATGGCAGAATACAAACAACTCACTCTTAATCCACCTGAGGGCATATTGGCTGGTCCAACTAACGAAGAGAACTTCTTTGAATGGGAAGCCCTCATCACTGGCCCTGAAGATACATGTTTCGAAGGTGGAGTCTTTCCAGCTAAACTAGTTCTTCCACCTGACTATCCTCTAAGTCCACCCAAAATGCAGTTTCTTTGTGAAATGTTCCATCCAAATATTTATGCTGATGGACGTGTTTGTATTTCGATTTTGCATGCCCCTGGAGATGATCCAATGGGATATGAAAGCAGTGAAGAAAGATGGTCTCCAGTTCAGAGTATTGAAAAGATTCTTCTCTCTGTGGTAAGCATGCTTTCAGAACCAAATGACGAAAGCAGTGCTAATGTCGATGCAGCAAAAATGTGGAGAGAAGATAGAGAACAGTTCAATAAGAGAGCTCAAATGACTGTACGAAAAACACTCGGACTTCCATTAGATTGAACAGGTTTTATGAAACTTTAATTGGTGATTGTTTTTCGAAGAATTTACTTCAAAACACTCCATTATTTAGGAAATTTAAAATACATATGCGTAATTTTTTTCATGAATTATTATTTAGTTTTGTATCTCCTTGAGTGTAGCGAAATTTTAATAATATTCAGTTTAAAAGTATATCATTAGTGCAAAAAATATATTGTACTTTCTTTAAGGAAGGGTAAATGGAAAAATGTAAATTATATTATCATATAATATAGTGATGATCTAAATTTCTGTTATTTGTTATTTTTTTATTTTAAATAAAAGTTTTTAAAAATATTGTTATTTTAAATTACAGCTACATACTAGGTTAGTCAAAAAGTTTTGAAAGCGGAAATGAAAATACTTTTTTTTTGGGGGAAATTACTTTTATTGCTCAGTATAGTCTCCCATAAGATCAATACACTTGGTCCAACGATCTTCCAACTTTGTTGTCCCATCACGGAAGTGACTTTCTGGAAGGCCTGCAAAATACTCCTCTACGACGGCTATAACCTCTTCGTTTGATGAAAAATGCTTTCCACGAAGGAATTTTTTGAGGTGTGAGAACAGCCAGAAGTCAGAGGGAGCTCAATCTGGCGAATAGGGTGGATGCTGCAACAATTTATACCCCAATTCACTGATTTTCGCGATGGTTTTTTGAGCTGTGTGAGCAGGTGCATTGTCTTGATGAAAAATGATTTTTTTCTTCTGCAAACCGGGTCTTTTTTCACAATTTTTTTCATCCAACTGGTCCAAAAAGTCACAATAATAATCAAAGTTGATTGTCTTACCAGTTTGGAGATAATCTATCAATAAAATTCCTTTTGCATCCCAAAAAACTGACGCTAACACCTTGGCCGATTTCTGGACACGAACTCGCTTCGGAGCCAAAGTGCCTGGTTCACACCACTCCTTAGCCTCTTGTTTTGATTCAGGATCATGGTGGTAGACCCAAGTCTCATCCATAGTGATGAATCGACGCAGAAAATCCTTTTTATCCTTTCGAAATTGCTCCAAATGTTGCTCAGAAAGTCGCATTCGAACGTGTTTTTGTTGCATTGTTAGCAAATGCGGCACCCATTGTGCACACAGTTTTTTGAAACCCAAAACTTCAGCTAAAATATGCCATGTTGTTCCATGTGAGATGCCTATGGTGTCAGCTATCACATCCACAGTCGATCGATGATCTTCCAAAACCATATCCTGTATTTTCGCTATGATTTCTGGTGTTGATGCACTTTTTGGACGTCCTGAGCGTGGATCGTCTTCAACGCTTGTACGGCCACGCTTAAACTCCAAAACCCATCGGTGAACGGTTGGAAATGAAGGAGAAGACTCCTTTAATACTTTCACCATCTTTGCATGGATCTCAGTAGCCGATAAACCTTACGAAACAAAGAATTTAATCACTGCACGATATTCGGATTTTTCCATTGTTAAAAAATACACTGACACGTCAACTTCAAATGGCTTGTAAACAAAGAATGAATTGACAGATCGAAATGAAATTTTGAGTACGTTCTTATGAAAGATGAAATATTAAAATGGTGTAGAAATTTTGGTTTTCTACTGCTCCATAGATGTCGCTTTCAAAACTTATTGAATAACCTATTATCATAAGAAACAATGCTCTACTCAAAATATATGCAGAAATATAAACAAAAAACTCAGAGGCTAAGTAAGGTGTTCCAAAATTCCTCTTGTCTATTCACAAAAAAATATTGGGTATTTGAAAGTTTATACTCGTAGATAATGTTTTTTGATCAGCAGTGGAATTTTATATATATTTATTAGGTTTCAAAAAACCTCAAATCATTCTGGATAGGTTTCCGTCCTAAAAATTTTGTTAGTTTTTCTTAAAGTTGGAATTTTTCAGAAGCAATTCTCAAAATCAAGTTTCGGAATAGCATGCAGCTGCTTTGTGGTGTTCTGCTTGATCTACTCCACATTCTCAAATATCTTTCCTTTCAAGGGCTTTTTCAGTTTTGTGAACAGTCAGAAATCGTAGGGAGCCAATATACCAACTGAATTTTGGAAAGAATGCGGTGAATGGGGACAGAATTGGCTGTGTAAGCTCTTTAATAAAATATTGGCCGGAGCCCCAATCCCCGGAGCCTTTATCCTTCCCTTCTACAAAAACAAAGGGGACTCTAGGAAATGCGATAACTATAGAGGCATCAAGCTAATATCCTACACTATGAAAATCTATGAATGAATTATAAACTCGAGAATCAGGAATTTGGTGGAAATACATGACAACCAGTGTGGCTTCGTATCGGGAAAATCAACAGTAGACGCCATCCAAACCGTTAGACTCCTTGTCGAAAAACACCGTGATGCCAAGAAAGACCTTCATAAGGCATTTGACAGGGTTCCTAGAAGCCTAATTTAGGCAGCACTTAGAGCACATAGTGTAGAGTTGGTTTCACGATAGTTTGCACTACTGGTCTAGGATGACCATATTTTAATTTATTTTGTAATATATTATTATATATTTTTAAATATTGTCTATCTGATATTTTCTATATCAATAAAATACTTACTTCCCATAATAATAATAATATAATATCAGATTGAGGTATGTACCTAATGACTATAATGAAATCAATGTAAAATTAAATTATTTATTCAATATGCAAAGTAAACACAATTAACACTAATAAATACTAAGACCAATTAATCGTCGCTATTGTCGCTTGAATTGATATTTTTTAAAAATTTATTGAAATCAGTAATACTGTCCACAGCTACTTCATTTTCCCAGTATTTGAGATCCGTTTCCTGTACATGCCGGCAAACATTACTCCACTCATCGCTTGAAATCAAAGAAACCTTCTCTTTGACCAACCTTTCGACAGAATTCAACGTCATATCAGTGTTTCTAGAGCCCACATATCCTTGATAGAAGCCCAAACCTTTTCTATTGGATTGAGATCTGGATGGTAGGGTGGAAGCCGTAAAACATCACGTCCATTATTCTGAGATAACCTATCGATGGCATATCCCTTGAATACACTTTTGTGTCTTAAGATTAACCGATATAATTCTGGCTTAAGCATTTCACTTGAAAAAGGGATACTCCTCTGAGTCAGCCATTGAATCATATCGGCCTTGGAATTTGATGTTGGTGCAGGATTAATTACTTTATTATGGTATGAAGCGTTATCACTTACCACCACAGATCTCGGTTCTATGCTGGGAATAAGTTTTTTCGTAAGCCATTTCTGATAGTTGTTGTAGTTCATGTCATCATGGTAGTCGCCAGTTTTTTGGTGAGATTTGTATATGAGTAGACCATTAGGTATGAAACCTTTTTCACTTCCAGCATGTACAATAATGAAACGGGATCCCTTTGAAATGGGCTTTCGAAGTCCCTCTTCAGATTCATCGCTCCATGCTCTCGATGACACGTGGCTAGTATGAACATATGTTTCATCCGTGTACACGATTTTTCTACCTGCTTCTCGGTATTGTTTGACTGCCCTTAAATATGATATTCATTTAAATACAATGTCTGGTTTTTCCCTCAAAATATTTAATCTTGCGTTGCATGCCAGCGAAATCCATTTTTTTTATTATTCTTCTCAGGATTGACTCTGACCATTAAAATTAATTGATTGTTGCAACACTGGAAACAATTTTGGGATTGTAGGCAACATTTTTTCTTTAATGTGAAAATCATATATACACCTTATTACACATTCATCAAAACTGTTTACAGGTACTTTGTTCTGTCAATTTTTTGTTTTTTTTGGAGACCTATTAGCATCTCCTTTTCCGTTTTTGTTAAAGGAAGATATTATCGTTTAAATAGTTTTTGGCGATACCCCAGTTGCCATCGAAACTTCGTTAATAAGAATCATTCTCTGAAAAAAAGGAAAAAATATAATTGAAACTTCTTGATAAAAAATGTTCGTACACAAAAACATAAACTATTTCATATAGCCAAAAATTATTATTATTATATATCTAATATGGCATAAATGAACATAATCGCAAGCTAAACTGATATTGTATTACTGGCAATTTAATTCAATATCTTTTAAAAATAAATTGAACTTAACTTTTTTTTTATAGTATTAGGTATTTATAAATATTGTAAAATTTTTAACTACTCCTACCATAAGGTGATTCAATGAAGAATAAATAAAAATCCTGAATATTTACCTCCTTACTAGTGCCCGTCATCTCTTGATGTAATTATAAACATTCAAAACTACTTTAGTTTGTCCGCACAATGCTCTTCCTTTTCATAACTTCGTAACTTCAGACATTATGGTCACCGTATTTTTCGTCAAATAAACACTGCGCGCGCACGCTTTAAACGTCAAACGGAATGCATCAACCAACCACGGCATAGATACATACTAATACACTGACACATTTGTATATTACGCACTAAACTTATCAATGTGTTAAAAAGGGCAAGGTTTCCTGACACGCACTATACCAGAAAAGTATGTACTTGCCATCCAGGACATGTACGATAACGTGAAAACGCAAGTGAGGTGCACTTCGGGAACTTCATCAGAATTTCCTATAAAGGTGGGGGTACATCAAAGATCGGCACTCAGTCCGCTACTGTTCATCTTAGTCATGGACTATTTAACTAACCAGGAAATGAACAGTCTCCTAAAGATCCTATTATTTGCAGACGATATCGTATTAATAAGTGAAAAACATGAAGACCTGCAAAATAGTCTGGAAAGGTGGAGAAGAATCTTGGAGGACAATGGATTGAGACTGAGCAGAAAGAAAACAGAGTATCTGTACCTACCATTCGAGAACACAAATGCTGTCACTCCCGTAATGCAAATGGATGGAGAAACATTACCAAATTCTGACTCTTTTAAGTATCTTGGGTCAATCATCCATAGCGATGGAGGATGTGCAGCAGATGTAACACATAGAATTAGTGTGGGATGGATGAAGTTTAGATCAATGACGGGAGTTCTAAGTGATCCGAAAATGCCAGTAAAGTTTAAAGGAAAAGTATACCAAACGATTGTCAGACCCGCACTCCTCTATGGCTCCGAATGCTGGACGATGTATAACTCTTACTCCAGGCAACTAGAAACTGCTGAAATGCGCATGCTAAGATGGTCAGCTGGTGTGTCCCTAAGAGACAAAATAAAAAGCTCACGCATTCGTGGAAGCCTAGGTGTTACAGACATCAACAGTAAGATGGAGGAGAGGCGATTGAGATGGTATGGGCACGTTGGACGCAGAGCACCTGATCACATTGTGAGCCAGGCAATCTCCATGGATCTTCCTCGAATAACAACCAGAGGAAGACCAAAGAATTTATGGGTGGTGTAAAAAGATAACCTGATGCAGAGGCACGGCCTGGGGGACGTAGTCCGGGACAGAAGAGCATACAACCTGAGGACGAGGAGAGCTGACCCCAACAGTCTTCACATACAGTGAGTTGGGATGGAGCCAGGGAGAAGAAGAAGAAATCGTAGGGAGCAAGCCATATCAGGGTTTTCTGCAAGCTAATAGACTTGAACACTCTAGTGCTCGCACAGGTTACTGTTTTAACACAGGGATTACATTTTAAAAAATTTCTAATAAAATAATTGCAACACTGCCATGTTCAGCACCTTCTTTTGACATTCCATTTTTGTGATTAGTCGCCATCGGAAGCTCATCATGTGTGCATGTGTGATAGTTAAGTGATTAAAGTTGAGTGGACCACCATTGCGATCTGCGTGAGCACTGGCATATATATTTTTTCCAATTATTCATTCATTTGTTCAAATTTGTGTAGTATTATGGAAATATTTAAAAAACTGTTAATATTACTTATTATTTTCCAAAAAAAAGTATTTTAAAATATTTTGTGGTTTTTTGGTTTTTGTTTGTGATGTTTCAACATTTTTATTTGATTTATTTTTTACAATGGACCATAAATAAACTAAGCAGATTTTTATGTGGCTTTGATAAGTATCACCTGATCAAGAGCCTATAGATTGGTTAGATGATGGCACCAATGCTGAAGATGTATTGGAATTCATGGAACATCACAAGTCAGAGACTGAGCAAGAAGTTATCACTGATGATGATCACTATGCAGAATGGCAAAAGTATTATGAGTACATTCTAAAATACAGAACAAAATAGAAAAAAACGTTCCTTACCCAACTTCTAGAGCATAGGTTCATAATATTATTATTCGCATGTTTATTTGTAAAGGAGTGGCGAAGGAAGTGGGAAATTTCACCAAATATATCAATCTCTTTTTTTGACAAGAATATTTTGGACATAATCGTTGAATTGACAAACATATATATGTTTGTCGATTCCTAACTTCATACCTTCGAATTGACGGTGTGAATGATACTCGTAAACTAAAACATCAGCAAACTGACAAATTTGCGACCATAAAGAAAATCATTGATTTTTTTGTAAAGAATTGCCAAAGCGACTACGTCTTTTTTTTTTAACCTCGAATTTATTGCCGTCTGGCAATCTCTTCCAACCAACCAGAAAGATGTTTTTATAGGCCCTAAGTGTTAACCAGACTGGAATCCTATTTTAAAAAATCTGGGTTCCAGCGGGGATCGAACCCGCAACCTCCGGATCGGCAGACAAGTGTCTTACCACCAGGCCACGGAGGTCGTCCCTTTCTCCACAGCTTAGCCTTGAAACTGATTATACCAGAATATTCTAGAAAGGTAAGCTTAAGTTTTATTCTTTGGCAATCGAAAAGGTGTGAATATCAGTTTTTAGACCTCAAAGAAGGACTTACAGCAACACCGCCCTTAAAGAAGTCTGTGGTGGGTCATTGTCATTCTTGTGGAAAAGGATGTAATAATTCCATACTAAATACAGGCCACAAATGCTATCATCGGATTTGTCCTGCACACATGGTGTCAGTATGCCTTAGTTTGAATAATATAAAAATGGGATTAATATAATTTTAACTCTTATTAAAAAAATAAACATTTTTTGTAAGATCTATTTCATAAAACTGTTTTCTTGTTTTTAAGAGTTCTACTATGACGTTAAAATAAAAAAGTATTGGAAAAGTTAATGTGGTTTTGTCCAAAATATACTGCATGAGATGAGGTGAATGAATGTTACCACGGTGAAACTGCCAATTACCAATTTTACAAAAATGAGGCTATTTTCTCCCCATTGCATAACTTAATCTCTTCAAAACATCTTAGTAGTACTCCTTGTTCATTGTCTAGCCTGGTCAAACATATTTATGGTGAATAGCACTTTTGTGATAAAAATAAAAGTGAGCATTGCCTTGTGATTGCTCTAACTTTGATGCCTTTTTTTCGTTATTCTCTTTTTGGCGTTTTCTACAGAGGAGACCCATGATTTATCGCTGGTGGTTTCTGTTGGACGTTTCCAACATTTCCTGGGCGATTTATACTCAGTGGTCACTCTGCAGTTGCTTAACTCAACCCCATGTATCTTGAGCTATCATTTCTGATGGTTTGCTCTCGTACAATCTAATGATGATTTTCTGTTAACGCAAACATTTCAGATTGGGAATCACTTTCAAGTGAATTACAGCTATCTTTGAATTGTTAAAACCACTCTTTGATTAGTGTTTTGTCCATAAATTCAGCCCTAAAAGCCAGGTTCAGCGATATTTTTCTATGAAAAAGGGTTTAATATAAAGTGGAGCGATTTAAAATAATTTTGGAATGGACAAGGGATATTTTGCAAATTTAAAGTCGGATGCTTAACAACTAGTCTATTTGTTCCTATAAAGTGGCTCTAAATCTGGGCTGCCATCTTGGATTTGGGCTTATGGACAACAAGAGGCAGCTGGATTCTGTCTTAATATTTTGCAACTCTTTTTTGACAGTTTAGAGGCACCTTTAAACATTAAAAACTTGGTAGGTTAAAAGAAAACTTGGAGCTGTATTTAATGATACCAATTTAATTTAATCGTTTTCTGTACAAGAGGCGTTTTGGAATTGATTGCCTCAAGCATGAGATATGTCTTTGATGTTAATCTTTTACTCAAACATCAATATCAGTGTAAGTGCATTATTATATCAAAAAATTTTATTCACCATTTACTTGGTCATGACATATGAGTAAGTTCTGATGAAAGCACGTTAACCCTTTTAACACTATAATAGCTATATTAAAATATACATGTTGCTTACATACATACATTCCCTTCTGGGGTAGGCAGAAAGGAAAGAGTGCCAGTCCTATCTTGATGCACACATTTCGTCTCTTACACGTCCATACACCTCACAGCTCTAACAATTTCTTTTACTTCTTACTTTTCCTTCTTTCAAAATATAATTCACTTGATTCAACCATACCCTCTTTGATCTTCCTCTACCATGAATTCCACTCACATTTGCACTATATATTTGTTTTGTTAGTCTTTTATCATTCGTTCGTTCTACATTCCCAAACCATCTCATACTGCCTCTTTCATATAACACAACACATTTAAGTTCACATTCATCCCTTATCACTTCATTCTGTATTCTGTCACAATTTGTCATCTCATGTATTTCAATGGCATTTATTGGATCCTTTTCAGTCTTTTTCCACATCCAAGTTTCATTCCCATATATCAAAGTTGCCACTAAAATACTGTTGTGGACATCTTAGAAGATTTTGATACTGTCCAGTTCAAGTATAAATATTTTAGTTGCTTTTGACTTTGTTTCCTATTGCTACAAGCCGTTCAGGATTCCCTCGTAACTCTTCCATCAACTGAGAAAATACTGCATACTTAAATAACAGAATTCTTCAAATTGCTCTAATCTTTCATTACTTGCCCATATATTGGATTTACTTTCCTTTCACACTTTACTATCACCATAGTCTTGGATTTTGCAGCAGTGAAAGAGAATAGATCTCTACTCTGTCCCACCGATGCATATAGCTTTTGTCCCTGCCACATCCATATATCTCGCCATATATACTATTTTGTTTTTCATAATTCTTACCTTTTCCTCAGTTAAAATTTCTCTTCCATTCTTTCCACACCACTTCTTCATCAATTACCATGAATTTAAAACATATACCATATACATAATTGTATTGTAAATCTCTCATAATATGTCTAAAGCATCTAAAGATTCCTTCAATTATTCTGCTTAATATTTCCGTTTTGAATGAAAAGTTATCCCTAGTTACTATAGTTTTTGAATATTTCTTAGTCTATTGATGATCTTTTTTCACATTCACTCGAATTTTCGCATTCACTCGCAATCTGAATTAAAATGTTATTTAGTGTAAAATAAATTGTTAGTGGTAGGAAAAGACCCTAAATAAATAAATAAAGATACATATTGTACATAAACCAGATATACGTAGATATACACTGAAATACATCAGAATGGTAAGGTAAGGTAAGGTTACCAAATACATCAGAATGGTAAGGTAAGGTTACCAAATACATCAGAATGGTAAGATAAGGCTACCAAATATGTACAAAAATTATTTATAATTTTAACCATGACTTTATTTACATTTTCAGCAAAATATGGTAAAAAAATATAAAAGGCCGTTTTTATCTTTCTTTTGCTTTTAAGTTTTCAGTAAATTATATATAAACACCCTCAAATTAGTTCATATGAAAATATATTTTACAATTATTGTTTTTTTGTACATTTGGGATCCGTAAAGGCCAGCTTTTAATTAGTAAAGGAATGCCCAATAATTTTCTGATCTGATACAGCACTTTTCCAACTAGTGTTCGAGTGTATAAGGATACCTATGATTTGGGTCATATCTATTTTTTTTTTTAAATTACATTTAAATTTAATAACTTGCACTCTCTTTTTACTAGCATCTCCTGTTTCTCTGAGTATTAGTCTGTTCAACAGGTAATCCTGTCACGAGGACAAGAAAACTTCCTCACCAGGCAATGAAACAGTCAAAAACAGAAGGGCCACCAAATTTAAGAACAATCCTGATATTGTTTTAGTAATTTCTTCTTATTGTGCCAAAAGTACAATTATTTCAGTCTAGAATTCTACCACTTGGACAGCACTTGACATTCTACAAATCAAATCCACCTTGGTGTAAGATACTGGACTTATCAGCAAGTTATAGTAAATTATTTCGACAAAACTAAAGAAGATATTCCATTTTGTAGACATTTATGACTTCTTTGGTGTATAATTTACCTACGAGGGCTATTTGGAAAGTAACTTCTGTTTTAATGTAGTGTGTGAAGGAATGGTGATAACAAAACCATCTTAGTGCAGTGTATTTGACTCAGTACACATTTATCAGTGGTAGAGAGGTTTGTGTCACTGTTGTAGTTTAATAACAAGTATATCGGACATATGTGTCACCCTAAAATATGATAGATATATATTCTTGTTATATTTGATATAATTTGATATGTAAATTATTGATATATTTGTTTGGTTTTTGTATGTATATTTATGTTTGTTTGGGTCCGTGCAATGTCACGACCGCAATTGAAATTTAGACTTATGGATGGGCGTCGAGACTAGATCGCTGGCCGGTCGGCCTAAGCATTGCGCAAAACTTCCGAAAATTGTGGTATTTCGCGAGGTGTGAGCGCTTGTGATGAGCGATTGACCGTTCATAAGAAGGGAAAAAAATAAATCACTTATTTTCAGTACACTCTACCTACTGTGTTTTACTTGAGACCTGCTACCATATACCTGCCTAAGAGGAATCTTTTCACCCCGCTATCTTCTCTCATCGATCTACACCTTTGGAATTGACCTGAATTCTCCTAGCATTGCGCAGCAGCCATTTGCCTATGATACAGTTCTTTGTACCGGTGCCGTACAACAAGTGTTTAACACGTGTTTAGACCTCACTAGTTGCGAAGTACTCAGTAATAAGATTTCCAGATACTCAAAAACGGTTAAAATTCATCATCAACTTTGTGAAGTTTATGGAGAGAACGTAATTAGTGAGGGTGGTGTGAGACAATGGTGCGGTATGTTAAAAAATTGGTGGATCAATGTCCATGTCCATGACTGTCGTGGATGATGAACTGGTTTAGAAGATTGACAGAAAACTTTGAGAACCGGGTGTTCAACATTTCAGAGCTTTCTAATTTGTTTCATCACATGTCTCATTCAGTTCTTCATGAAGTGATCACAGTAACGCTAGGTTATCAGAACTATTATGCCAAGAGGATGCCTAAACTTCTTTTAGAACAATACAAGATACAATGTATGGGGTCAGTGTTAACCTTTCCAAAGCATTACAATATTGTAGGTGATGTTTTTTTGATAAAATTATTACAGGCGATGAGACTTGGGTTTCATATATAAACGTAGACACAAAAAAACAATTAATGGAGTGGGGCCATACTCACTCACCAAGAAACCCAAAAAAATGTTAAACTTTTTCTGTTAAAAAAGTCATCATAACTGTCTTTTGGGAGAGAAGAGAAGTCTTGTTGGTGGATTTCATGAAATATGGCACCAAATTAATTTGAAAGTGTATTGTGAGACATTAAAAAAGTTAAGGGCCATTCAGAACAAACATCGAGGCATCTTGAGCTCCGGTGTAATTTCTTTGCACAACAATGCCTACCCACATACTGCCGAGCATATTCGAACTTTGCTACAACAATTCAAGACGGGAGTGTTTAATCACTTTCCATACAGCCCGGATTTGGCACCTAGTGATAACCATTTCTTCATAAACATGAAGAAATGGCTTCCATCCCAGCGCTTTGACGAGGATGAGGAGGAGTTGCAGTCCAGCATGGAGGGGGGGGGGTTGGCCCCAATTATAGGTGATAGAGTTTTACGACAATGAAATTCAAAAGCTTGTTAAGCGCTACGAAAGTGCCTGAATCTGGCTGAAGACTAACTAGAAAAGTTGAAGTTAAAAGTTTTTATAGTAAGAATGTTGTAACTATAGTATACTGCTATTTTTTTTAATAAATAAATGTAAGTTACTTTCAGAATAGCCCTCGTATTATTCCGGATAACGCCCTCGATGAGAGTTTGCTCTCTAAACAGCGCTTTATAAATTGATCTTTTATTATAATTATTATTTTACTTCATAAAGTGATTTATTCATTTCCAAGCTTATTGTAGTCAACTTTCTAGTACTGCTACATTTTTAATAAGCTGGATGAGTAACATGCTCCTTAAGAATGGAAATAATAATCTTATTTTCATCCATTTAGTAAGCTGAATACTTCATTTCCAAATCAGTTCAAATAACACTTTTGGACTAGTGTTTAAACACCTTGTGTTTAGATTGGCACAGAGGACTAGAAAACAGCATTGGGATAAAAGTTGCAGTAGAGTTCTAGCAAAATATAAAGACCTTTACACATACATTCAAAATTGTTTCTATAGTACATCAGTGTATTGAGCTCATTCTAGTCTGTCATTGGTCACTCGTCCATCTTTGTTCTCAGCTACAGTATCACCCGAAAGTATTTAATAGTTTTATTTTCAAATTTTAAAAAAATGTGTTCAAAAGTTGGGTGTGGTTTTCATTTGAAAAAACAATCGAAAGATGTAATAGCGAATGTGTTAGAATATTTTAGGCCATTTCAAAATAATAA
>OX463840.1:33903734-33938426 GCA_949825065.1 Odontocerum albicorne
GAGACCCATGAAAATTTAAACATTGGTTAGCGTAAATCTTAAACCATCAGCGAAAAATAAAATAGACTTTGATTCCTATATATGGTATGGTACATATGTATACAAAACGTTGATACAATAAACAAATGCTTATTATATTCATTACGAATGAATCAAGTAAAAACCTACCGTTTAATAATAAGTATGGTAAATAATAAATTCATTTTTGCAACTGGAGTAACAAAAAAACAAGTGAAGGACTAACTGTATGTTACACATGCTCATAGATTCAATTAGCCCCAAACAAATTTACTAATCAAACTTTATTACCATAGTTTATTATCAACGATAAATTATATTTAAAAATAAAAGTTTAACACAAGAATCATTCCCAATTATAAGGGGTAGTCAAAACTTTAAAGCATTTATAAATTTTATTTAAAAAAAAATAATAATCATTTGAATAAAAATCTACTTAAATAGATGACTCGTCTTAAAAATTGCCAGTTAAAATGTAACTGAAATAAATCACAAACTTGATATTTTACGTTCTGTTCTGCATTAACACGTTTTGTGGCTGCAAATTTAAAATTAAGATTTTTCTTCATTACTTTATCTAACAACAAATGAATTTATGTTTTAAATATTTTTTTTTAATAATTTTTGCAGCATTTTCACTTTTATTTATCGATGAAAATCTGGTAAAGTATTTCTAAATGGTTGAATGAATATTTCTCGCTGTGGATAAATCTATTAACACCTTTAAGCACTTCAACAATATATACTATTATTCATCTCCTGTTTTTCCTAAAATTGTCTCACATATTCACGACAATATTTGTTAATGTCTTTACTTTTTGTCCATGTATTAAACACAAGATCACAGTGACATTTTGAAAGCCTGGCTGGATCGCCTAGTAACGATTAGCTCATCTTCTTCTTCTCTGTGTGGCGGCAACTGCAATCATTTGTCTCAACATCGGCTCTGGTGTGCAAACCTTAGGATCGCATTTCATTTGGCCATCACTTCCACATCTGTAAATAATAGAAACTCAATTAATTAGGAGAAATATGGTAAAAGAGCGTAGAAGAAATAAAAATGATAAATAAAGTAATTCTTAAGAGAAAACAAATTTTGGCACATAAGAACGCTATAAAGAAAATTAAATAATATTGTTGTATCGACAATAGTTCCTAGCTTTCCAAGGTTAATAGAAATTATTCAGATTTCTTAATAATTTTATAAACACTTTCCATGCGTCATAACAATTTGTAAACTTGAACATGAAATTACTTTAACTGATATTACTTTAATTCCTATAATATAAGATTGATTCATATTAAAAAAATTAAAAAAATATATACTTACATGCAGTGTAAGCATGGTCCTGAAGTCTGTTTGATCACTTCTCCTACTTGATATGCTTGTCCCCTTATTTGACAACCTCTTCTCTGTGCTTGCCCTTTATAAGCGTGTGACAGGAAATGAGGAGGTAATGTTGTGGTAGTTGTTGTAGTAGTTGTAGTTACATTCATTACTGTGGCCATAGATACTGGGCATTCATATCTTGGACAACAGAAACCTTGGATTGGTTCTTCGTGACAGTGCTGAATGGGAGGAGGACAACTTTGCTGTAAGCAAATAATGTCACTTCTAAAGCAGAAACAGAAATCACAAGGATCATCTCTGGGTATTTGTTGAGCAGATACATAAACTTTTCCCCCATATCTGCATGTGCCAGGTCCAAAATCTTCTTCTTCATAATCTTCTCCCCCTGATGATGGACCATAAGAACTACTGAAGTCTGGATGTTGAGGTTGTTGATGTACTTCATCTTCATCAGGATTAGGAAGAGCAGGGATTTCAGCTTGTCCAAAATCAGGTTCTTCTGTTACAGGATGTTTACTTGAGGTTACTGTATGTTTTTCATGGAATGGACTAGTAGTTGTTGAATCAACAGCGGATACTTTCGAAGTTATGTAGTCAAGGATCGGATCTGTTGCTGGTCGATCAGACTCACTTACAGTAGTCTCATGATATGGTTTATAAGTGGTTTCTGGTAATTTAGTAACATAGGTTGTTTGTTCAATTCTATCTTCATCACTAGGATGTTTTTCAGGTTTCTGACTTTCGACTTCAGATGGAATCTTTTCTTCACTCTGATCAACAGAAAAACGATCACTTAATGTGGTCTGGCTCAGTGTTGTTTCAGTGGTTAATTCTCCAGTTGGTGTCTCAGTACTATCAACGTGCACATGAACAGGTTCATCTGATTTTTCTGTAGATTTCTCTATTTCATCTATATGTTCAGTTGACTTCTCTATTTCATCTATATGTTCAGTTAACTTTTCTTCACTCGCTGGAAGTGGAGTTGTTTCTATTTCAAGAGTTCTAATTGTTGTCTGAGTTTTCTCTTCGTCAGTACCGACAGTGTGTGATGATTCTTCCACAGTTGTGGTGTGAATTAATTCCTCATCAACAATTGGAGTTTTAGTTTGTTCTTTCTCTGTAGAAATTTCAGTTTTATCAATGTCGGGGAATCTAGTGTCTTCCTCTTTCGGACTTACAGTAGTAGGTGTTTTTTCATCCTCAACTTGACCAATAGTTGATATTGGCCCTTCTGTATCTTCTTCAGATGGTTTGATTGTTTGGTCACTTTCCTTATCAGGTAACTGATGAGTTGATTCTTTGATCGGAGAGCCAGTAGTTATTATTTTTTGTTCCTCTTCTGTAGTAGATGTATGTTTGATATCTTCTTGAGTGACAATTGTAGTTGGCACTAAATCATCCTTGCTAAGATCTGTGGTTATTTTAACACTTTCTGTTGATTTTTCAGTGTCAATAGCATCTATTTTTTCGGTTACATCTTGCTTAATTGTTGTTTGTACTTCTGGAATAGCAGTTGATCCCTCTTTTTCCTTAAAAACGTGTTCATCTTCTAATGGAGGTGGAACAGTTTGAATAGATTCATATCCTGGTTTAGTTTCTTCTTTTTCAACAACTGTAACATCTTGTGCTGAAATTTCAGTAGTGTATGACTCTTTGTCTTCAACCTGTTTTATAGATGAACCTTCTTCAATAGGCAAAACTGTTGAAGTAACATCTTTCTTATCATCAACTGCATCAAATGGAGTTTTTGTTTCAGCACTTTCTGTAGTAATTGTAGAGGGTTCAATTTCAGCATGATCAACTGGCTTATCTTTGCTACTATCTGTCGTTTCTTCTGATTCCTCTGTGCTTTGATCTTTGTCAATCTGATCTATTGGTGTTTCTGCTTTGATACTTATACTACTGATTGTTGTATATTTACTTTCTTCTGTAACATCATTTGCATCATAGCTTTCTGTAGTGGATCCATCTTCTCCAAGTTTATCGCTTTCAGAAGATACTTGTTCATGAGGAATTTGATCCTTTTCAGTACCAACATCTGGTTTTTCATCTTTAGTATGAACAACTGGAGACTGTGGCTCTGTTGCATGAATGGTTTCTTCTTTTTCAGTAGAATCAGTTAATATTAGAGGACTTATTGTTGTATACGTGGCCTTTTTATCTTCGAAATCGGCTAAGTCTACTCTTAAAGTAGTATGCGGAGTGTCTTCTTCAACATGTTTAATTGTTTGCTCTTTGTCAATGCCTAGGGTTGTATGTTCTTTTTCTTCTGTAGTATGTGCGAATTCTTCTTTTTCTGTTGTCTCATTAATATTTTCCTCTGGCACAACTGTTGTCTCTGGTTTGGTTTTCAAAACTGTATGGGTGGTTTCTTCATCTGATACTTTTTCTATGTCTCCATCACTTTCCGCACTTAGTGTTACCTGGGTAGTTACCTCCCCAATAGGTGTTTCTGTCATTTCTGCATCACTTTCGAGTGTAACATTAATAGTTTCTTTATGATCAGATTTTGTTTGCATTGTCACAGTTTGAGGAAGTGTTGTTTTTCTTTCATCCTTAAATTCACTTTCAGTTGTATAATCAATTTGTTCTTCAGTATTTTCGTCAACATGTATAGGTTCCTTTTTCTCATCATGCTCTGACACAGTTTCTTTTTCAGTATAATCAATTTCTCCTGCAGATGTACCAACTGATGAGCTTAATGTTGTTTGATCAAACTTATCAATATCCTCAGGTTTCTTAGTTTCAATTGTTTCTCCAGCAACTGTGGTTTGTTCGGATTCTCCTTCCAATTTGGTCAAAATGTCTGTTGTTTCATCTACAATTGGCTTAAGAGTTATGTGACTGATTCCTTCAGAAGTTGAATCATATTTTTCTTCTTCTGTAACAGTAGTGTCTATTGGAGTCTTTGACTTTTCTTTCACAACACTTTCAGTTGTGTATGTGGTTTGATCTAATGGATAAATTTCAGATTGTTTAGTTTGAACTTTTTCTGTAGTTGATGGGAAGCTTTCAGTTTTTTCTATATCTTCCTGTGTAGTGATTTCAATCCTCTCTGTCGTTTGTTTATGGATTTCATCTACTAACTGTACATCATCACTGGTTGTTACAATTTCTTGATCGAATACTGTATGGTCTTCAATTTTGTGCGATTCTGGAGACAATGTTTCCTCTTTTTCAATTGAAGACATAGTAGTATAAATTGTACCAGATGATAATTCAGTTGAATATTCAACATGTTTAAATGGAGTAGTAGATTTTTCTGATTCATCCAAAATAACTGTAGTTTGGTCTTTTACACTCAATTTTTCATCTGGTTTGATCGTTTCTAACTCATCCTTTACAACAAATGTTGTTCTAACTGGTTCTGATGTTGTTATTTCTGGATGGAGCGTATCTTTTTCTGTCAATTCAACAAATTCAGGTTCTTTTTCACTTGTTTTAACAGTTGTAAGATCATCTGATAATTTGCTTTCTTCAACAACATGTGGTTCTGTACTTTCAATTACTGAGTGTTTGGTAACAGATTCAGAAGTTTCCACTGACACTGAGACTTCTGTAAACTTTTGTGGTTCTTGAGTATTTAATTCTTCAACTGATTGAGTTGTTGCTTCTTCAGCATATCTTAATGTTGTTGATTCAGATTCTACTGAACAACTGTCTCCTTCACATTTTTCATCAACATTTTCAAAAACAGTAGTGTCTATGGGTGATGATGGTGTTTGTGACTCAGAAAGTATTTCATTGTCTTGACACTCAGGAGTAACACATTCAGTTTCTGCTGAAGGTTCGGATTTTTCAGTGGATGTTTTATCCAATTCACCATGAGTATCTGTAGTTTGAGAATGTTCTGAATCTTTAGTGGGTTCAGGCAGTGTCGCTGGTTGATGTGGTTTTTGCTGACCTTTACATTCATCAGATTCACAGTCTTGTGAAATCGGAGTAATTTCAGGTGATAACTCTGAATCGTGAACACCAATGGGAACTAAATTATCAATATCTAATTTTTCTTGGCCTTCATTGTCACATACTCCATCAGAACAATCTGTTTTTTGAACATCTTTCACGTCTTTAGGACTCAATGTTGTCTGATCAACATCACTTGAAGTAGTAGTCTGTAAAGGTTTTTGATCTTGATCAATTTGGACAGGTATTTGTGGTAAGACATGTGGTTTATTTTCAAGTACACATCCATTGGGGCCACAGATTGGTTTTTCATGTTCATCAACAATTATGTTTTGCTCATCATCGCAACCATTGTCTCCACATTCTGGAACATTTAATGTTTCTGGCACTTTTTGATCAGTTATGCAATTTTCACCTTCGCAGTCATCTAAAGTTTTTTCTGTTGATTGTTTTTCAATTGGATATCTTGTAAATTGGACTTCAACTTGACAACCAGAATGTTCACAGCCTTCTGCTGATGTATCAGGTTTTCTCTCAGTTACATCATCTACTGAATCCGTAGGTAAGACCGAAACTCCTATTTTATTAACATCGTCTAAAGAAACAGTTGTCAACTCAACAAATGGTTTAACTGTAGAGTATTGTGAAATATTTTCTTGTTTTGTTGTGATAAATTCATCTGGTTTGATTGTTGTTTTTCCTAGTTCTTCAGATTCTTCCCATGGTTTTGGAGCATCAGAATCACCATCTGCAGGTTTTTTCTCAGTAAAATCAATAACTGGACGAATGGTAAATTCATCAATTGGTTGTAGAGGTGTAGAAGTATCAACAACATTTGCATGTGTGATTATATCAGTTGGAATACTGGATGATTGAGTGGTACCATCACCAGGAATCTTTTGTTCATTTGTGGAAATTTCTGTAACTTCTTCATCCTTTATTTTTACTGATGATTCGTCTTCTTTTTCAATAATGTGAGTAGAAGTCTCTTCAATATCTTCAAGGGTTGGTTTAATTGTTTCATTATCAAATTCTTCTTTAGTTACTGGAGTTACTTTTATTGGTGTTTCGGTTTCAATCTGTGATCCACTATCAACTGTTGTACTTTCAAGCTTACTTATATCTGTTAGAGTTTCAACGTCTTGAATCTCTGTTGAATCATCCGAAATAACAGCCTTGTCAGTTATCACAGTTGTGTGATCAAACTCATGTGTCTCATCAAGACTACCTCCAACATCAGCTAAAGGAATATGTGTTGTTTCATCATGAATTACATCAGTGAGTTTTGTGACAATTTCAGGTTGTTTCGATGGTGTTTCTTCAGTAGTTTCTAGTGACTTATCTTCCGTAACTTGAGTAACTTCCGTAACTTCTGAGACATCTTCCATTGCACTTTCTGTAGAAACATGTTTGGTAGTATCTTTTACAGTAACATCTGTTTCTAAATCAGGTTTACCGAAAACTGGAGACAAAGTTGTTTCATATTCATTTGATTGATCTGGAGTTGATTTTTTGTCTTCAATTTCATCTTGTGATATTGATGGTTTAGTTGTAGGAACTGCTGTGCCTATTTCTGAATCTGACACAATTGTAGTATGTTTATCATCAACATCCAAAATAGAAATAGTCGTCTCCTCACTTGGTTCGTGCTCATCAATTGTTTCCGTTTTTTTTACTGTAGGAACAGTTGTTGAATCACTTTCTATTGGTTTTATCTTTTCTTGTGGTGTTTTAGTTATTTTACAATCCTCACCACAGTCTGGTACATGAACAACTGGAATTATTGGTTCTTCAATAATAACATTATCAGTTTGATGATCTGATGGTTTTAATTCACTTTCATCTGGAATTTTGGATGAACTCTGAGGTTCATCAGTAACTACTTCAGGGAGTTCTTCAATTTTATCTTGATCAAGATGACTAGTTACTGGTGTTGTAATATCAGTCATTTGATTATCAGACTCAATTGTAATAGGTTCACTGTGTTCACATGTATACATTGGGCAACAATTATCTTTACTATGATAAACAGCTTGACAATTGATCATATTTGTCGGCGGTGGTGAGCAAACCACATGTTCACATTTTATAATACTGTCAACACATCTACAAGAAGTTTGACATTTATTTGTAGTAGGAATAACAGCAAAGTTTCTATAAGTGTTGCCATCAACTAAACAATCTCCCTCTCCAGGAATTCGTGGTGGCTCATATTTATGGTCATCTAAACTAATTTCATTTTCTTCATCTACAACATTTTCAGTTGCCTCTGTTTTGTCTCCATCAGTCAAACTTGTGTGGATTGACGTTGTTTCTTCTGGATGTTCTGTTTGTTTATCAATGCTTCCAATAGTATGGTCTTCTACCACAGATGTCTCAGTAGAGTCTTTGCCAACTTCAGTACTTTGACCAGGAATTTGTTCTTTCTGATCAGTGTGTAATGGTTCATCCAAAATTATAGGAGTTGTTGATTCAATAATTTCTTTATTTAAAAGGGTAGTTTCTGTATCAATTGCTTGAGTTGGTTTACTTTCAATATCCTTCAATATTGATGAAGCTGTTGTTATCACATTTTCATCTTGTACAGAAGAAATTTCTGTCTCAGAAATATCAGTATGTGTTTGGTCTTCCTCTGCTTTAGTTGAATGATCAATTGAAGAAGCTGATGTTGTTTCATGAATCTTAGTGTCTTGATCAAATGATGAAGTAGAGTCAACACCTTCAATGTGACTTGTTGAACTTTCATCAGTTTCTGTAACCTGGACTTGAGGTGAGATTGTTGTTAATTCAGATTTTTCATCAAATGAAGGTTCTGTAATGTTTTCTTCTTTTTGAGTTTCTTTTTCATCCTTGATTTCAGTTTCTCGTTCAGGATACATAGGGGTAACTGTTAGATTTTCTTCATCTTTTGGTGATGTTTTGTCTATATCCTCTCTCTCTGATGTGTCACCTTTCACAGTGTTAAAATCATCATGACTAACTGTAGTTGGGTGTATTTCTTCACTGATTTGAGTTACATCATATTTCTCAGTCTGTGGATGCTCTGTTTTATTTACATATTTTTGTTCTTCATCTAATGAAGGCTCAGCTACCGATATTGTAGTCGATTCCTCTGAAATCTCGGTTTCCTTTTCAGTTCCAGTATCTGTTGGAAGTTTTTCTTCTAATGTTGAAGGTTTAATATCAGAATCGTCACCCGAGTCTAATGGAGATATTGTACTTTCAATAGTTTCTTTAGTTGTTACAGTTAAATCAGAAATATCACCCATTGTTGTGAAATCTTTATGTGTAGGTGAAAGAGTTGTTTGATCATCCGTTTCAAGATCTGTAGTAATTGTAGTTGCTTGACCATGTTTGATAGTAAACTGATGATCACTATGTGGTGTCTGATGCTTATCTGAAATTGTACTTGTTTCTAAGTCATGATGATCAGAAACATCAGATGTCAGTTTTCCATCACCTGATCCACTTTCTATTTCAACTTGTTCAGTAGTATAGGTTACTTTTTCATCTGATGTACTTGGTTCAGTAGGTTGATCAATCAATTCTATTGAATCTTCTACTTTATTAGGATAAACATCTTCTTCACTTGAATCTTCTGTACTGTCAAATTCGGATGATGTTTCTGATGATTCAATACTCTCAATCTTCTTATCAGATTCTTCTTCGGGTGGTACTTTATGGGTATCTTCTACACGTTTGACAGGCTTTTCACTTTCAATTTTACCAGGTACATTAACCTCTGTTGTGTGAGTGTCTTCACTGGCATCTGCTTTTTCAGTAGAAGTCTTTTCTAAATCTAGCATTCCATCTCCGCTACTTTCGAATGACGCATCACTACTATCAATATGTTCTTTAGAAGGTGTTGTTTGTTCAACTTTAACAATTTCAATAGTATCAGTTTGATGTTCCAATTCTTCCATTAGAATTGGTTTTTGAGTTTTATCTAATTCTGATATTTTATCTTCTGGTTTTTCCTTATGTGTTTGATCTTCTTCTGGATATGTGGATATTTCTTGAGACGGTTCAGTGACAACATCATCAGAAGTAAGCGTTGTTAATTTAGGATCAAAAGATGGTTCTACCGTAGAATCTCGTTCAGTTGTTGTGGAAACATCTTCTGGTAATATTGATTCTTGATCATGGTCAAGTGGTGCGTCTCCAGAGAATATGTCTTCATGTTGCAATATAGCTTGTTCTTCATGATGAGTTGTCGTTTCTAGTATCGGTGTTTTTGTAGTTTCTGATATTATTGGTGTTTTTGTAGTTTCTGATATGATTGGTGTAGTAATTTCAGTGTCTGTATGGGTGACATCAAGTTCAGATTTTTCTGTAACTAAATCCAATGGCAAGTGCTCATGAACTTTAGTAACTGGAATTTCTGTAATAACATCCATATCTTCAACTGATGTTGAGTGACTTGTTTGTTTGTCTTTGAAAATTGATTCTGTCTGTTGCTTATCATCCACGACTTCAGTAGTCGTTTCAATTTTGTGATCATGAAGTGTTGTTTTCTTTTGTTCTATATCTTTAGTAACTGTAATTTCTGTAATAACATCCATATCTTCAACTGATGTTGGGTGACTTGTTTGTTTGTCTTTGAAAATTGATTCTGTCTGTTGCTTATCATCCACTACTTCAGTAGTCGTTTCAATTTTGTAGTCATGAAGTGTTGTTTTCTTTTGTTCTATATCTAATTCATTTTGCACTTCAGTTGAAGTTTCCAAATCGTCTTCACCGTATACTACAGATGTATGACTCACTAAATCAGTGGGATCAAATCTATCAGAAACATTAGATTGGTGTTCAAGAATTTGATCTAAGTCCTTTATATCTTCATCAGTAAGTGAATCTTCTTCTTTTTCAATCTTTCTTGTTTGAGTAGACTCAGCAATAGGACTCAAAGTAGTATGTAATATTTCTTTTTCTGGAATCGAGGACCCATCATCATCAATTTTGTGTAAATCTTCATATTTTTCTGTAACCTGATCATCTGGCTCTTCTTTATCACTTAATGTAACTTCTTTTTCAATCTTTCTTGTTTGAGTAGACTCAGCGATAGGACTTAACGTAGTATGTAATATTTCTTTTTCTGGAATTGAGGACCCATCATCGTCAATTTTGTGTAAATCTTCATATTTTTCTGTAACCTGATCTTCTTCTGGCTCTTCTTTATCACTTAATGTAACTTCTTTTTCAATCTTTCTTGTTTGAGTAGACTCAGCGATAGGACTTAAAGTAGTATGTAATATTTCTTTTTCTGGAATTGAGGACCCATCATCGTCAATTTTGTGTAAATCTTCATATTTTTCTGTAACCTGATCTTCTTCTGGCTCTTCTTTATCACTTAATGTAACTTCTTTTTCAATCTTTCTTGTTTGAGTAGACTCAGCGATAGGACTTAAAGTAGTATGTAATATTTCTTTTTCTGGAATTGAGGACCCATCATCAATTTTGTGTAAATCTTCATATTTTTCTGTGACCTGATCATCTTGATCTTCTTTATCACTTAATGTACTTTGAGACGTAACATCTTTATCAGTATCTTTTGCAACAATAATCGGACCTACGGTACTTTCTTTAACATCGTCAAGTGTTGTCAAATCTACGTAGTCCGAATCACCTGCATAGCTAGGAACCTCATCACCTATACACTTGTATGTTGAAGGACAACATTTTCCTTCATTAGGAGTCACTGCTGTGCAATTCTTTCCTTCATTTTCCATCGGAGTTCCACACTCTTGAACTGCACATACAATGTCGCCTTTCATACAGTAACAGTGCTCACATGCTTGATTTGTAGGAATAGATGCACCATCTAGATACATTTCATCATTATGTGTACATCCCATTGTGTACCCAGGTTGAAGGGTTGTTGTCAGAATGAACCCTGGTGTGGGTTTAACTGTTGTGGTTGCATCATCAATCATCAAAGGACCTCCATCTTCAGGGTGATCTGAAAAAAATATTACAGCAACGTAAATATTTGACATAATTCACTTTTCAAAATGTTTATGTAACAAAAATATCAAGATAATTAGGTATTATTAGCAAATTAAAATAAATTGTTCAATCTAAAATATGTACAAATAGCAAATAAGATCATTGTTTTAAAATCTAATCCAATTCTTGAAATACATTAAATAAGACGTATGAGAAGTATTAATGATACAATGCTCATTGGTCTCTTTCCAAGCAACTTACCACATGAATATCGAACAGGGCAACAGACACCTCTCTGGTAGACCGGTGTGCATCCCTCGACATGCAATGTGCACTCCTGCATGACACATGCTGTCATATTCCTGATACAGTAACAAAGCTCGCAAGGTTTCTCCGAATTTGATGGTACTTGGGCGCCATCCGAATAGAACCTATTGTCTATCGAGCATCCGTAGTTGTCATGATGACCAACTTCGGTCGAATCGACGGTTGATTGGGTTGTGGAGTCCACTAAATCAACTGGAACTGAAATAAATTAGCTATTAGTATAATTTGCTCATATATATTTCATCAAATGTACTTATAATTTAAAATTCTTCTGACTGCTTTATAATTGTTTTTTTTTTTCAAAACTTCAATGAATTTGTTAAGTGTAAGAACTAATAATAAATTGCAGTTTGATCCAAAATATATTAACATGAAAGGTGAAGAAAATTAAACTAAACAGACGTTTCATTCATTAATTTTATTACTCATCTGTAATTTTAAAAATAATCAAGTGAGTATCCAAGGGTGGGATGGGATATATTCATTTATCATATATTGAACCAAAACTGTCCTATACGTTAGAAATTTAATAGAATTTGTAAAATGAATTTTTAGGAATGTTTAAAGATCTTTTAGAATCGCATATTTATTCAGAACCTCAGAACTGAAATTAGCCCAATCCTCAAGATGGCTCACAAGTCTTCAGCATATGCATCGTTTTCTATTAGATTAAGCTTATAGAGGAGACAAAATGAAAATTTGTTAGATTACCATCTGGGCATGTGATGATTGGGCAACATTGGTCTCCTCTCTTCTGGACAGTGCAATCTTGACCAATAGGCTTAGTGAATGGACACACTCGCAGGTAGCACATGAGCATCCTATTGTGGCATGTACAGTTGAGGCATGGCTCATTGGTCATTATCCTGTCACCTTCGCCATAGTGTTGGAAGTTGTAATAGCATCCAGCGGTTTCTGTAACAAATAAAATATTTAATCAGTAAAAGTTCAAATTCTTCAAATACAAATAATCATGTGTTGTTTTCATCCATATTAAATATTTTTTACCCATAAATTGCAATATTCTTTATATTTGAGTTTACAACTGGTTCTTATAACCCAACCGTCCTTCATTTATATAAATTCTATACCCGGTCCCTATTTTATGAGACATACTGACTTTAAGCTCGTCTTAAACCTACAAATATGTGAGTGTAGATGTTAATAAATCACAATACTAAAACGCAGAAAATATCCCTTCTGTAAAAAAAATGTTATATTTGCACTAATCCAGTAACCGTCAAACTGACATTTTTACGTCGGTAATAAAGAGAACGATAGTTAAATTAAAGCTTTCATAATATGTTCACAGATGACACTAGTAAGAAAGAAATAATTTTGGACACAGAACAATATTTTCACAAAATATTAGAAAATAGCTATCAGTGCTCATTCCTATAGGGAAAATTGAGGCTCGGCGCGCTGCTGAAAGACAGATGTCCTGATCCCACGACATTCGAGAGTGGAACCAGGACATCTGTTTTTACAAGGAGTCCAAGTCGCCTTTGAATACGAGGAGTCCAAGAGCTGTTCTATAAGGCACAGGACAAAGACATTTTTTCAATTTACATCGGAGGGATCTGACAGCACGAAAAGAAATTTTAAAATATGTAAAAAAAATAACCAAATGTTTAAATAGCGTATTTATATGTCATTATATTCAATAAAGACGTAAGGAATACAAATTTTAATCATGTTATGTTAAAATCTCCTAGCAATGGAACATTCAACAGTTTAAAAATGGAACATTCAACAGTTTGAAATGATCCGTGCAATTATGCAAACTTTCACAATTAAGGAGTTCTCAGATCTCAGTACGTTTTTTTCGTATCCCTATATTAGCAGTTAAGTTAAAATGTTTGACATAGGTTAAATCATCACTATTCATGATACGCGCTGGCCGTAACTGGCCATTAATATGAGTCTATATATTTTCAGACGATATCAAGTTTTGTGATGTTTATTAATTTGCAATATTTCCGCCAATGATTTTTCTTTTCCTTATTCCTTTTCGACCTCAGGTATTTTAATAAACTTCTTAAGAAACGTCCAGTATCGACATGGCGATTAATCTCAAACAAGAATGCCTAGTAAGTACAATTCGATAAGTATTGAGTTTGTATAAAAAATTAAAGGGATTAGATATAAGTCATAACTAAGAGAAATATTCTTCGCCGAATATGATATATGGTTCAATTTATGACAACTGCTCGTGGTGACAGAGGTATAACGAATATCTCTACATCCTGAATAGCGAAGCTAGAGTATTAAAAGTTATGAAAATTACTCGACTGCGATACTTTTTTCAAAGATCTAATAGGGAGTCGGAGAGTGGCGAGACGAAAGTTAAGATGGCTGGATGGTGCGACAAAGATCTGTTGCACACTGGGTATAACCAATTGAAGGATGGACGCTGCTGAAAGAGATAGGTGGCAGGCATCCCATCCTGGGTTGTAGAGCTAATGATGATGATGATTTATTTGAGCCCAACTACTAATATAGCGATACGAAAACTACGACTGAGACTAGTTTGAGTCTGTGCATCATACATTTAGTTCATAAAACTACTATTGTTATTTACTCGAATGTGGAATACATCTCTGGACCCCAGAATCAAAGAGGCAACTTTATAAAAGTAATTTTGAGGAAATAAACAATAAACGACTTTAAAAAAATGAGGTCTAGCTCATCAACAACACTATAGAAAAGATACAAATCTATGATACAAACGGATGCCAAGAGCCAGAAACATTTTGTAATGCATTGGTGCGTTCAGAATCGCCATTGTTTCTATTTGCTAGTGTGTTGTGCTTACCTCACAAGTTCATGGTGACTCTCCATGTTCACTGTTCACGGCCTTTATATTTATTTATATCACACAAAACATAAGAAAAAATGGTAAATTTGTCTCTGTAATTATCAATAAATACTATAATCTTGTTTTTTATCTTAAAATTATATTTTTAACGACCTAGAAGGATGCTTAGGATAAACCTATTAAGTACACAGTAGTATTTTCAAACACGTGCGTTACGAACCGCGAGTTCCGTGCCAACTCAAGTGGTTTTAGGCCCAAAGGCTTGATGAATAGAATTAATTATAATTTGGTCTTCTAACCATGCTTTTATATGCCCGAATCACCAATTCAGATTTGTTGAAAAGTACCATGTAAATAAATATATATTTTTTCATCATTTTGTTCTTTGAATAAAAATATTTAGGTATGTCTATGAAAATCTGACGTATTGCATACTCTCGTATTATGCATGATGTGTGATTTTCTCGTCATGCATACACTCGTATTATAAAGATTTTTCACTCTACCCTCTTTCAGAATTTGATTAATTTGGTTGTGCCACGTTTTTTCTAGTTCTTCCCAAACTTCTCGTACCTTCAATAATATTCGTGTAGATTATTTGTGTCAATATATCAACATTAATTCTTTCCAAGTGGCAAACTTGTAGACTAACTAGATAAAAATATTTAATAAATATAAATAAAGGCCTCATTTTTATAATGTTACAAGATACGGATTTATAGTAGGGAGTTAGAAAACGTTGTCATTAATACGATTATATATCTGTTTTATTAGAACATAATTTGCACGAGGAATATAAATTAGTTTGAAGATTTGATGGTTCATATTATTATCGCGTTCTATCCACAGGATGTAATTGAAAAATTTGCTATAATTTTGGGATGTTCAATAATAAAAAGCTCTATTCAGGGACGTGGTGAATGATTATAATTATCATCATCTATTTACTCGTAATCCATAGGGCGCCATGTTAATTTTTCATCACAGCATTACTATACATGTGGAGAAATAATGCAGACTCTTTTTGTATCTACAAGTATAACTATAGCTCTAACTGTGGTTCTGTTCTAATCCACCTTATCCGCTTCATCGCATCAAGTTATGACTCTAAAGTTTAGAGTCATAACTTGATGCGATGAAGCGGAATCACATGAGGCTCAAGGATCTCATTACATTTATTTTTTATTAAAAATTTCATATTTCGTATTGAATCATGTACTTTTTTTTATTGAAATAATATTATAATGTTGTGTGTAATGTTAATATGACAAAAAAGGCAATAAATACATAATGTTTATAAAAATAATCACGTGTTTTATTTTTATTTCTCCTATTTTTTTATTTATAGTAGGAAATCGATTGCATAAAATACATACGTGGAGAAAAGTGTAAATTTTGAATTTCGCATTTTGTGGGGGGGGGGGGGGGGGTGCTGGATAATTTTACCGTGGTAAAGGGGGCGATTCTTACAATACGGTTAAGAAACACTGCTCTAAACACTGAAGATTCGACGAATATATAAATTCGTTAACAAGTATTAAAGTTTGATAGAAAATTTGTAATGTAACTTTTGTAAGCTGCTTTGTGATATACGTCGAGAAACTCTTCATTTTTCCGCTCAGTAATATAATTATATTTTGTCATAATAAAAGGACAATTTATATAGCGTCGTTTAGAGAGCAAACTCTTCTCAAGGGCGCTCCAACTCCAACAAGGTCTCAAAACCACCCATAAATTTTGTTAAGACCTCCCAAAAAGGATTGTCTTAAAGTGTTTCCTAAAGCTGCACACGCCACCCATATCTCTGACACTAGGAGGCAGACCATTCGACGCTACAGGACCAGTAACGGCAAAAGCTCTTTCATAATACCTCGCCCCTTTGGATTGATTTGGAACTACCAATTTATTAGATGAAGAAGAAATCGACTTCAAAGTTCTACTTCTCTCCAAAGATACATATTTGAAAAATACAATGGAGACATCTCATTAAGGGATTTAAATACAAAATGTTTGAAATCAATCCGTTCACGACACTAAGCCAGTAACTAAATGTTACTTGATTGTAACTCAACATTACTTTAAAAAGATACTCGTACGGGTATATTGTATATACTCGTATTTGAATGCGTGTTTTTTTCATTTATCATATACCTTTGTAGTTTATTAATCTACAATGAAGTTTAAGACAAGATAATATGTAGAATATAAATAAATAGAAGAAAATAATGACATCTATCGCATCATAAGAAAAAAAAAAAAACAATCTTGCCAATCTGGTTAAAAAGTTTGTATGTGAGCGATAATACTAGTATTTCAAACATGTACGATGGCGAACTGTGAGTTACATGCCTACTCCAGTGATTCCTAACCCAGAGACTCGATTACTGGAGCTGAAGACAATTGTGTCTCCCGGCCACGCTTTTCAACATTGCTGTATGGTGGATTCTTGCATTATGTTTTGAGGGATACTAAACGAAAGAATGAAATAAATATATTATTAGGAAGAATCTTTTATGCGTACAATTAATCAAAAAAATATATTTACATTTAAATAAAAGTTATTTAAAATTCCATTTTAATGCTATTGAAGATCTTAGAATAATGGAATTAATCTAGGGTTTCGTCAAACAGACAGCAAATAGTGACGTGAACTAAGAATATTGAGTTCAAAGCTATTACCTCAAAATCCATGAGTTTATGTTGTATTTTATTATACTTTTTTCGTATATAGTACAATTTGGTGGGGTTATTGTTATGTGGCAATCCTTCCCAACCAACCAAAAGATGTTTAAGAGGCCTCAAGTTAAAATCAAACATGAAATCCTTTTAAAAAAACTGCATTTCAACAAGATTCTAACTAAGAAAGTCACGAAAGTCATTTTCGGTTTAATGTAAAATTAAAAAGAAATTAAATTAATATACCTATAGACGGTGCCGTATATGTTTAAACCTAAAGTACATTAATCCTTATAAAAAATATTAAAAAAACGTTCTTAAAAATTACTAAAATGATGTATTATTTTAAAATAATCGTACTATGAGTATTAAGAAAAAATATGTTTTTATTCTGAGGGTACGTATAATATACAGAAATAATAATAATTTGGGTGGCCATATGTTTAATATCGTATCAAATCGTGATTTTATTTTTGCCTCTAGGCAAACATATCACATAATTAATCATATTTAGTATATTTTCAATTCCCTGGTCATTCCTCCGCAAAAAATATCTCAGCATCGTCGTCTGACGGAATTTTTTTGCACGATTTTTTGCAATCGGTTTGTGTTTTAGTTGCAATATGTATTATTTATCGGCGTTATATAGTAATAACTGGCTAATTAAACGATATACAGTTCAGTTAATTTAAGTCTGACATGGTATCCGTTTTTTTCTGTTCACAAAAACTCTACGTCATCTTTCCTGTAGCCTATATTTATTTTTCAATTTATTCGTATATGGCCACATTCTTCAGCACATTCGCATTGATGATTCGGCTATGTTGAAGAACGTGGCCGGGAGACATCATTGCATTTGGCTCCATTCATAAAGCTTCATGATCACTTGAATATGCACGTAACTCACGGTTCGTCATAGTACGTTTTCGCAATACTACAACACTAGTACACGTGCAACGCCTATAAGGATTGTTACAAGACAAACTCTTAACATACTGGGACCCTTTTTTTAGGTGTTATCGGGAATCAAAACCAAAACCTCTGGGTAGAAGTCAAGTGTCTTACCAACTAGACCACGGAGGTTGTCATGTAATGACCGCTTATATTTATTCAACATTTTCTCTTGCTGGACCTTACATTTTAAACACGTCTTTTTTGTTATTAAAAATTCATCTTTCACGCACGAAAACATTTCATTCTTAAAATAATTGGAGTATAGGCTGCTTTTTGTTCGTATTAAATACGGGAAATGTGTGATCGTTACGTTATTTGGTGAGATTCACTCTGCTAGTGTCGTTTATTTTTAAAGGTTTTTTTAAAACAATTTTTTGTCAAGTTTCGTTTTCACATCAACTTGGGTATATTTTTGAGGATTCAAGGTGTGTCAAACCCAAAGTATTTTAGAATATCTGCATGTTGTCGAAAGTCTTTCGGTTATTTATAATTCTTAGATGATGGAGACATTGATGCACCTTACGGTCCATGGGATATGGAGGCATCCATGTTAATATCGTCCCGAACTCATATTGTTTTCTTCATCACGTACTCATAGCTGAACGTCTCAGTCCTTTGCTACTTATTTGGAACTGTGTGAACTACCTGTCTCCATCCCTCCCGCTCCTGGGCATGTTGACTGCAACGCTTAAAAAGGATTCTCAACTCTTTTATTTGAGTTGAAAGGAAGTCAACTCGTTTATTTGATCCATCCATCTTAAAGGAGACCTTCCTCGTTTTCACACAATTGCCAGTTGTTTAGAAACATCCCAAAAGTATGTTAGGATTATTTTCCTGCATCGTTTCGTTGATGTTATTGACCTGTAATTTCGTTATTTTTTCCGCTAGAGTGCATTTCTCCGTTCCAAATCTGCATAAAGAATCGCTATTTCCAACAATGGAGCATTTCACACAATGAACTTGAAAATATTTTATGCAACGTAACAAATTATTAGTTCATTTGTGTTAGACAAAGTTACAGTTAGCCTTAATCTGCACCACCTCGTGGGAAACTATGAGTTAAGATAAATTATCGGTTTGAGTTAACAGGCGGAAAAGATTTGAAGGAAATGAAAAAAGAGATCAATTTATTTGATAGATAATGATTGATATTACAATATAATTTGAGGTGTTAGACTTATCATGAAGACACGTTTCGATAGCGACATTAATTTTGTTTTCGACAACAAATTTCATTTTCTAGTTGAGTATTATATTATTTTACAGTTTCATTGCTCACAACCTAGAGGGTCTATTGTCATATAGCATTTTTTATTATAAATAACCAAAAATATATTAAAGACGCCTTGATTGAAACTAGATTAGAACCCTTTTAAAATATGTTGAATTCCAACAGGAATCGATCCCGTAACTCTAACTGGACAGGCGTTTTCCCAACTAAGCCACAGAGGTCGTCTATTTTAATAGAAACAAAAGAAAATGATCATTGATGTGTCATAATTAAATTATACATTTCATATATATCATCCAAGAAGTCGGGTTTTTTTATTTACTTTAAATAAAGATTGCAGAAAACACAAAAAAGTTGATTTATTATACCTGTATAACATCCATAAATTCAAGTCCTACGAATTAGCTAAACTGTCTTTCATCATTTGTGCCTCTTTGTGGCTAATTACATTAAGGAAGTATTGTTTTTCATACCAAATTAAATGAAATAAAAAGTGATGATCAAATCACATTATGATTGAATAACGCACCACGTAACATATGACCGGGGTCCACTACTTTAATCGTTATATTCTGACAATTACTGCATTAGGGTTGGCAATTATTGCTATCAGACAATTATGGAAAAAATATTTTTAAAATACTCAAAGGATCATAATATGAAAAAATTACCATATTTTTTTCCTTTAAATTAGTTTTAATAATAGTAAATAAAATCATTATCATGATTTATTTACTGTTTAAACTTGAGATATTGTGGGTATTCTATCGTATTTAATAAAAAATGCGTTTTATTTAATTTAATATTTATCATATGATGGCCTATTTCGTAAGATGCCTGTTTTTCAACCTGGTGGTTTAAGGTTTGAATTCCGTTGGATTCCAACTTATTTTTAAAATTATTTCTGTCTGATTTTTCCTTAATGTCTCTATGACAACTTTCTGGCTGGAAGACATATCCACAGGGCAATAAACTCACAAGTGTAATAAAACAATAAGAAAATGACAATTTATATGGCACCGTTTAGAGAGCAGAATACCTTCAAGAGCGCTCTAACTCTAGATTCGACCCCAATCTTATTGAAAGATTAAAAATATTACAAAAAATAAAATAAGTTCAATAGGGTATGAAGGTGGCGGTTGCGGCCATTAAATTGGGTACTTTCTCGCATCTGCACAAGTTTAGAAAAATATATCTGGTGAGAAAACCGTTGCAACTAATGGGAAGATTAAATATACAGAAACCTTTATAGGTCTTCCGATATGTGATTAGGGACGCAAAAGTTAAACTCTTATCAAGGCTTCATATGTAATATTTTACTTTTGGCAACATTCATTCAGGTTGCATTGAGACTAGCCATTGAGAATATCATAAATAAAACCCTGCGTGATCAAAAATAACTTTTGAGCAAATTCAAAGCTGCCTTATAAGAAATCTAGGAATATCTGTAATCAGTATGAATCAACGCTAATCACATTGCTAAACGACTTACTAAAAAAGTGAACTTGGTTAGCATAAACAGAAAATCGTAAACAAAGGCACGTATGCTCGCTCACATTAGGTCTATGCCAAGAAAATTTGTAATTGCCCCAGCGCAGTATATTTATAAGCCAACTAAGTGCCAAAGGCATTACCCAGACTTCAGGTCAACTCAGTATATTAGCAAGAACTTATTTACATGAAAATATGCTTCTTATGACGTGAACGAAAGCCTGGACTTATTCACATGAAACCTATGCTTCTTAGCACGTGAACGAGAGTCTAGATTTATCCACACAAAATTATGCTTCTTATGACGCGAGCTTAGACTTATTCACACGAAATTATGCTTCTTAGCACGTGAACGGAAGTTTGGGCGTATTCACACTAAACTATGCTTCTTAGGACGTGAACGAAAGCCAGGTTGGGTGTTAGTGGATCGTATGCCTCACAAAGTGAGTTTGGTATACAGTATTGAAGATGTTATTAAATTGGATTACACCAATTCTATTTAATTGCAGCAATCTATCATCATTTATATGAACCATCACTTGAAAATGTTAATATTGTAAAGAGCAAAGCAAAATATCAACCACAATGAAAAATCGACAACATCGTTTACGAACAACGCAATAAACCTGCGCTATATTTTGTAATAAACATATGCTGTATTGTATTACATTTCCGTTACACACAGTACAACCTATAATTTGTTTGGCGCAAAATGTTAATACCAAATCGTTATTTTAAATTAGTTCACTTAAAAATATGTATTCAATTGTGTCAAATGCAAAGATCTACCAAACGAGAAAAAAACATGTTCACTACTTATTTTTATCATGTCAAAGGCACTAAATTATGTCCTCTCAGAATTGGGCCACGTGGACAGAACTGGTCAGTCCATGTATCAAGACTTCTTTGGCAAAAAACAACTACAATACTTTGGTACTGCAGTAAGCGTAGCATAGACTGATCGTCAATGCAGATGCAGAGTCGATCCATCACGTTGACATACTGTCCTTGGTTCTTCCAATTCATGATCAGAACCTGTTAAAAAAAATTCAGGTCCTGCAGGGTAGTTCTGAGCCAGATGGTAAAACCTCTACATGGAAAATCCACCTACTGTGGCCCGATGTTCTTCTTCACTAGTTCATCATAGCAAGAGCTGTTTATTGATCAACAAAACATAATTGTTTGGTTTTGTTTCTAAAAAAAGTTCCGATTTTTTTTAAAACGTTTCAAAATCGTAACTTGCAGCTAGACAAGTTCAAAATTTACTTGTTACAATAGTTACAGTACAATGGTCAGGATGATATTCAAGTTACTATCACATAACATAACAATATTAATGTTGAGGAAAACGTGACGCACGAAGGCCGACCAGACCCGTCCTGGATTTGACACAAAAAACTGGCAAGGTCTTTTTTAATTATCTCATCAAAAATGTTTGGTAGTGTTTTGTAAACAATCCATTAAAAACACCGCGGATTACCATCATCGTTCGTAAACATGTAAAGATTTTTATTTGATTAAAAGACTTTTGATTTTTAAACATGTGTTTATACAATCAATCATCTAATTAACAAGCTATTACGCCTTGATTATCTCATTGATTTTAGGCGAGAATCACAACAGGATTTATTTGCATAAATAATTACTTCATGTTTTTTTAGTAAAATTGTCACCTTTAAACTTGTAAAATTAAAAATAATGGTAATTAATTGTTTTTAGTAAGGGTTTGAATGTTTGGAAATATTTTTTTATACGGATATCAAATATCAGTGACGACAGTTTCCACGGTATGCTTCTACCTGATGAATTGCAAAACAATAAAATATGGTATTGAAATTACAATAAAATATTGATAATGAATACGAGTTTATAACTTACGTGTTAATAAGGCGAAAAAGAACACGTTGATGTGGTTTGGATATGTAGAACGAATGGGTTTCGAAAGACTAACTAAACAATTTTGATGTATAGATATAGTGGAGGCGAAGGAAGTATGTCGTGATAGAACAATTTGGCGACCTGTCCTCTTTGCTTACCCCGATAGGAAAATAGCATGATGATATGCATGAATGTATATTTGAGACATATAGTTCTTTTTATAATAATATTGATATAAGATTTGACCATACACATTTTTTTTCTAATGATCATCAAAATAAATTCATTAATACTTTGGGAACGACCTCGTTAGCCTAATTAGTAGATATTTTGTCTTCTAGCCTGAGTGTATAAGATATAACGATAACTTAATACAATAGAATACAACATTCAAAAGTAATTGACAAGTATTTTTCTTAATTCATATTAATATTCTCACACGCTTTATAACACTATCATTTGCATACAAATATTTTTTCCGTTTTTTTATTAGGCAACTTACCCAAACTAAGAGGATATGTGCCACCATATTGAAGCCATTATGCAATTCCATGAATCAATATAATAAAAATTATTGTAAATAATGCCAATTCTAGACAATTTCAAGTTTCAACTAATTAAGCTTAAAAAAATTAACAATCGTTCTATAAAGTTCCTCGAAGATTTTTTTTCGTTCTTAATTATATATTGATTTTTGTTTATCCTTCTGGTAACATTTGAGATAAGAATAATGTGAAAAATAACACACATACCTTGATCATCGTAAGCTTCGATTTCTGTCGATTCACTCACAGGGGCTGTAACAAAAAGAAAAATTAACATTAGTTTTGGCAAGTCATACGGAAAGTAACGAAAAATAGAAAAAAAAGCAATTCATTGTTTAAGTTGATAGGGGAACAATATTTATGTAGAAGAATTCGCAAAAATGTTTTACACTATAATTAGAAATCGTTCACAAAATATGAAAATAAAAACCAAATGGTTTTTCAAATGTATCAATGTTTATTTATTGATTAAGAATATAACGAGACAATTAAAACCCTTTTTTTTTCTTTCCTGAAAAATTTAAGGATGAATATTTTTAATAACTTATAAAAAAGTATGTTTTTTAGAGGAATATATCAACTTTTCTTGATGAACAATGCTACATTTGAACTGTTTTATTTAAAAAGTAAAAGGGTGAAATAACATTGTATAGTATTAATCAAATATTTTCTATGATTATTTGTTTCAAACGAAACAAAGTTTTAAACCTAAAATGTTTGTATTATACTCGTAGTTTAGTTAACGGACAGTTTGGTTACGATTCAAAATCGCATGCAATTTTCTAAATAATATGTAATTTTTTTTATAGAACATACGATAATCTTTGTTTAATTATTTTATCCACGGTTGATGCTGAACTAATAATAATATTATATTTTTTGTGGAATAAACTAATAGAATGAAGTTGTCAAAATTATAAATTCTATGGAATTATAACATTATGTCTAGAAGGCTTTAATCTCACTGAGCGTATATCAGATATGGAATATAACACCATATCTAGCAGGCTTTGATCTTACTGAGGGCATATCATATATGGAATATAGCATAACGTCTAGAATACTTTAATATCACTGAGGGCACATCATATATGGAATGTAACATCATGTCTAGCAGGCTTTAATCCCATTGAGGGCATATCATATATTAGAGTAATTCAGTCTGTATTATACATTTGAGCTTAACTACTAACATAGTCATACAAAATGCCGTACCGAAATTTGAGTAGATCTCACAATTTTACAATTGGCGTACTTGCACGAAGAGTGTGAGGCGTTAGTCTAATAAAATCTAATTATCTATTCAATAGCCTTCTCCATTGGAAGCTGTTTCTTCTAATAATCTTGCATAGTAATTATGACATAACTGCGTAGTATCTGAAACCAAAAGTAGTTGTATTGATCATATAAACAATCAATTTATTTTCACATATGTCGCGTGCACTGTGCAGTATTACATCTCGTTTATATTTTCACAATATGTTTGCATGATGCAACCGATTATATTTTCATATTATTTGCTTTCACAAAGCACTGTGTAACTGTGTCAGGAGTAACTGTAACGAAAATAAAGCACCAACTGACTGTGAGATTGTGTTTGATCTTGACTCACATGAGTGCATTATGTATATTAATATATTTACGATGAATGTCACACTGTTTTACGGAAAACCATTGCGATTCAAAGCCAATTTATTACATATTCAAAACACAAATCGACCACTGTGTATGGAATACAATACGAGTTTGTTCTAAATAGGAAAACATAAAAGCTATAATCGTTACTTGACTTTCATTATGTGCTTTCTCATATTAAATAAATACGAAGATTTATCTTAAATGAGAAAAGAACACATAAATATAAAGATTATTACGGACGTATTTTTCAGATTATTTCTCTAATATTTTAATACTTAGCGGTATTATTTTTTAACTATTAAATAAGATGAATAAAACAATTATCATAAATTTATGAATATGTTATTAAAATAATGTTGAATTTTGTGATTCCATTTAAATTTGAAAATATTTTTTTCAATCTACTCGTACACCGTGACTAAGTTGGTAAGATGCTTGTCGTTCAACTCAGGAGCTGCGAATTCGATTTCCATTTATACACAAATGTTTTAAAAAGGGTTCCAGTTTAGTTTTCCCTTAAGGTTTGTATAAATAATTTTCTGGTTGGTTGGAAGAAAGTGGCAACAATAAACACGCCAGATTGTAGTGTATATAACGAAAGTGTGATACAATACAAAATAAATTATTCAATAATGTAGTATAAATCAAAATAAAACTAGTACAAAATATTACTATTGTAACATTTATTTATTTGATTTTATTAATATATAAATTTTTAGTTCAATATATTTCCTTCCAGGTAGATAGATACAAATCAAGGAAAACTAAGACGCTTTGGTATTATTTCCCCGAAACTGTTCTGTCCATCATTTTTATAGTTAGGAATTTAATGGACGCACATTTCAATACGTGATTTATCGAAAAATATAACTCGCGGGGCTAAAAATATAACAAAAGGGTATTGCCTTATTTCTTAGAAGATGAAATTACTACATCTTTAAACAAAAATGAAAGCCTTTTTCGTAAGGGGCGTGTTTCAAATGATTCTTAAAGTTTAGAAGTCGAATATATAATATTTTTGAGATTTTCTTATTCTAAGTTGCATTCAATAATATCGCACAAACTGTTTTATTTACATTATCGGTATTTTATTGTGATTTATTTATGTCCATCGATAATAACACCACCATAATATAAAATGTTTAATTTATGTATTCGTTTAGATATATATTTCTAAACACATGTAGGTGCTAGGCAGTATCCAATCGAATGTCCGCACCTGCTATCTTATTATCCTTACATTCAACTTATTTTACATAGCTATTTGTAATATTTTGAAACGGCGCTATATAAAATATCCTTTTATTTTCATTACTATTATTATAATTACTGTGCATAGCTAAAACTAGTTATCAAACAACAGCAAACACAAATGTTTAATTACTTTCATAAAAGAAAAATATACTAAAATAAAGACTCGTATTTTTTTCCGTGAAATGAGGTACTTTTATATTAGAATTTATATTTTGAAGAAAAATATATTTGGCGAAAATAATTCGCCAAAAATGATGTTACATAGTTTACAATTTGCATGACCAAGAATATATTGAGTGTTAACATAAGCCGTGTCCGTTTTTTTTTTCAATTTAAAAATTAGCACCAAAAGTAAAACAAAATGGTAAATGTTATACGTCGTTCGAAAGAAAATTTTCTGTTCTACAAGATATTGTGTTTGCTTTTACGTTACATGTATTATTTTATTTGATTACAAGCCTTCAAAATGGAATGTCTAGTATACGAAAGTGAGCATTTTCGACACCTCCTTCTGTTCGCGTTCAATCGAAGGAATAAAGCTACCAAAGCTGCTTGCGATATTTGTGAAGTGTACGGTGAAGATGATATGAATGAAAGGACAACTCGTCGATGGTTTTTGCGTTTTAAAGACGGTAATTTTGACCTGAAAGACATTTATTTTTGGTGTTCAATTTTAAATTGAAAAAAAACGGACACGACTTATGTTAACACCTAATACAATATTATATTGTATTTTAAAACTGATTCATTAAAAAATGCTTCACATTAATAATATAATTAGATATCAAAAGATGATTCTCTAAAATATCTTAAATATAGGTATGTGTGTAAAACTATTATCTAAAATTCGATAAAATTAATATACAGAAAATAAACTCGTATACGAATAACTTGAAACCACTGGTTTTGATTTGCGCAGGTAAATTGAATAATATATACTATAAAAATTTCCTCCTATTTCTAAATATAGATCTTCGTTAAACTAAAATAGTTATTAACAAATTGCTTTTCCTATTAAAGAATGTTTCAACAAAAAATATTGATCACTTATGAGTTTTTTTTACTTTTCTATATAATTTTAAAACTAATAACATTTTATGGCGACAAAAAATAATCACACGACTTATGATAAAAATAATATATAAGATATCAACACAATCGATTCTTTAAATCGTGAAAAAGAAAAGGATCTTGAAGAAACACGTTGAACATTAAAATAAGAGATTATGTTCATACATAATCCTTCTTTATTTATTTCATTTATTATATAATGCAATTAGAATAATTATTTCCTTATTCGGCACTTATAATCGTGAGCTCATTGTGTACTTAATATTTCATAAGGGAAAAAAATGTGTTGATAAATTAGAAAAAAATGAAGATATCTCATCACTGCATATACTCGTATAAATTAATGTACGCTCGGTCTTGGTCAGTCGGTCATTTTACAAAAGTTTGTGAAAACATTCATAGATGGCACTGAGTTGATCTTATCAGTCAATGAAACTTTTGTAAAATACATATGGTAGATCCTGAAATCTTTCGAAACATTTTATTTCTTATTTATTTTTTAAATTACGATTTTTTTACAAAATTTATTCAACCTAGCAATATAATATTCTCTATTTATTTAATGGGTAAACACGAAGTATTTAAATTTGTCTTAACAATTTTAGATTAAAATTAATCTTACCAAAACAAATATGCTTTTTTTCATTCGTATGATATCCCTCAACATATTCGAATTGGTGTTGCGGACGAATAACATGGCCGGAAGATAATATTGTCTTCGATCCATCAATCGAACCTTTGGGTGCAACTGGAATAGGAATATAAATTACAGTTCACCTATCGCTATCGTAGAAATGCTATCGTACATAGACAAGTAACAACACTCGAACACGTCTAGGACGTGCGAGAATTGTTTGTTACCAGACACACTTTTTAAATAGACTGGAACCGCAATTTTTTTTGGGCATCATTGAGAATTGAACCCAAAATCTGTAGACCAGAGTTTTACCAACTAGGCCACAAAGGTCATCAATGCATATGATAAATATTTTACATTAAATGTTTATAGCATTTCTTTCAAAATATTATAATATAATTCTATTTTAGATAATGTTCATTAAAAAAACATATTATTATGCCTAGAATTACGATGTATGTTAAAAATTATTCAATAACGTTCTCATGACACTCCTTTAATATTCAAATGGCGCAGTTTCATCTCAAATTTTATCTTTCATTTGACCTAATATAAAAATAGACAGACAATTTTTTTCGGTCTGCTAAAGCAATTTATTCATTGAACCTACTTTTACATTACGCCCACATTCAGATATTTAGGATATGAAAATCAACAGCTTAACGAATTGGATGTTAACGGATTTTTTTCCGTTTTTTTTCTATTTGTTCCATATTCAAACGACATCAATCAAATTTTTTTCGTTAAATTTGTAGGTGACTCGCATCAATACGTATTCACCGTCTGGCGGCAAATTGACCAAAGATACGTACTATTACGTGTTAAACCGTAGAATCTACAGTGGACTGACACAGTTTGGCAATGATTATGATACAAATTTATGTTATTCGGTATTAAATAATCATACGAAAATACAGTTTTCAATTTTTATCGTTTATATGTTCACCGATAAAAGTCAATAAATTCTTTCATCAAAATTCGTGACGATCAATTTCTGGTGCATTTCTCACGAATAATTTTGAGTCATATGCGAAGAAAATTAATATCTTTATTTTAAAGCATAAATGGTAAATTTGTATTGTTTACACGTTTTTTGTATACTGTACCACCAGGTGGGCTGTCACGTGGCAAGATAAATTTATTTATTTATTTTAAAGTATAAAAATGTTAATTTGTATTATATTGTATTACCCTTCCGTAGTATATACTAATTATAACCTGGTGGATTTATTACCAAAATTGCAATATCTTCCAATCAACCAGAAATATGTTAAAGAAGCCCGAACTATACACTAGACTGGAATACTTTTTAAAATAAATTGGATTCCGACGTGAATCGAACTACCTAGATAAATTCATTCATTTACGTATTCAGACCATTAATTATTAATTATGTCATGTGTTTCCAGTGTGAGGCCACAGAGATATCAGTTCCCTGTCATTCGCATCAATGAGGTCTTACCCAGAGCATGTAGTCCTGATGATCGGACAAACTACCACATGTTATGAGTACTGTATAGCCCCACAACAAATTTAAGTTGGTCTCCAGGTACTACCTTTTCTAAGAGCTCCGACCAGTCGTCAAGTGTACTTTCTTTCCATTTCAGCAAACGCGCTATGGAATTGGAAGACAGGCAGTTTACCAACTAAGCCACGGAACTAACACATGCGTGATTCATGCACGCGTTTTTACAAAACGCTCTCACATTTATTTATAACGAACTTTCGTCTTTATACAATTTCGAAAGTTAAAAAGAAAATCAGGAAACATTTTCCCCCTTTTTTTTCAAAAATCCCCTCTTCCAAGAGGTTTCTTGGATTGGTTCCTTTCAGAGTCCCATAATGGTATTGTAGTTTAACTTTCAGCGCACACTCGGGTCTAGAATCAATCGTATAGTTGTATTAGCAGTTTGGTTCAAATATATGACTCGGATCAAATCGCTATAATTTCAAGTACTCACTTAATCTCCAATTCGTGTCGCGTAACCACAGAATCTTTATACATTATACCTATAATAATATGATATTTTATTGATTCTTACGACTTTATTTATAGTATAACCTTAAACATTTTCTGTTTACTTTAATATCTTCATATTTTAAGCAGCGCATCTACAATGGTACCTTCAAATCTTCTGTGAATAAATAAGTACGCTTGCACCGACCCGACCCGACCACATGACTATTTCTCCGGTCTACGATCTACGATCAGCGGTTACCTACAATCTACTACTCGTACATCCCGTTCATCAGGACTGATGCAGAATCGTGACGGCATGTTTGTGTACAAACCATGCTTGTATGTGAATCGATGAATGATTTGTTTTTTAAATTCCTCGCATTTATACAATTTTCTTCGTGAAACAATTACAAAGGTAACGGGTCCGTCTACCAAAAACATTTAACTATTCCGTGCGCGAGAAGAATCCATGTTATGTGTGGCTAATCAAGGTAATTTCGGGCGTCGCTCGGATTCCTTGGCATTACATGTCAATTATTTGGATTACCATCGAAATACCATTACCATAATAGTGTTGAACAATCGTGCCACCAAATACATTATGGTCAATTTTCAATTTAGTTTCCAAATGAAACTGTTATTATCACGAGTACCTTAAGATTTTATACCCTATCGAGTTAAAGTTGAATAAATATATTGCATCGGTGATTTTATTCCAAATTGCGCAATTTCTCACATACATGCATTGAGTTTTTTTAAATATATTTAACGGCATTATAATGCTTACACGAGAGTGATTGTTATCGAAGTAATAATATGAAAAATCATGTTTGACAAATGAGTTTGTAATAACATTTTGAAAGAAGGAGAATAAAGATACAATTTCAATGTATTAATTAATTTTATTCATGTTTTTATACATATATTTGAAATGTTTATTTAAATTCTGAAATGTAACATATAAGAAATATTTTGTGGCAAATTGTTTTAAGTAAAATATGACAATCCATATTTAAAGATCTACACAACTTAAAAGAGCTTTTGTTAAAATTCTGCGGAAGGTTCTCACATGCGCAAAAAATAGCTTACTGAATTCCATTCACGTTTTAAACTAACGAAAATTGGTCTTAAAAGGCATTTAGTTGTCTAATTTGATGCATTTTTGTTGTTTTTACCGATTCAACCAATGCAATTAAAATTCTAATCAACGCCTTAATACTGTTCGACAGAGCTGTTGTCGTATAATAAAATATGAGTTCAAGTGGTTTTAAAACATATGACCAATTTTAAAATGGCACAAGGATTCATGGTGGGATTTTCAGAAGGAAAAGTGATGACCATTACCAGAGTATTAGCATGAAATCGATTGCCAAACATCAGGGTATCGAGGACGTTGAAGACATTAAATTGCAGGCAATTGTGAATACTCATTGCCAGTTGCAGAATGGACTCGGCATGCCAAGAATGTTTATTTGACAATATTTTTAATGGGTGAGTGGAACGAGCTGCAAAGTATACAATAATCAACTACTCGTACTAACCTTTTTATGTCATTTGAGAAACACCTTGTATTTTCTTTGCCAAAAGCCAACATTTGTCTCATGCCTTAAATAATGACAGCTTTCTTGAAATCTGTTACATTTATTTTTTGTGTTTTTTGTTCATTGTATTAGTTAGTTTTGTTTTTATACATTAAGAGTTAAAACAAATTGAGAATATTTAAACATAAAGTTTGTTTTTATTTTAAATACTGAATAAAAAAATAAGAGAGAAACAAGATGATATAACATGAGATTCTTTTCAAGACATGTTAACAAGACATTAACCATTTATTACTTTTATATTAATTTTTAATAAACATCATTAATTTTATGTTCAAAATATGATCAATTTTCATTGTATTAAAATATGGTTAAGTTATTTTGTCATTTTTGGGAATGACCGTATATACCCTTCTAACTATCAAATTCGATTGAAAAGAAAATAATTTCATTTTTATTTTCTTTTCACTTGACGTACAATAATGACTCAGTAGAGTCGTATCATATCAGGTCAATATATTCAAGCCTGCTTAATACCAATATGAAAAGTGAATATAAATTGGCGTTAGGTGTCAGGACCCATCGTGCCAGGGCGAATTATGTAGGAATGTCACTCACAAGGCAATTGCTACTAATGTCCTTAAGTTATTATAGGCAAACAATCGAGACATCACTCTTGACTTTGTTCAAGTCAATCGAAACGACCTCATTGGGAATTGAAAATAATGTTAGTAATTCAATATAACTCGAGTGAAATTTATTGTTATCCGTATAAATATAGAATCATCATTTAGACATTTTTTCTGATTAAGTGAAATATGTTAATATAATGTTTTTAGCAATAAAATAAATATAGGTAGAATTTAAGGGAAGGAAATAAAAAAAATTGAATATTGACTTAACAAGTATAACATTCTTTTGTATTGTATTACACTTTCGTTATATACAATACGACCAGCCGAGTTTTTAATAATTATGAATTAGAATAAAATAAATATAGACATAATTTTAGAGAAGCTTATCGAAATTGCAATATTGACTTCATTTGTCAGTTTATTAAATATAATTTTTGTGACAAAATGACTGAGTCAGTACTTTGTCTCTGGTAGATGGAAAGAGGACATCATCAGCTAAAATGACTGAGTCAGTACTTTGTCTCTGGTAGATGGAAAGAGGACATCATCAGCTAAAAATTACTGAGTCAGTACTTTGTCTCTGGTAGATGGAAAGAGGACATCATCAGCTAAAAATTACTGAGTCAGTACTTTGTCTCTGGTAGATGGAAAGAGGACATCATCAGCTAAAAAATCAACACTTATAACTTTTTTTCAAACGAAAAAAAGAGAAGAAATAATGTTGAGTTTTATAAAGCCAAATTTATAAATAATGTTGAGTTTTAAAAACCATTTTATTTATTTTATAAATAACGTGTAACATATTTACCGAAAGTGGCCAACACATAAATATTTACCGAAACGTGGCCAACACATAACCTCAATAAGTATTAAATAATGCAGAAAATTAATTGTTCACAATATCAATTATTGAACAAAGTATTGCGTGTGGCTTTTGTATCGTCTGTTATATTATCTGTCTGAAAGCTTTCTCACACAATCAAATTCTCGTCACGTAGGCGATTATTTTTTGGCGCAACAGAAGGCGACATCTCCGGCGCTGATGGAATAATTAATTCACGAAACCGGCACATGAGAACCAGGAAGGCTGACTGATAGTGACGATCTCCTCTAGATTCCATTTGTCCAAACCATGTGTTTTGATTGAATCCGTAAGCACTTTTACTGTTATTCTAAATCTAATTGAAGTTTTAGCTCATCAGTATTCCTGACTATGTATGTCATGTCAATCAAAGGGCATGCATCAAATAGTCGTTTTTTTCATTTCGTGACCCAATTTTGTATTATGTTTTAAGGGGACAGGGTGGATCAATCAAACGCTGAGCAGGACTTTACTGCTCTTCAGATATAACATTAATAATTGTAGAAATTTGAATTCTCTATTCTGAAATAAGTTGACACTTGCGAGGAATTGTTGACACATAAAATAGTAGTTGAATTTAATACTTTTTCTTATGGAAATGTTACTGGATTATGGAAAAACTTTAAAGGTGATACATTAGACAAAACCATGTGATACCAAATTTTTGGGGAGACGATTTACGGTCAATGTGCTGAGCAATCTAAAAAGATTTGGGGAGAGAGATTACTGGAAAGATAAAAGACAATTAATAGAGCTGCATCACCAAAAAGGCTTGAGCTACGCAAAAGGCTATATGACAATTAGAAATATGAAGTAATTGCTTTTTGATAAGTCTTAATTATTGAAATGAAATATAAATATTTCAATGATATTGTTGCTGTTAAAAGTGGTAAAATATTTTCCCGTTTCATACAAAATGGGATCAAGCCCAAACTTTCAGTACAATATTTAACAAAATGGGATCAAGCCCAAACTTTCAGTACAATATTTAACAAAATGGGATCAAGCCCAAACTTTCAGTACAATATTTAACAAAATGGGATCAAGCCCAAACTTTCAGTACAATATTTAACAAAATGGGATCAAGCCCAAACTTTCAGTACAATATTTAACAAAATGGGATCAAGCCCAAACTTTCAGTACAATATTTAACAAAATGGGATCAAGCCCAAACTTTCAGTACAATATTTAACAATTCCTAAATGTAGTAATGTATTTTCAACAATATATCATATAACGGAATTAAACACTCCTAAAATTTAATATTTTTCTGAATAAAAAATGCGTTTTTCACATTTCCGCCTGGAATAAAAAAAATCACACAAAAAAATTAGTTTTTTCATTTCCCAGCGTAAAATATGCTATTTACAGTTAAAAATCTGTCACGGGAATAAATTTGAGCGAATTTATCGCTAAAAATAATATTTGCGAAAACGAAACCAGTTTTCTTCGGTCACTGCTCCATTGGCCTTTAAAAACACTGATGTAATTTAAATAATATCTCGCATAATCGACATTTCACACAAGGTCTGTAATTTCTACCGGTGAGATATACCCAATGTCCAAATAGCAAACCCGTTTCTCTAGCTGTTGTTTTTATCTGCGAGCATCAGTGGCAATGACCAATTTGTAACAGCCAATCTATTTTAATTACATCTTAAGGTCACCCACTTTCTGGTGCTTGCTAAGAAATGTTTTACACACATGTGTATATAGCACACTTCTTATTTATTATCAGATGATAAAATAAGCTTTATTAGTCTATCGTACATGAAGTCGTTGGATGTTTTTATAAATACTCTGTTAAAGTCGTTGAACTTATTTACATGCTCTTATCATGCATGATAATTTGTCACAGAATAACACATCAATCCAAAATAATGTAAAAAGGCTGTTTAAGTAATCTCCCTAAGTATAGTCCCGTGGCCTAGTAAGTAATCTCCCTAAGTATAGTCC
>OX463840.1:33938626-34231365 GCA_949825065.1 Odontocerum albicorne
ATGATATATATATATATATATTACAATTCTTAAAATAATTTTATCTCTTACTTGGATAAATAATTTTTCGTGTTATTTTAATTTTTTTAATTATACGGTGCACAGAGCAATCACCTTTGTTTTTTCTATTTTTTACGATAGAAAACTAAAAAAAATCATCATACTATTTTTTCCATCCTTATATTGTATACGAGTATATATCCGAGAAGCCTTAATTTATTTTAAATGAGTGCCTTTGTTGACATTTTGGTGAAGTTACATATGTTTTTATTTGGCTAAATGGTTGTGATTAGAATCAGTATTTCACCAACCAAAACACTTCTATCTAGTACCAGTATGTTATGGCAGATAACATTTTATTGATTGATCGCAAATTAAATAAGGTATGAAAATGGTAATTTGACCATCAGTTAATGAAGCTACCTACTTGAAAATAATTGTTTTAATTTACATTTTATTTGCGATTTTTTATATCGGAAACGAGACAAATGCAACTCTTTCTCGTATTAGTATAGTAATTAATTTAAAAAAAACTGAATAATGACATCCAATAAAATACGGCAGAAGGTATTCAAAAGATCCAAATGTGTTTCAAGAAATTCTCACCACGGAGGACGTGGAACTTTTACGCAAGCTCAGCTTTTCTCCGTAACATGTTTATTTCCTCCGAATCCTGTGATTTATTTTGTATGCAGTAAAAGCAGAGGCCGGTATGAATATCCTACACAAGCCAGGGTTCAGTTAGATGCTACCCGCTAATTAGTGCGTCGACATCTTGAGGATATTCATTCGACTAATTAATATCATATTTTATATCCACTCAACCCATGGGAACAGAATTATTTATTATGGATGAAAAGTTCCCTTTTTTCTCTTTTATTTCTTGTATTCTTTTATGCCGCTAACTGAAAGCAAAGCTTACCTTATAAGCTGACTCAGAGTTATCAAAACTAGGTATCTCAGATTTAGAATTTTAAGTAATTGTTAGGTTGTTATCATAAAGACATCGGTCGTCTGATCGATTTTAAAATTGTTTTTCAAAATTTAACACAAAATTTTTATTTTACTCTGAGACCTCGATCCGTCTGAATTTATATGTGGCGTTTAAGAGCTACCTTTTTACAAACTCAAAAACAAAGCGCAATAGAGAAGATGTTGTAATATTGAACTGCGCTATGCAAGTATTCTATTTATTATTTTTATATAAAATGTATTATAGTATTTTGATTGATTCTCAACGAAATTTAGAAAAAAAAACAATTTTCTCAAGAATAAAAATTCCTAGTAAAACTAATATGAATACCTCTGTAGCTTAGTAGGTAGAACGGATGTCTATTCTATGTATATTCGATTCTCATTGGTTCGAGTCTCATTGGTTGCGGGTTCGATTCTCATTGGTAGCCGATTTTTTTAAGAAAGGGTTCCAGTCTGGTTTTAATTTACGGCCTCTTGAACATTTTTCTAGTTGGATGGAAATGCTTTTAATATGCCTGTAAACCCGCCAGGCTATGGTATTTACAACGAAAGTGTAATACAACACTATAACATAATTTGCTTATTTTATAGTGTTGTTACCCTAATTTAATTATACTTATTTAAGATTTGAGACAAATTGATAAGGTTTTGAAAGATATGTATACTTACCAACTTTATTACAATATTTTTATTTATGTCAAAGAGGAAGAAATTACCCCACCAAATTTCAATATATTTTTACGACTACGGAAGTCAAAAAAATATTTTATCAATTTTATAAGAGCATTTTTCAACCATATTTAAATACTACAACCTTATACCATATTTTGCTCTATTCTGAACGGTAAATTGAATAATTTGTAGTATCAATACAAACGCCATAATTCAAACTCAAATCAGTTAGTCACGAATCTGTGCCAAATGTACCACATCTAAAAAAATGGCACAGAGTTGTCTCCGTGGATTTTCGGAAATCGGCAAAAAAAAAGAAAAAGATGGAGAAACTGAGGTCGGTATATGCTTTGGTTTGGATCAAGTTTCCAAAGAAACCCCGCTGGACCGTGGGTGGGCGGTTCATTCGGCGCGGTTCACGCGGTTCGAACCAACGCCCTTTAATCTCCCACCGATTTCATGTGAAACAAATGGAATATAATCTCAAATTGCATGGACTGCAGTCGGGGTGAATGAATATTTTTACGTCTAGACATATTTTGGACCCTTTTTGAATGGCGAGTAAATGTAACGCAGTCTTCGCAAGAAAAAAAAAGCGAAACGGAAATATCAATCATAAGAGAAGCCAACTAATTAATAAGAATGGGGCATATGAAAAATGAACGTCATTTTGATGGTTGAAATTTTGTATTCAATCACTGACTTCTGTAGAAATTGAGAAATTAAATACGATGTGTTTGTATCTCTGGAAATCTTGGATTTTAAAAAATTTATTTACACGCTATAGCATGCAAATTAATTTAAATAATAACTAGTGTATGTTTTCTTATTTAAAGTATTATAAAAATATTACAATATTCAACAGCGGTTTAGTGCTTCTTTTAAAATATTATGGAAATTATACATATTTTGATAACAGTTAATTTCATTCGATCGTATGATACTCCTCAAAGTTTTCAAATTGATTATCTTTAGCATAATTAATTGAGCCTTAGAGTTTAGAACCACTGAAGGAAGCAAATATATAGCTCATTATAAGTCGTGGAAATGTGATAATAACATTATTGATGAATTTTTAACTAGACTAAACCCATTTTTTATTTTGGATAATCGCGGCTGGTAGTTGACCGTCTTTTTATCAACTACGCAATTGAAGATCACCATTCGAATTGATTGAGAAATCACAAGATAAATTTGACTTTGCTTGGCTAGTTACACCCTAAGTACGATTTTTTAAATGAACTACGAAATAAAATTATGTTATCTTTGATTTTTCAAAAGTAATTTTTGAATACATACGTCAGCCGATATTTTTCCAACAAATCTTGCATAAATATTTAACAAAAACAAAAAAGTAATTAGTGTCCATATAACTCATATATGGATGACTTGCAAAATGGATCCTTATTAATTTAATGAATTGTTTGAAATCTGATCAGTTGTAGAAAGAGAGTGCCGAGTTTCCTTTCAGCACGCGAGGATTGCATATGTAAAAACACGTTGTAACCAAATCGTTTAGAGCAACCGACAAAGGCAAGGAAGGTTATTTGCAGATTAATCATTCCGGATGACATTTCGTGCATCTTATGCCAGAAACATGTGCGATCAGTGGGGGTGGAACGCTCGTGGCGCCTATTTTTTTTTCTTCTTGTTATAGCGTGTCAAAAATTTTTTTGTCACTATATTGTACATAGTGAAAGTTGTCGTTACATTGAAACTTTTTTTAAATAAAATAAAAATAGAAATAATCGACTTTCATTTCAATCTAACTACATGAATATCCAGATTATTGCAGTGTATTACACTTTAGCTGTATACAGTATATGGGTTTATTTCGTTGTAACCTATTCTAACTCGTAGAAAGGCAATTAAAAGGCTTATAGTAAAAGCCAGACTAAAATATTTTTTTAAATAAATAGATTCAAACTCCATTCCGTGGTAGAAATACAGGCGAGTCGTTTTTTTTAATCCAATGTATAAATAATTACTTGACTTGAAATTGTATTATTTTACTCCAATTTAGTTTATTCTGGATGTAATTAATTGTTTAGAAAAAAGTAATATATATTTTAATAAGAAAAGAAGTAATTATTTGAAAAATAATTAATGTTTTGAATTGAAAAGTAATGATAAGAAACATAAAAATTAATAATTTGAAATATAATGACAATTTGTTTAAGAAAATAAATAATGATTTGAAAAAAGTAACAATTCTATTGAAAACTGCTTAATTCAGATGAACATAAGACCGAAGTGTATTTAATTAGCACAGGGGACAGCCATGTTTTGTTTCTCAAACTTTTCACCTTTCCCCTCTGTTAAAATTTCTCCAATTATTTTTTTAAATTTTTTACCTAAATAAAATATCTAAAAATAATAATAACATACAAACTCTAGTAATAAAATTGTACTAAATGTATATTTGCCAAAGAGTTGTAAAATTAGATATATAAAGAAAGGCATACAATACATTTCCTCAAAGATGATTGTATAACGGAACGCATAAGATATCTTGACCTTAAATTCGTGCAAAACTATGTCGTAGGATAGGACGCCATCAATGATGCATACCAATTCGATTTGAAAATAGCTAAGTGCTTATTATAAGTGTAAGAATAGTTGAAGTATAAGTGTTAGAATGCTAGAACATTGCAGACGCATCTTGATTGTATCTCACAGGTTCATTGTTCATCGTGTTTGTTTCATATGATGTTAGATTATTATAATAACATGCAGTCTCATACAGATGTTATCTCAATTATGTGTTGATATTGAACCTAGACTTCCTGCAAGACAGGAATACCACTGAGAAGGAGATTAAATAAAACCAATATATGCACAGTACCCGGCGGTAAGTAATACACATCAGGCCATCGCGTAACAGAGACGACGCTCTACAAAGCCGTGTGTATTATTTACCGCCGGGTACTGGTACCCGGCGGTAAGTAATACATAAGTAATATACATCGGGTCATCATGCGACAGAGACGATGCTCTACAAAGCCATGTGTATTACTTACCGCCTAGTACTGTAAAACAGGATAATGATTTGCTCAATATTCTCGCTCTAATTTAAAAAAACATTATCATTCGCCCACGGAATGATTTTATTACATGTATTTTCTAATATTCTTTTTAACAAATTGATTGGATATATTAATATTTGAATTTCTTGAAATGCTAAGTAAGATAATTCACAGAAAAGCATTATTTGTATTAGGTTTTATTTTAATAAATAGTTTATCTGTATATTTCATTTTTAATGGTTTATTTAATTGTGTCAACATTAGAATGACCTGTATCAAAATTAGAATGAAATAATAAAATCGAGCCTTCGAGCTTAGAACCACTGGAGTTTGTTCTTTAAGCGACGCTTCATACATCCTTATTAGTAAAAGTACCGCATGTAAAGAACCAACAACACTCGCATACTTCTAGCACATGTGAGTATTGTTCGCAGATAAATTCTTTAACCAGATAGGGATTTCAAAAAAAATCGTGTCCCATCGGAAATCGAATCCGATGTCCCCTGTTCGAAGGCAAGTATCTTACCAACAACACCACGGAGGGTTATCATTATAAATGATGATTATATGTTCTTAAGAATAGTTAATTAGTGTGATTAAAACTATGTTACTTAATATGTTGTTTATAGTTACATTGTGGAGGTTTAAAGACATTGTAATTTATTTTTATCAAACAGAAAAAAGTGGAATAAACAGTGTTTGATAAAAATAAATTACAATATGTTATTTAATTAATTGTAATTCTCACGTAATAAAACAATTATTGGTAGAGGAACACTGTTCTAGTTAACATACGTTTAGCAACTCATCAGTTCAATAAATACTTCTTCATATTAAAGTTTTAATTAAAACGGGAACGTACATAGCACAATCTGGCAATTCACGAAGCGAGAAAGACTTCTATCAAGAGAATAAGATGTAATCTCTAGAGCAAATTGGATTAATCTGCAACACCCCCTGGGGCTAAGGCAAATATAAAACTTTATTGTAGATAGCTTAATTAATGTACTATACTCGTATGTGCTATGGAAGTCGATGATTTTGAAGATCAAAGAGAAAATTCCCTAACATTTACACGAATATTTTCTGTGAATTACACATACATATCATCACGCCGTACTCCTGACGGGGTAGGCATATGGAGAACAGAACTCGAGACTTTTCTATCTCGATACACATATTTTGCCTCTTCCACATCCATACAACTTTTTATACAGCTCCTACGATTTCACTTACTTCTTTCAAAATATAATTCATTCGATCTAAACATAATTTTCTTGGTATTCCTCTACGACACCTTTCACTCACATTTAAACTGTATACTTGTTTAGTTAATCTTTCTTCATTCATTCGTTCCACATGTCCAAACCATCTTACTCAACATATAAGCTTTAAGTTCACATTCATCCATGATCGCTTCATTTGGTATTCTCCCACACATTGTCACCCCATGCATTCTACTTATTGCACGCATTTCTACAGCATTTATTCGACTCTTCAGTCATAAATTGAGTATAAACGGTTTAATATTAAAATATCATCGACTAAGTAAGAAAACCATGTTAGTATTTAAATTGTACACACGTAGTTTACTTTTTTATTCAAATGTATAAATAAAGTGTATTTATTTACTTTAATCGATGAACTAGAGATCAAATTCAATATTTAATATTATTCGCTATTTTCGGTGATTTACAATACGACGAACTCGGTAGACTAGTTGGTAAGAAACGTGTCTTTCACCAAGGAGCATCGGGTACAATTTTTCACTGTATCCAAATAAATGTTGTAATCTGGTATGGTGCTCGTTAGCGTCAGTAACGTAACATCACCAATATGTAGATGTCGCACAGTGACTTACGTAATGACTACTGATTTTGGACCTAAAGGTGCGTTTGATTGGGTCTAACACAATATTGTCTTCTGGCCGCACATTTCAAAATATCTATATCACCCCCAGTTTGTTTGTTGAGATTTCGTAACAAATTTGTTGATAAATTTCATTCTACTTTATTTTCAAAAAATGTTATTTATGATAGGTTTGAAATAGATACTTTCTCTATCGAGCCATTCTTGACTTATAAAGTTAAATTAACAATAGCTGTACGTTTAAGAAGATTAGGAACAAAAAGTTCAGGATCATAAGAAATGTTTGCAGATCAATAATTTATTGCCATTAGAACTAAGGTAAGCTTTGTTTTGTATGATGTTATATTACGTTTTCCGTGTATACAATACAACCTAGCAAATTTATTGTCATGTGGCAATCTCTTCAAATCAACCAGATATATTTTAGACGTATGAAGTGGAAACTAGACGCCTGAAGAGGAATCAAACCCGCAACATTCGAACTAGAAGACAGATGTCTTACCAGAGTTATAACTCGTTATCAGACATAAATTTGATGTTAATTTCATGCCTAATAATATCGTTAGATAATAGTTAAAAGAAATATTTGAACTAAAAGCTTTTCTTGTAACTCCTCAATTACTTTTTGCAATTAAAGTTCACTCAAGTGGTTCACCTTAACAATCAACTTGAATCAGTTCAGTCCTGTTAGAACCATTCACCAACTCATTCAGTTGTCCGCTCCACGAATAACGATACCTCTTCAATGTTTAACAAGCAAGCTGACACTCATAATCACACACAGTTACTTGCTAAGATACAGTAATTATTATTTGTGGCCACTCGTGTACAACGTTATGATGATGGAACTAACTCTGGTGTTAGCAAGGGTCAGAGATAGATATTTACAATTTTAATTTATTAATGGTCATCCACGTATTCGTAAAGAATCGTCAAAGTTAAAGTAAGGAGTTTTACTTTTTGTAATAGAGATTAATTAAATTGGAAATTTTAAATAATAAATAGGAACTTAGCTTATTAAGGTACGTAGAATGAATGGATAAAGAAAGACTAATACAACATGTATACGGTGCTAATGTGAGTAGAAGGTTTGGTAGAAGACCAAGTAAAGTATGGTTGAATCAAGTGAATGGTATTTTAAAAGAAGGAAAAATAGAATGTAGAAGAAGCGAAATATGTGTCGAGATAGGAAAGTCTAACACTAACATATGTAATGTCTGCCTACCCCTGTAGGAAAATGGCGCGACTGTATTTATGTATAAAAAAAGCTTGTGTATGGTGTCAATATGTAGTGATATTTTAAAAATAATTATTACAATATTATTTTTACATATCTTTGATATTTCTTTGGTATACGAGTATATCATATGTATGAATTTTGTTCGTAACACTATTCTGTTTTTATACATTTATATCCTACATATGTTTATAGATTTTAACGGTTTGCACTGTATTATCTGAAAATGTGAAATGGAAATACAATTTTTCGTTAATATTTTGTTAAATTTTATTCTTGTATACGAATTTCAGTAAAATATAAAACAAACAACAAAATACTTTAAGTTATGATACCGCGGAACTTCATTTTATAATAAGAAAACTCTATGTCACCAATTTAAAATTAGTTTTTCTTAATAATTATTTCTAAGCAACCAGGTTGAAGGCTTTTCTTATTTAATTTGTATTTAAAATACAATTGTATGAGGTGTTGAATTTATTTTCGGAAGTAATAACTCGCTTTAAAGATTTGCTACAGAACGAGCATGATGAATTACAAAAAAAAGTAATAGAAATGACATACGCTATAAAGCTATTTTCTCGGTCTTTGTAATCGACAAATTAAGTTTCGTCATATTATTAAGAATACAATAGAGCATCGGTCATTATGCGTGAATCAGATGTCGAGAACTAATGTTATTTTTGCAGAATATAACAGTTGCACTCTGAGATGTGCAAAAATTTGCCATTCAGCATATTACGGTTAACGAAATTTCAATCAGGACATCTATCAGCAATACCTTGTTTTTTTTCAACTTTTGTTCATACATTTTTATTGTATCCAAATTCTGCTAAAAATGTATTTTTATTGTATTTTTGCAAGAAGATTGTTTATCTTTATATTACAAAGATCATATGATTATGAAAAAAAAATCATTTTTATTCTACATTTATGCAATTTATTACCTAGTATAAAACACGTGTTCCTAAATTGTTAATACATTATTATTATTAGTACCATATTTTTATTCATTAATTTAAAAAAACTTAAGCTAGTAAAATTTTATCGACCAATATTTATATTTTTTAATATATCATTTACAGATAATATTAAGACAAATAGCAGCATTCAACATACACATTTTCAATAAAGAAACTATCAAGTTGGCTTTAACGAATATTTACTTCGAAGATTTTCTCGGCTGATTTCCACTAGTTTGAAATGTTTTTTGGAATTTATACAGTGAATTTTTGTGAACTTGTTACCCTCACGAATACGTGTAAATGGGTGGCTGCGTTTTGCATGTTTACTATTTTTGTAATGTTTTTCAATGTCACCCTGAGGACAAAAGAGGCTGCAATGCCTTCGAAACGTCGGCCATAATTTAGGCCAAATCAACACAGAAACCACTTCAAAAAAAATTTTCAACTAGTATTTACCTGTCTAAATTTCTTCATTTGAAATAAGTTTAATGCAGAAACAAAATAGAAAAAATCGGTCTTAAATATCAACCTTATCAAAAAACAAACAATCGTTTTATTGCATTTCAAATGTTTTGATTATTTAAAAAAAAAATGATGTTCTTTCTTCAATACTTTTTCCTAATACAAAATGTTATTCATAGTACTACTTCAGAGGTCCGGATTTGAGTCAATTTTACTTGTATAATAATGATTAGGGATATGCTAACATATCATTGATTGCCATCTGTACTTAACACTTCTGATCTGACATTCAGAAACCAGATTGGATAACTGTTGTATGCCACTTGCTATACGGAAGCGTTATGGGGCAACATCGCTGGTTCTTCGAGTCGTGTCGATACACCTTCCTTTTCAAATTGTCATTATAGTTGAGCGAGTCCAAAAGAGATTTCTGCGACACTTTAATTGAAAGGAATATAGATTTTACCCTGTTTATACATATACATAATATAAACAGGAAAATAACGAATCCTTTTTGATTGACAAACATGTTTTAATATACCTGACAATTATTTACAACATTGTGAATTGCACCTGCTTTCGGTGCTGTATTCATAAACTGACCTATTAAGAGCGTCACCACTCACACACGGAATGACTTTGCTGAACAAATTTTCCGTAATTGATATTATCTATATCTAGTTCAATAGTTAGATATAATACAGCAGTAAGAACATATTACCAAATTTATATTCAAACATCACAGGTAACTTTACCGGTGCAGATGGTATTGTTAATAGTATACTTATTATTCAACAATAACATCTTGGTTGTACGAGTATATTTACTTGAAGAAATCATTTCTACTGATTTTGTGAAGCGGTGCTTATGAGCTGACTTATAAATTCAAAAACAGTAAGATGATAATGGATGATAAAACATCTTTATGCAAGTTATATATTATATAAACTTTATATTATACAAAGTTGTGTAAACCTATTTTATTTGTATTCAATTTTCATCATGATCTATAACTCAATAAATATAAAAAAATCATGCAGATTCATTTTATAAAAATATTTAAATACCTTTATTTAATGCAAATATGTGATTCATCAAGTTGGACGACTTATTGATTCCAAATATCAAGATGCGCTTACCTAAAAAAGAAAAAAAAGTAAATTAAAATAAAAAACAATTTTTTTTCTAAAATTAATTTATAATGCGTTTTATAATTAAAGACACTTATGAGTTTTAAATCTCCAAGTTATTAAATATTTATTTTATTATTCCTATGATGATCTGCCAATCTAAAAGTATAAAGGTACGATATTAAACTACTTGTATAAATAACTAAGAAATGTAAATGTATATGGAAAAAAGACACAACCCATAAAACATTTTTTAAATTTTATTTGAAGTGTTGAAAAAGCATCGTTAGATCAGTGTTGTGTGTGCCAAAATATAAAGCCAACTAAAAGAGTATCTCATGGTTAAATATTTTTTTAACTTCATACAAACCCATACAAAACGGCGAGATGAGTACTTAATTATCTTAGAATAGGTAAAATGTGGATGGGTTCCCTTACTGTAAATACGTTCAAATAATCAAAGATTTGTAAGCTGATAATTCAATGGGAATAAAATTGCGTTACAAGATATATTTTAAAAGTGTTATAAAAAATATCAATATAATTATTACATAAATATTAATTTAAATGAACTATTGAATATTTTACCCGATTTAGATTTATAATTGCATATAAAGAAAACATGTTTTTTTGTAAAAATTTACAAGAAACTATTATTTTTTTATTTCAGTATATCGTAAATTAAATCACATTTAAACGGTATATGGAAGAAAAAAATTAAATTCCCGCAATATTTTGCAATAAGACGGATGTACAATAGCGCCTTGATTATCACGAAACCAGTTTGTCAAGTTCATAGAACCCTTTGAACTTTAAATAAAACCTTTATTATGCATTCGGTACATTCTATTATCATTACATTATTGTTCCGACGTTTAAACGGTTCCACCCGCTGAACACAACCACATTTTTACTACCATTTAAGACACCGAGAGCATGAAAGAGAAAATTAAAACTAGGAAACAATGTGAAGTACTTAAAATCTGAAAATTGATAATACCGTTAGAAAAAATTCAGGATAATTACGAGTTTTTTGTTATAAAATATGGAAATAATATTTGATTTTTTTTTCTTAATCTATTTATTCCTATTTCTTTCCAGGAAAAACGTATAACCTATTAACTTGAGAAATTTACAGCAAGTTTGTTTTGTTTATAAATACAAGTATGTTGCCATCATTTTGATTTTGTATTAATTTTATGATTTTAACAAATTGCGTTCCCTCTTATGAGAGGGAACGCAATTTGTTTTCCTAATATTGTATATTAACATCTTTTTAAATTTATTTGTAATAATTCCAAATGTATCTCATATAAATATATATAATAAAAATGAATATTTTAAAATCATTCCTTATGTACACGAATTCGCCAATAGATATCTAAGAATTCATTAAGTTAAGATTTTTTTAAATAAGTGAAGCTCTGTGTATACTAATTGATAATTGCATAAATCTCTCAAAGACTTTTGTTTTTCATATTGTGGTTCTAGCTTTGGCGCCAACAGCCGTGAACAATCGTAACAACCATCTCATGATGCGTGGGAAATTATATCTCTCTGTGATGTTATACAATTAAACCAGCTACGCATCAACATGACAGCCTGCGATTATTTGTGGTTTATTGTAGCTTCACTTTGGCGAACCGTATTAATGAGGACTCACTGTAGCAGAGGTATGAATAAGACATTCTTTGTATAGAAAGACTCAAGGGGAAAAAGATGATGATTATTAAATTAAATACGAGTATATGGATTAGAATTGACGCATGGCATATTTGCCCTTTTAGTAGCGTATACTCGTACGCACTTAATATTTGCATAAATATAAGAAAACACAAAACAGTTCACAAAAAACACAACTTTTTATTTTTGATGTTCATCGCCGTATTGTAATGATGAATGATATCAAAACAATTATATGTATTTTTTAATATTGTAATATTTTTGTCGATCACCCTTTAATCAAAAGTACAATTCTCAAACTCACACACACAAAGAAGAGCGAATTAATCATCCACGTTACTTCTGAAAATGTGGAAAAGTTACCCAGTTATCAATCTTTTTGGTAAGACACACATCTTTCAACCCGGGGGATGAGGGTTCGATTGATATTGTACCCATTTTTCTGTTCTAGTCTGGTTTCCACTTAACATAGGCCTACTTAGCATGTTTCTGGTTTGCAATAATGTATTACTATAACGCAATAAACCCGCCAAGAATAATATACAATACTAAAAAGTTGCCTAGTCTGCACATTTATTTTTAAAACTAACCTTAATACTAATTTAGAAGCCGCTGTCTGTTATTGGGAATGATATTATTAAATAAACAGTTCAAAACTGAATAAAATTCAACGACAGCTGGTAAAGCAGCGAGACCTGAAATAGGTTCATAAGTTTCCAACCTGAACAAGTAACAGCTTGTATGGATATATATCCCCTTGGCCACGCCCAGTGCATAAACATGCAATGTTTATGTCAAAATTTGGTACTTATACTCTCAGTAGTATTTCAACTCGAGTCAATAGAAGACGTGTTGTTTCGTTACATTCTTAAATGTAAAAAAATGATGTCGCGCGGTTATTGAGTTTCTTTCAAAAGAAGGGAAAAGCTCGGCAAGATATCAAACGACGTTTATGATAGATGCTATGTACGGAAAATTTATTCCGCCATATTTCACGGTGAAATATTGGGCTAAACAGTTTCGCTTAGGCAAACAATCTATTGAAGATGACCCTGGTCATTGACTTTATTGAAAAATATATTTTTTGTTTCGTTGTACTCGTACCACCTTTCTATATAATATCATTGAGGTCGGAAACTTTTGAACCTCAATATGTATATTTTCACCATTTTACTCGATTTTCTAATTCAGTATATTAATCCAAAATATTTTAGCTAGAATCTTTTAATTTCTAGTCAAACGGATCCAAGAAATTGATTAAATTTCGGTTGGTGGGTGGTTTAACTTGGGTTATTCAGATAAATAAATGTAATATGCAAATAAGCAGGATGTTCCACCTAAATTAACTTACATATTTACGGCATCCGGCAAACAGATCCACTTCCTTTAATATGTTGTTAAGATGACCAGATTTTATTGATAGCACAGCACGCCAGTCAATTACCGTTAAATACCTACTACATTTCTTGCTCAAACCCGATTGGCAAGAAATGTACTTATGTAAATATTATTCAAATAAATCAGGCTTGTAGGTTCTACTCAAGTATTTCTCATGGATGCCACTTCCCTGAAATACCTATAAAGTTTTACTAAAAAGAATAAAGATTCAGAAGTCTCATTTAAACTTATTGTATTGTAAATATCATTGAGGTATGTGAGTGAAACGTGGACATGGAAAATGAATCAATGAAACTGAGTAAATGCGGTGGAAACACATGCACTGTGAATAATATGTGGTGTATCGGTATATGAAAGAATAAGAAATGTTGGGAAAGAGCAGGTGGTTTGAACGTAATGAACGGATGAGTGACGAAAAAATGACTAAACAATTTTATAATACCAGCATTAGTGTAAGTCGTTGTATAGGATGGCTAGAAAATGTATGATCAGACTGGAATCCTTTTTAAAAAATCAAGGGTTCCAACGATACTCGAACCCGCAACCTCCGGGCTGGGAGACAAGCGTTTTACCACGGAGCTCGTCCTATAAATCCTGATTTAAACGTAATTTACTATAAAAGAAGAATAAGCTGACTTGTTTTAGGTAGATTTTTTTAAAAAGAAAGGCAAAGAGTAAGACATACTTAAGGATCTGTATGAGAAGACATATGGATGTAGAAGCGAAGGAAGTACACTGTGAAAAAAATCATGATCTATCCTCTTTGCCTACCCCAACAAGGAAATAGCGGGGTGGTAAGTATACGTGTGTGTTAACTGTAAGAGTAACAAATTCATTTCAGGACTTTTGATGTGACGTGATTTCATTAAACACTGAAGTTAAAATCGGATACAAGACATGAATTTCAAAATCGTAATATTTTGAAAATATTTCCAGCAGTAAATTTCACACGGCATAAAAACTCTACCTAAAGAATCTGGGGAATTCGATGATAAATGTAAACGTTTAAGAAAGTATTTGGTTCACTACTTCCTCAGTTTTATTACTGACACGTGGTAATCTTGGGAAACTCGGTGTTGTGGAATGAACCTCATTTTAGGATTCGAGCGATCGACAGCCTATGTACTATTAAGGCTGGTCAGAAAAGTATTTTTTTAAAGATATTTTCATGATGTGCGGAAGCCTTGTTTACTTGTTCTACAAGGTTTTTGAAAATTTATCTAATATTTCTTAAAATATTTCCACAGCTAGTCTATTGATACTGGGGAGTCTTCCATTTTATTTTACTTTTTTTTTTATGTAGATCCTATTTCATTGCGAGAGTCATTCGTGGAATGCAAGACACTAGTTTTCTCTCCACCTCTCAGGTGGCCACCCGGGCATGCGATGTTCTGTAGGGATTTCATTATTCACAGTATAAAATTAGTTTGAATGGAAAGGAAAACTGAGGAGCACATGCTCTAAATAAATTAAGTAACACATTTTGTGGATAACCATAACTACTTCACCAATACAGGCCTGTGTCGAGGTGATCTCATTCCTTAAAACTAATTTAATATTTCCCTTCTTACGAATAATACTATATCCCTTAGTTAAAACATTCAGTTTGCAATCTCATCCTTACACACACTGAAAATGTATTATTTGATCATTCACTTACTTCAGAAGGTTGATCCGTATTTTACGCTATTCTTATGGAATTTACACAATGATGGAAGATAATTTGACTAGAAAATACGATTGATGCATTTGGAATTATAATATTTAGGATCTTGACAATCTTTTCCACTAGCAGAATGCGAAAGAGTCTTTAATCTCTTCCGTGTACCAGACTAATAAGGTTTCAGAGTCTTACATTGAAATCTATAAAGGCCTTTTCTTGAATATGTATCACGCAGATGAATGAAAATTAATTCTGCAATACTTCTGGATTATTTTTTATTTATTTCAATACTTTATGCCGGAAGTAAAATTATAAATCACCGGAAGCTCATCATTCGTTGTTTTTGACCCTGATAGTACAATTAAATATAACTTTATTAACCTACGAGTATATTCAACATCGTGGCTTTACATACAATATTATAGTATTTGCAAAGACTTCTAGAACCACGTCAAGGATTTAAGTGTCCATTTTTTTTATTTTTACTGCAATATATTTAAAATATTATCTTTTTTATCAAAAAATATATTTTATATTATTTGAATGTATTTCATTGGCTGTATCAAAATTTAAAATAAATATAACAAAAGTGAAAATAATAAAGCTTTTGCATTTTTTTATATTTTTCAATTACTCTTGAAATATTTCGATCAAATGTGTTTTTTTAGGAGATAAAGAAAAACTTGACTCGATACTATTTTTTTCTATTAACAATAATACTTTCATGCAATTAAGATATTCCACATGAGATAAATGAAATCGATAAATATATGCACAGACCGCAGAATCAAACTACCAACACTGGATTCATAGTATTTCCATATTTATCGATGCAGGCAACAAAGTTGTCACATATCTGTCAATGCAAACTTAACAACTGATGGTCCTGTCACGGGCATTAAGACTACCACAGAAGGAACTGCCAATGTAAACCAGTCAGGCGACAACCCTCTAGCCAGCGTTGGTGTGACCCGAGGCAGTGTGTACTGTAATCACTTATTTATTGAATGCACCGGCTAAACTGACAGGACAATGTCAATGTTGGCCAACTTGTTTGTGCTTCTTCGTAACTCCTTGTTAGATATTGCATGCTAACAGCGAGGCATGCAACAAAGCCGAAAGACGGTGACTGAAAAGCTGATTGCAAATGAAATCAACAATCACTATAGCGGAAGAATTATATTCGTTTTCTTTGAAATATTTTTAAACTGAAGTATAATGATTTATGAGTAACGATAGTTAAATAAATATTTAAAAATCAGAAACAGGTGGAAAATATGTGGGTTAAGAGTCTAAGAAAACTCTTGTTCCCAAAAAAAAATATTATAATTAGAATGTATTGTTTGAACTTCACTGTTTTTCAAAGACTATTTAATTCGTTCAATATTTCTGTGGCTTTATTTTAAGTTTACATATTTGTCATCTCTAAGAACTACAAAATACTAATTCTTTAAAAGGTCATAATGGTGTACATACTCGTATTTGTGATGATATTTAGTTTTAAATGTACACATATAATAATGGTGTGCATACTCGTATTTGTGATGATATTTAGTTTTAAATGTACACATATAATAATGGTGTACATACTCGTATTTGTGATGATATTTAGTTTTAAATGTACACATATAATAATGGTGTGCATACTCGTATTTGTGATGATATTTAGTTTTAAATGTACACATATAATAATGGTGTACATACTCGTATTTGTGATGATATTTAGTTTTAAATGTACATATATAATAATGGTGTGCATACTCGTATTTGTGATGATATTTAGTTTTAAATGTACACATATAATAATGGTGTACATACTCGTATTTGTGATGATATTTAGTTTTAAATGTCATATATAATAAAAAATTTGAAAACCTATTCTAAAACAATGTAATGTTTTATTCATTTTGTGATTATATGAAATTTATTATTAACATTTCACATAAGTTGAGTGCATTAAAATTATGATAAGATTAGTAAACACGTCTGTCCAAATTTGAAACAGAAAACTATAATATTAACTAGGAAATTAAAATTATGAAACTTTAATTATACTCAAATATTATTCCATTTGCAAAACAAATGTTGATTGGAAAATAAATATATAAAAATAAATGCGTAAGATAAAAAAGGAACACTCCATATGAAGGAAAAATATTTCAAAATGAATTACTCAGTTGACTCTATGACCAATATAACGCTTCACAGAATTAAATTATTGCCGGGGTCTGCAAATGCTTGTGGGAATTGAGAGATGGAAATTTCAAAGTCGACAGCGTCAGTTCATCCGGAATTCCTCAAAGCAAATATAATTATGCTTCTCATACGTTTTGCATGTAACTACTAAACTGTAAACTTTCCAAAGATAAGATGATAAAACTGACTTTATGTTTGGCCGTAAATTTAAGCGTTATAATTAAACAACCGAGCTAAAGAGGAATTGAAAGACCCAGTGAGTTCGTACACTTGAACTCGAAGCTTTCAGAAGACATAAGGCATTTAATGCCAGAGCTAAGAATTATAGAAGCCATTATTCAAAAGGAAATTGCAATATTTGAGGACATACGAGTAGAATAGTCATCAAACGGTAAAAGAGTAAATAATTTAAGTTGTTAAAATATATCTCTTGCAAATATTTTGGCACTAAAACTGTTCATAACTCTCAAAATAATGCGGCATTTGAAAGTATTTTCATTTCAGTAATTAGGGGATAGTAATTAATATAAAGTAATCATTGACAGGCTGTAATACTAGTAAAAAAATATAAACATTCTAAGAAATTCAACGCAAATTTCAAAACCTGGGAGTTTAAAACGAGACAATTATAAAATACTTAAAAAAGCTGAAAGAAAATTAAAACTAGGATGTCACTGTGACACTTATTGCCAATGGGATGTTATGACCACTGAGACAGAAGTTTTATAAGTATTTAGAACAAAACGTGCACTTGAAACAGTCATATCATTAAAGAAATACATTTTAACCTCATAAAGTAAAAATAATCTTTCATAACTGATAATTCAATACCGTAAAACAAACTAAGAACTAAAGGTAGAGATTTTCTTAAGAATAGTATGATATTATGAAATGCAGACCCATATTTAAATGACACAATATTTTGTAATTTAGTAATATGAGGCAGTTGACGAAGGCAAGCGGTTATTACGAGTAATATGTTAGCTTTGACGCAATCAAATCAAAATTATACTACGAAATATTTAATATAAACGATTTCGAATATAAAGGAAGACACCCACTTGATAAAGAAGAAACGTATCATTCATTCTACGAAACATGAATTTCCTTAAATAATAATTGGAATTCTTAGTAATAAAACTGCACTCTTCCAAGATTTACAAACCAATTATTAACTAAGGATCATATTTGTTTATCTTAAACGGTTATATGAAAAGAATAATTGTTTATTATTAAGATTATTTGTATTTATAAACTGTATTATTTAAATTCTTACTATTTATAAACTGTATTTATATTTATAAAAATAATTAGAAATAATTATTCTCCATGTTTAACATAAATTACTTTTTAGTTTATTGAATCAATTGATTATCGTTAATTTTTTTTAATTAAAAGTGTTTAACATCATCCTTACTTAATTTAGATTTTTTTATTTTCTATTACGGTATAAAATACAGTTTAATTTATCCGTTCTAGTATAACGATTAGATCAAATTAGAACTTAGAAATTTTTAAAAAGTAATAAAAAATTTAAATATCTGATACTTTAAAATTATAAAGTTTGTAAAAACTGTCTTATATTTTTAGACGAGTAATACGTGTATATGCTACAGGTACTTCTATCTATAACATTTTATCATTAAAATTCATGAAATTATAATAAATATATATCACTCAAAAAGTGATCAGAATTTGTAAAAGAAGAATAATCTAAACTATAATCAAAGGCGCTTGGTCGCATGGTTAGTGGTTAGTTAGCTTGTTTTGCCTTACCGTAAATACAAGGTCTTTTTAATATATTTCTCATATTCATGAAATATAATGATAACATCTGACGTAGTTAATGAAAATTATCAACTGTCTTTCCTTAGTCGTATATACTATATAATCCCTTTCGGACTACCTGTAACAGCATTCTTGTTACGTCGTTTTTCTATCACATGTAGATACGAGTAAAATATTCATGAGCAACAGTGAATAAAAGTTATCGCACTTAAATACGTATTATATGGTTTTACGAGTATCGCACTTAAATACGTATTATATATATCGTATCAATCCGTTTTGAATTCCTGTAACATCATTCTTGGTAAATAATTTATCTGTCATATGCGTATGTATATTTCATTAAAATTAATTTCATAAATATGAATAATATTTTGAATATTTTTTTCGAGCATGTGACTTGATTTATTTACTTTCGTCTGGTTAGTTGGAAGAGATTGCCATCTTGCAACAAACCTGCCAGATTGTATTTACAATGAAGCGTTAAATAAATAAATTTATGCAAGATTTATCGCTAATTGTCGAACATTAAATTATAATTCATTCCTAGCAGCATGAAAGTATATGAAATGTTTGTTTTTCTTGAAGAAGAAAATACGTTTTTTTTACTTTGTGGTGTCATGTTTATAAATGTTAAGTAAAATAAATAAAACACTTTTTTTTAATTTTTATATACCACTGTTTTATTGGAGTTCCCTACCGGTTTCAAAGATCTCCGTCTTCCTCGTCCGGTGAAGTTGAACTCTTTGAACATATTTCAAATGGTTTAGCGTTATTATAATTTCTAAGTACTTAGTGAATGGTGACGAAAGAATAAGCAATTTCATTCAATCTCAGAGTTCATTACTGTGTCTCATTCATCTGGTGCTGGTCTCTGCTCCATGCTTTACGTTCCCTCGGAGGTCCGCCTGTCACATTTGGCCATTTCTGAGTAATTTATGTGGCTGGCCATGCATGTTGGCAATGTTAACAACAGCGCATGCGTCTCACCGCCCTGCCTGAGCACTCCGTGGAATAGGTCAGTTATAATGTGGTATGCGTCTCTGACAGGGATGTCAAGAGTCAACCCTTTATTATCATGGTGATGATGATTTTAATGGAAATACATATTATTTTATCAAAACAATTCCAGAAACTGACGGATAATGTAGAATCACGTGTGTAATACACTTACATAGTTTTAATGAACATTATAACCGTAGGGTACAAGTGCATAGCAATGTAAAAAACCTTCTAATTTTTGGACAAAGAGAAGAAGATCTGTGATGAAGTTGGTCTTATTCTTTAATATCAAATTGATACTAGCAATTATGTTCTAGAATCATAGCCATAACATTCATACATTCCAGATTTCGTAGCTCAATAAAAGCTTTATCCTTTGGAATTACTCATCGCCATTCTTTGCTAGTTAAACCTTTTTTACACCATCTTAACATCGGACACTCGGTGCTCAATAAATCGATTGTATTTTCAAAATTAACAACTCTTGAGATGATCTGTGTAAATAATTTAATATCAACCTAAAATTTTAGAAAAAAGACAACATTTTTAAAAGATCATAACATATTGATTTGATTAGTCATTATATTATTATTTTAAAATTTAGATTCTCATTTGAAGACAAAAAGGCAACCGTATAATATGTTATAGTATTTTGATTCCACAATTAAATGATTAAAAAAAAATAGAAATGACATTAAGGATTCACATATTTTTCTAGATCAGACCTGGACAAAAAAAATTCTACTGGCGGGCCACATATGAATCCCTAAATTAACGGGAACCGCATTACTTCTATTGTACAAAAAAATCTTTATTATATATATGATATATGAGGTTTTTTTTCACATCACGTGTAAGTGGTAAAAAGACGCTGCACAAATATAGGTACTTGATAAAAGTATGGAGGGGGGATTTTATATAATTGTATGCTTTGTACGGTGCTTTCTTTGAGATCTGAATAAGATATCGATTTCAGATACTCAATATATCCACGAGTTGTTGCTAAAAGTGGGAGTTTACTTAGTCATGAAAAGATTATTCTGAGCTTTCGAGAATGAAAGGCGGGCGACATCCGGCCCGCGGGCTGTAGATTGCCTAGACCTGATCTTTATAAGATAATTTTTATAAAATCATAAAAAAATATAATGAGTCTGATATGCTGATTATTATTGTGAAATTTAGTAAAGATAGCATAAACAGTTTTCCAGATAACGTTATTTCCAGATAACCTTCATGCAGAAATAAAACTTGAAATAACTTCAAAACGAAATTTTAAAATAAAAGCGATTTGCACCTTTGGTATGAATTTAACTAGTATGAATTTAACAACGCTCATGAATCACACGAAAATTATAAATCACACAAAAATGATTGGTTAATTGAAAATATTTTTTTGTCATAGGATTATCTCGTGTAAAATTACGATAAAAAATTATTCAGATATTCTCCAAGACTATTTAAAAAAAAATAAACGTTTCGTGTCCTTGGCAAAAGAAAAGATAAAAAAAACATATTTATAAAAACCAAAAACTTTTATACTGACATTTATCTTCTTATCACTTTGATTGTTCGAGAACAGAAGCTCGTGATTATTAAATTGATAAAGCACTGTGACTGGTACATTCTGAGCAGCCCTGATTATGCAAGAATTCTTCGTCGTCGTTCAGGTGTACACCGCAGAATACTCAGCGTGTAAGTTTATATACATATATATGAATTGTTTACTCTTTCTTGAGCTTGTTTTATTACTCAGGTCCCTGTGAACACCTGACGTGGATTTTCTAGTCATTTCAATATCATTTTAATCTGATACCATGCGCATTAAGCTCTCGGATACAATAAAAAATTCAATTATATACATATAAAACCGTCATGGCCATGAACTTGACTAAAATTAAAATAGTGTGATGCGTATTTCACTTTCAATTAAATTTATAAATACAAAAAATTCAAAGATAAAAGTCAACCTTTTATTATATAAAACGACATAAAGCTTTATTCGCTAAATTTACTGATTCGATTCCTGTCTGGTTGATTCCATTGTTTTTTTAAAGAACTCATCTAGTTTTCACTAGATGCTTGTTTAACACCTTTCTAGTTGATTAGGAAAGATATTAAACAATAAGTCCTCTTGGTTGTATTATACTTTATATTATACAGTGAAAGTGAAATACAACTCCTCAGTGAGAGACAGGCAAAAGCGTACTTTAATGGGGACACGACAAATGAAAGGCAACAAACCCAAATCCATTTAAACCATGTGTCCACTTTAAATTGCCTGTTGTATTTTCATAAATTAAGTATTCATAAAAAAATTTGTCATGTATAAATAAATAAAACATAATTAACAGTAAAAAAAAATCATATTCGCTTTTATAATTGATCGAATAAGTTTTTTCGTTTATTTTTGTGTCTTCTCAGGTTATATTGGAATTAGAATTTTATTATTTAACAACAAAACACGGAGTAACAATGTTTATTAAGCAAAATAATGCGATGGTTCCAATTACTGATTTTCAAATAATTTTAGCGCATAATGATGATATTTATTAGTTTTAGATGAATTTTCAACGTAAAAAATTACTTTGACTTAAAGTCACATTACGATAAATTATGACTCTTACAACGAAAGACGAAAAGCAAAAAAAACCAGTGAATCATCTTACTTTTTGTTACAACATTAACAAATGTTTAAATCGTAATGACTTAAAGCCTTTTTTCATATCTTCCATCAAAGAAGTAGCAATGTCAAGGGGTCTCATAATAATTACATTCGATCGGTATGAACGACAAAAGTCACCAGAGCAGAAGAGACGATTCCAATCATAAATGTTTTTGATCTGCTCAAGCCGGAATCACAGCCGATTTGCGGCTGTAAAAAGATAAACGATTTCGGAATACCGTGAAATACTGAGATTCCTTGAGTGGTAAGAAAAAAAACTAAAATCTAATGGATGAATCAACAGCCACCCGATGATAAATTAACTAAGCAAACGGAACTATAATCTGGTAATAATGAAGTCATGTAAAAGGAACTCCAAATATAATATATCAGAAATAATAATAAATAAATAAAAATCAATCTATACTCCCGCCATATCTACTCATCCGTCTTTAACAACTTCCCGTGACGCTACTAGTATTGTAATACACTTTAGTTGTATATATATGTGTAGTACAACTTAGCAGGTTTGTTACTATGGGGCAAAACTCCTTCAATCAACTAGAAATATATTAAAGATGCCTAAAGTGAAAACCAGACTAGAAATCTTTTGAAAAAAAAAACGGATTTCAACTGGAATTGAACCCAAAAACCCCGGTCTGGACGACAAAAGTCCTGTCAACTAGGCCACGAAGATCGTAATTTTCTTTTGCGCTCTTGCATTTAGTGTTTGAATTGATTAACTTTTTGTGGAATATTCGTCATTTCTGAAACTTCTATTTCTTATATTGTATAGGTACATAAGAAAATCTTGAATTATTTGAGGATATTGATATTTTAATGTACGTATTCTGAGACGTTGTTTAGTTACTTCTTAAGTTATCAGGCTATTTATTTGAATAACCCAATTTATGTTACGTGTACAAGTTTTCCTAGTACCCGGTTCAGAGTCCTGGAACAGATTGCCTATGTAACTGCAATGTTAGTGGAGTGGGTTCAAAAAAATTTAAAGACTTTATTCGTGTAACACAAGCGCTCTGGAGGTGAATCCAATTATCTAAACAGTGCTACGAGTATATATAAACTGTTTGAAATGTTATTTTCTTACGTTAGGGAAATAATTTTAACTATATCTGAAAAAAAAAACGCTATTATATATCCATTAGCTTTATCTTTAGAAAACAAAGTTCACGAACCTTTTAAAGCTTTTTGACAAACCGTGGCCGTTATAAATATATTGGTGAATAATATTATTATGCCCAAATACCATTGACATCATTCGAACTCTCGCTTTAGCAAAAAAAATTGATCTGCCGGTAACGTATCATCATCAGTTTTTTATTTGCTTTTTTATTACACACAATTTCGGCAAGGTCGATGACGTAATGGAAGACGAATCAAAATATTATAAAAAACATGGTCCGGATGATCAATTTTTGATTCTGCTATGACTAGGGTCGAAAGCGTGCGACCCCTGATGTCAAGTTTATGACCCAAAGACGAATCGCAAAGCGTATATTATAATTCTGTGGATATATAATATATTACGCTATTCGCTGCGTAAATATGATTTTTCATATAGATGTTAAACCAAATATATAAAAGGAAGTCAAATAAAATTTAATTGCTGGAAAATCAATTGGCTCTAGTTCATTCATCAAAGTTTAACCTTGATTGAAATGTTAAAGGTACTGAAGAGATGTTATTTAACTAATTATAAAGCAGCAAATGTGTTGTTTTATTGTAGAATATTTTTTAATTAAATCTACGCTATAACATATAAACAAACTAGATAAAATTTTCACTCATTGTTGAAATTTTACAGAGATTTTAAACAAAATTTAAAACATTTAAATCTTAGATGTACTGATCATTGAAAGTCAAATTTCAGTATATTTTTTAAACAAATTGGTCATTGGTCAAATTTGAGCTTATTTTTGTAGCATAATGCCAAGTTTAATGAAAAAATGTGATTTAAATATTTTTTTTTCTATTCAGTATTACATGTACATCGCTGAAAATATAAATACGTATGTATACCTTCTAAATAAAACACGATTTCGTTCTCAACACAAAATTTTTACTCTTATTGACATGTCCTCCAAGTGCATGCACTTTCCCTAATTGATAGTGCACGAAAAAATCACGTTTTAACAAATCATTAACCAAAAAATGCAGGATGAAAACTTTTCAGTGATTTCTTTTTTTTTAACATTTTTAAATAAATATTGTAGATAAATTAAACGAAATCTACTGGTCGGAAATATTATACCAACGAACTGTTTTATCTTTAAACATCAGTAACTCATTCTTGTATTAAATAAAAAAAAATCAATATTTATTTTTACAATTTGAGCCTTAACTGTGATGAAAATATAAAAAAAGTCAAAACATCCTTCGTCAATATTTTTTTGAAGATTCTTTAATTATACAATTAATTTGAAATAAAATGAAGACTTGAAATTTGCCAATCACTGAGCTTTACTTAGTTTTTTTTGTGTTAAATAAAAAGCTTAATTCACATGTTTTTATTTAACAAGAAGCAATCTTAATACAATATATTCTTTAATTAAATTGTCATGAACAGTTTTTAATGTATCAAAGGTTTCGGCTTCGACTCCGATTTAAAATATTTGACAACAAAATCCTTTTTCGTTAATTGATTTGGTGTTTATATTGTTGAACTCTATTTTTAAACATAATGATTTAAAACTTCCATGTAAAAAAATACACATTAAACTTAAATTAGTGACAGACCTGTTTTGCTTCGTAAAAGCATAATCCACCTATTTGACAATACTTTTGAAAAGCGAATCTTGCCTGTCACTTAAAATTCAGCTTATTGTGCAGTAAATCTTTTTTTAAATTTAGGCAATTTACCCTGCTGAAAGAGCTTTATTACTTCACTAATTTCACTTAATTACCGCGACACGTGTTTCTACCTCCTTTTGGAATTTTCCAACAATATTATAAACAACTAAGTAACAAAAATTGAGCAATACAAAAAAAATACCTTACAAAAAGCTGCCACATATTAAACTTGTTAATGTTATTGGAAGTTTGATATTTTTGTGTCCAACAGTTTGCACACAATAAACCAATATACGCACAATGCGTCTTCCATCTATAGAATGACTGAAAATCATACTCGATAAGAGGGATTACCTATCGAATCATTCGAGTATATTTCAATAATTTATAATGGCATTAAAATAGTATATTCTGAAAACGCCAACCGCATTGTTAGTTTTTAGTTTAGAGTTAAATTTATAATACTGAAAATTGTTAAGCCTTAAACTTACGCAAGGAAGACGTTTTGTCCAAGGCCTCAGCACCCACGACCTTTGTTAAAGTCAGTGTCAGTAATATTATATCATGGACCTAAAATACGTATGACTGTTATATCAACAATCTTTATTTTTCAAATAAACTTTGCAACTCTTAAATGTACTCATTTTGTATGAACAGTGTTTTTTGGAGATATCAGTGGCAATAAGTGTCAATGGTATAAAAAATAACAATTAATTTTTCATTGTACATATTACAACAATACGGATATATTGCCATTGATTGCCGATCTATTACCATGGACGGATCTATTGCCATTGACGGATCTATTACCATTCATTGTATACATTATAACAAGACGGGTCTATTGTCATTGCTCTTACAACGAACTAGAAAGTGTTAAACAAACCTAAAACGAAAAGACAGGAACCCTTTTTTTAAATATCTGGGTACTTATGAGAACCGAACCTGCAACCCCAGCGATGGAAAGTAGGCGTCTTATCAACTAGGCCACGGAGGTCGTTTCATTCAATCATGTTCATACGACGAAATCTTATCTAGAGAAAATTATTGATAACTATAAACCAAATTTTACCGTATTGTAGAATCTAGTCTTAGAAGCTCACATCTTTTAATTTAAAAATAGTTTTTTTTTATTTATATAAAAATGCTATCGATCAAAGATACAAAATTAAGAATAAATTTTGAATCATCAAAAACATTGTATACTCATATTATTATGAATCACTAAATTTAACAACATCATAATTTGCTAGACTTAGGAATTGCAAAAAATTGGGTCCATTATGCCATTACGTGGTGTCGGATCCCCAAATAATCATACCTCATATAGTTACTCCAAAAAACGATATCGCTATTTCAACTCTTTATATTTTTTAGCAACATACCACCGCGTAGGAGTGATAAAATCAATAGATTCTTTGTAAGAAATATAAATATGTTACCATATTGTACTACAAGGTGCTTGTTAGAAAAAAGGACAAAAAATCAAGGACAACTGATCATCAGGATCGGTAAGAAATATTATTTTATTCACATCAATATTCGTCATAACTTTTGCTATGGGATACTTCATTAGACGATAAGGCACTTTTAAACAGTCAAAATATCTGAAATACTTCATATTTTTTGCACTGAAAAGCTAGATTTTGATTTTTAGAGTTTTTTTCACGCCATTATCAAATATTTTTTTGGCATCGCTCTCAGGATGAAGACTGCAAAGCCTTCGAAACGTCTATATCCGAACCAAACACTATCAAAATCTGCCAAGTTGATTGTATGACAGTGAATCGTGAATATAAAAAAGGACTAAAAGGAGACAAATGTGAAAAGAAGGCATGAAAGAGGAAGGCCTCAGAACGTATTGTTGGACCAAGTGAATGATATTTTGAAAGAAAGAAATGTAAAAAGCCAGTGCAATCACATGAGTTGTATGAATATATATATATATATATATATATATATATATATATATATATATATATATATATATATATATATATATATATATATATATATATATATATATATATATATATATATATATATATATATATATATATATATATATATATATATATATATATATATATATATATATATATATATATATATATATATATATATATATATATATATATATATATATATATATATATATATATATGTATATATATATATATATATATATATATATATATATATATATATATATATATATATATATATATATATATATATAAATATATATATATATTGAATAATTGATTGAAAATAACAACAAATGAATTGATTGAAAATAACCCCTTTACATTTTCTTCTCTCAACACTTCTATGTTAAGTTAAGTTTCGTGAAAAACGTTCAGTTGTTTTTTGTGGACTGCCACAATTTGAAAAAAATAAAATATATTTTTATAAGATATTTATACATTTTATTATAAAGTATACAAATATCGTGTTTATTGCCATACAAAAAACTTTTCCAGCCAACGAGAAAAGAGTTTTGCAGATTGTTAAAAAATGCAGATTAAAAGGTTACAAAGGGCACAACGTTAAAGTATGAAAACAAATGAAAAAAAAAAACTAAATATTTGCAAATGTCGTAAAAGACTAGGAAAGGAGAACGAAGATGGGAAAGGACAAGAACACATTAGTCATTGAAGAGAGACGTATGATAGTGTTTCAAAGCAGCAATGTCATTACTTGTTGAAAATTATTGTCAATAAAACAAATAATATTCTTGGTATTTAATTAAAAGCCAATCATTTATAAACATTAAATGGATATTAATTCAAGTTTTTATTATTTAATTAAATAATTCAATAAAGCTTATAAGTTTATGATATTAATTAAATTAAGGAAATTAATTTAGTATTTCACTGATACAAGTAGTTAAATTAAATTTAATGATTGCGTGCTGCTATGTGATAAATTTTGTTCTGACGACGAAGGAATATAAAATAAAATGATTTCTGAACACTGAAACACAATATCCTTGTCCACACAAGCAGATAAAACTTCTCTACTGTCGCTGTACATCAAAGATGCTTCTCAAGGATATATGTTTACTCATCCTAACAATTTATTGATATACGAGTATAATATTAAATTGATATTGTATAGCTTGTCGATGAAAACAAAATATTTATGTAGAACCATACAATTTTAACGTCAAAATATCATTCTTTCCGCTAATAAACATTTAATCCGACTACATACGGTTCATTGTGTATCTCGATTGGAAAAATACTATGAGATGAGTTCAGGCCTTTTGATAACGTCTCTCTCAAATGTATTTTCTTTTCGATTGCTTTAACACATGTGCTATTTCAGGATGTATGTACATATACGAGTATATTATATTAACATACTATATTGCTATGAATAAACTTTTATTTATTTAATTTGTTCTTTCACCGATCTCTTGGTATTTTTCAGACTTCTGTAGGTGTACATTGTATCATTATTTGTATTCTATATATATATATATATAATATATATATATATATATATATATATATATATATATATATATATATATATATAATATATATATATATATATATATATATATATATATATATATATATATATATATATATATCTATATATATATATATATATATATATATATATATATATATATATATATATATTTTAGAATTCAAAACAATCGGATCAAATTCTTCTGAAAAATTATAAACCTTTAATTATTCATATAAAATTGGTACCTCAGGTTCGACACTTGACAGTTTTATTACACACTGGTTTTACTTTTAGACCAATTTATGTTTTTCTGTAGTTTATATGCTGCTAATAAGGAATTCACAAAGCTTTTTTAAGCATCACAAAAATAGAGCTTTTTTTGTCTTACAAAAGACTTCAGCAGATTAAAATTTCCGATAGTCATTGAATTTTGATATCCTTGCCATAGAAACTTTGGGTTTGATTTGTCAAGACTGTGTGCTTGCTAAAGTGCAACAGCTTACACGCTTAACATAAATATATGCACAGTATCTTCCATATAAAGGATATTTGATGATCGTACTCAATCATGATGGATATCCTATCGTATCATACATTAATCATTAGTATTTGACATAAACGTTAATTAACGGCGTAAAAATAGTTTAAAAATGGACGCATGTATACAAAATGGATACAACCCCCCATTAACTCTATTTAGACATGAAATAAGATAAATGATAAACATAAACTTGGCATGTTTTTAATGATTTTCTTTATGATAATAATAAATTTTTAAAATATACATTTCACTTTCTTGATATTTTACAGCATTTGGAGTTAAGGTGGTTTTTCTTCAAAGTATATTTACGTTCAAATGTAACGCTATGTATCTGGGTATTTTTTGTTAAGTGAAGAAATAATACAATATTATACCTAATTTTGATTTTGGAAGGGTAAAAAATACAGTCCACTCTCACCCACCTCATTTATGGAAGTGGGTTAAGTTTCATATTTCAATATCACATCAAGTAAGTTAACATTTAAATCGAGTACAATGCATAGAGAAATATTTAAATTCAATACATAGTTCACCAACAGGCCACCTGCGGCCACTCGAGGGGCATGACGCGATTATCATAAAGTACCATCTCAAAGGGAGAGAGAAGGATAAGAGGAAGGAAGACAATTACTGTGGAGTGGAAGAGTTGCAAAAGATTAATGAATTAGTTTATTTTGTAGCAGATTCCTCCTACGTACGGATCAATGAGACGAGAAATAACACAGATGCTCGATATTCCGGGGGAAAGAAAATATTAAAAGGGTTCGAAGACTACAAGATGTAAACAAGATAAAAGTTACAAATGTATTGTAAATTTGATTCTGAAATATGTTTTTATGTAACTTTCTAATAGATTCTTGAATTCTGGAGCTCTTGAAAGTATTTATTTTACTAACGTAGACAAATCAAAATAAAATGTTCATAATTACAATAAGTGATTAGGGATGAACGTGAATTTAAGTTATTAGGGATGAATGTGAAATTAAGGTTGATGTGTTGAATAAGATGAAACAATTGTAGAGTTAGATGAGAGAGCACTCTGAGATGGTTTTCGGTATTTAGAACGAATTAATGAAAAAATACTAACAAAACAAATACAAATGTGAGTACAAGGTATGGCAGAGGAAGACCATAGGAAGTATGGTTGGATCAAGTGAATGATATTATGAAAGAAGGAAACGTATAAATTCAGAGAACTGTATGTAACTGAGCTGAAGAGAGCTGTATGAGGTGTATGGATGTGGGCGAGGCGACGGATTTGTATCGAGATAGGAACGTCTGGCGTTCTGTCCTTGCTGCCTACCTTGACAGGGAAATCGTGAGATGATATTTATGTACATAATTTTTTTTTTCTAAATATCTATATGTTTTATGATTATCAGCCTATTTTCTACTCACCGCTGAGTGGCCTTTGTAAACGTCCACATTGCTGTTCTCACCCTTATATACAAAGAACATAAAGATAAAACTATCAGTTTTGTCATTTAAAGAACTGTCCTACCTCCACGTATTGTAGCTATGACTATTTTGGAAGCCTGGTAATTTGGTTTCAGCACCGAGTGCTTCGATTTCACCCCACAGAGAACACTTGGGGAAATATTAATAATAGCATTATTCTATAAGTACCTATGTTAAGTCGAGAAAATTTTCTCCTCCCTGTTTTGTTCTTTGGTGTTTATGAATTTGTTTGTTTTGTTATTTTTTGAAAATACTTAAGAAGGGAAGAAAACTAAATAACATTTATCAATAAATAACATAGAACACGTGCGACTCAAAGTTAATAACAGGAAGTAATATTTGTTAATATAACACTAAATATGTAAAACTTAAGGTTTGAAATAAAGTAAAGAAAATGATCGAAATATAAACAATGAACACGTGTATTTTGAAGTGACTACAATATTATGTTTAACCATTTCTTAGGAGAAAAACTTCCTCGATGTTTTCAAATAAACACACTATTACTGTACAAACGTGAATAATATTTATCATTCCATTAATTCATTCAATGTTCAATACGGTTATCATCCAGAGATGTCAAAAAAATAAACATACGTAACGTTATACAACAAATCGACTACCGTTATACAACAAATGTTCTTTGTCTTTGGTTTTCACTTCTGGAATAAAATTTTAGAGGAAACAGTCGGAAATTATTGACAGTCGTTGTTATTTCTGAACTATTAAATTAAATTGTTGATGATATTTTTTTTTGTTTTCTGGGCATAATTAAAAAAAAATGATCACATACAGCAAAATTGCCTAGGAATACTATTCACTTTACAGGATTCTAAATTCAAAATATATCGACACTTTACGTTTCAGTCAGGAAATAGTCGTTGAAAACAATCGGAGCCCGTACAAAACACGCCTAGTGCTGTGGACACAAGGAATATTTGTTATGAAGCTTTGTAGACTTCCATGAAAAGTCGTTAAAACAAAAGACCGTTATGCTTTTGTTTCAAAAACAAGAATGCATCGTTTCATATCTATAGCAATGCTCGCTTGTAGAATTATTTCAAACTTACTTTCTCAAACTGCATGGGGAGTGGTCATGCCCGACACGATATTATGGGTTTACTATTGGATTTATATGATATACCCATTTCCATATGATATTGTCGTAAAATATTATTCCATATGGCCAAGTCTGTGATATTTCTATATAAAATGTTATAATACCATTTTATATAATGGTACTCAACGTCAATTTTACAGCTTCAATGATTGATTAATTTGTCGTGGATAATATCAAAACGGATAAGAAAGGAAATAAACTTTTTTATTAACATAATATTTATTAATATAATTTTAGTTTTTTTCGAATCTCTAGCTATTCTTCATTCGATAAATGGACAAATAAAACTTATTTCTCTGCATTTATTAAATTCGTATATCTCATATACGAGTACAATACGTGAGATGCGTTTACATTCATTAAGTTATATAAAAACATATAGCTAGAAAATCACAAAAAAAAACATCAAATTCATTGAGAAATATAATTCTCTCACAATGAATGAGTCCAGTTAACCTAACAGTTGTTAATGAAAGCAATTAATAAGACCCACATAATAAACTCCTCAGAACTACTCGTAGAAGAAGTTAACAGGCTAGTATTACACACAGGCATCACTTACTCTATATGGTCATAAAATACTCGTAGCTTTGAACCGTTGCTTGAATTGCAGTATCAGTAGGAATAGCAGTCCATCAAAGTATTATGTTATATGGGAACCAAGTTTCTTTTATTATCATTCTTATTATACATTAAATAATTTTTGATCTTGTTAAAAAATGTGTCATAAAATATAACTGCTGATATTCCTATATTTAATAGAATCTCAGTATTAAAGGTTTATTTATGTAAAAATAATGACAAACAAAAAAAAACAGTATGGTTCTAACGGGCAACTGTTAAATATTAGCTACTCAGTATATATTATTTTGTCATTGTTGCAGTGGTTTTAAAAACGTATTTATATTGATTAAAAACAAGCCATACATTCTTAAGATTAGAAACTTGAAATAGACGTAATCTATTAAAAACAGTAAAGATGAAAAATATTTATCATTACAAAATTTCATTCGAACTGTATAAAGTGATTTTTATTTGGTTTATTAATGTGAATAAATTATTACATAATATTATAAAAACACGCGTCACTAAATATTTGTATGGCACGATTTAATTTTTATGCTCGTCAGTGTAAGTAACAAATTTAATTGATCAGTGGGAAAAATGTTTTTGAAAGAAAAATTACGTTTCCCATTCAAGAAACCGCGGTAGCACAACTTTGTATGCAAATTTCGGCATTGACCACGTGAATTTTTCCAACATCATTATATTATAAAAATGAACAATTGTTCGGTGTTCACGTCATCCCAACGTAACTTCGATCATAAACACAACAAATCGCATCGCATCGCATCGCATGCTATCCTTTATGCAAAATACGTCGTGATCCTGAAGAATAATACAATGTGAAGCTCCAAGATCCGATTCCAAATTGATGCACTTTTCATTTTTCAATGAACAACGAGAATCCCTCTGCAAGATTCCCGACAGAAAGGAACTTTGTTAATTTAGTTATTGAATGCACATTTTCCTTGAATACACGTCGTGACTAGGAGTACTTGTTTTATTTATTTTTAATGAACAGAAACAACAATTGTGAATACAATGTTATCAATAATCACACTAAAGAAAATATTTTTTAAATAATTCTGATATAAAATTTTATCTCGAAAATGAGTTTTCAGAAGACCATCAATCATTTCATCTGATAAACTGTAAATGAATTTCTTATATTTTATATATTTTCATCCATATACCCCAAAACCACGATGAACACCACAATAGTTACGAAGAAGTGCACAGTTCTTTTATATTTTGTAATACCATAAATTAACTGGAAACAAGATCAAAGCAAATTCGAGTATTTTTAGTATGATTTCAGTAATTTCCCTAAAAAAATAGGTTTTTTTATATAAAAAAATAGACTACTTATAATTCATAATATCTTGCAATAAACATGTTCACCAGACGGTTTAAAATTCAACACGAGTGAGAAATTTAAAAGAAAATCCCATAGGTATATATTGTTTCTTAAAATAGCTGTAACATATTCCAATATAGCACTGACCTACGAGGAGAAGAATTCAAAGAAATTATAGTTTATTGGCCAAGGTAGAGAGAGAAAGAAACAATGATGGTCTTGTAGCATAGAAAATGCAACGGTAATCCACTGGCACAGAGGTCGAAGGGTAATCCTAGGCTTGCACTCCATACAGCACGGCTCAGCGGAGTGCATTGGAGTCTGGGTCGCCGAGATGAGATCATTCAATTACACAGTTCATATTAATGTTGCTGTGGTGAAGGTGTTAAAACAATACGATTGTCTTCTTAACTTGGCGGAGATCTTCACTGTTCTGGATCATTCATTTCTTTAACAATGGAGTAGTTGAGAATACATGTCTGCACTAATAATGCGTTAGAATTTTTAAAAGCAGCGAATAAATCACTACTTATTTGTGTTGAAAGTTCAAGACAGTTGAAACGAGGTTTATGTTTAATGTATAACTGAATTAGATTACTGAAAGTGAATTTAATAAACGGTCTCAAATTACATCGGAGAAATGGAATTTATCTAACAAATATTACCCTTAATCCATTTATATAAATTCACTGAACATTTATGAATTATACTTTGTAATTATTTACGAGTATATCATAATTTGAAGATTGTTTAGTGTTTATGAGGAAATTATTTTGGTATTGAAGTGGAGCAAAAAATACTTTTGAATTAGATAAAGCAGATTTAAAATAAAACGATATATCCTGTACGTACAATATTACATTGTAAACGCTTACTGCAATAAACGTGGAGAATACATGTTAAAAAAATATTGCTTAATTGAATCGATTATGGGTATTAATTAATGCATGAGTTTCAATACAAATTATAAAAAGAGAATAAAAATACCAGCATGAAATTATCGATTTAAATTTAGTTCATTTATTCTTCGAATTAACATTCACGAGCTGCTCAGATCAAGACCATTTATATAAGAACCGATATTTTAGAATCAAAATCAATAACCTTATTTTATGCAATCGTGCAATGGGCGGAAGTAGAATGGAAATCAATGTCGCCAACTTTATCCCACCTCATTTGTGTTGGCATCACTTGCGATGATGAATGTCCTAGAGATGTGACTTATAACCATATTCTGAAGATGATAAAGCTGCTTCCCATTATTTCGACAGTCGCACTAGCGATATTTTATAGCCTCGTTCTCAACATATTGGCTGTAAATTATCTATAATAAAGGGGTGTAAATGTCCCATAAATTATAAAACTTTCAATTTATACTCATAGTTCTTCAACAGGATTCATATGAATTTTAAAATGAGCATTACATGTTACTTGAATATACGTATATTGCTAGGTAATGTAATGGTCATTTGATGCTTAGAAGGGGAATTATTGCAGAGGTACCCATACTTACTAACTATTGAAGATTATTACAAGCACCCTTTTGATATAAAGCCTTCATTTGTACGGTACTCTTCAATATTGATGATGAAGACATGTTGACCTCCATAGCATAGTCAATAAGATCCCTGTATTCCAATCCATTTTTAAAGGGTGTCACCTGGTTTTCTCTTAAGGCTTATTGAACACTTTTACGGTTGATTGGATAAGATTACCCCGTGATAAAAAAAAACACCAAGCGGTATTGTATGTTATGAAAATGTAATACAATTAAAGTAAATAACCGGAAATGAACGTTGCATCCGGTCCTATTCATTTTATCTTCAAGATCAGAACTACTAAAGTAGTCACATTGCTTGTGGTACGTCACCGTATGTGATGTTGACTATTGTTATTTCCTTGAGACATGCCCGGAAAAGCTGCATAGTTGTCTGTCCAAACAATTGCCACAGATTTTTCATAACCTCGATGGCTTCAGTTGTGAGATTTCTGTTCCATTATTTTACACGTCTATCCAATCGTCTTTCTAAATTCTCCTACAAAGCCAAATTCCGAATGTTTCAAGACGCCTAAGCATTGCTTCCGTAAGCGTTCAAGCATTTATCCCAAAAATAATGCGGGAAAAACGTAACTTTACATAATTGGTATTTGCAATTCCCAATTTAACGAAGACAAGAAATCTTTCGGCATCTTAAATATCATAAAATTGCGAAAGATTGCATACTTGGTCATATATTGAGAGGAGAAAAATTCCGCTTTCCAAAATTAATATTGATGGAAAAAATCAGAAGTCGACGGCCTCTAATCACTTGAAAGGTCCTGTGAATGTACTGTATGGTGAGCATTCGTGAATGAACAGTATGGTGAGACATCTACTAAGACATTATTTACAAAAAATCTACATTTAAGTAGATACGCCACATAATTAAGTATATCATATGGTTAGATATTATGTGTTATAATTGGAGTCGGAGCCGGAGTGGAAGTCGAGATTTTTTTGTCGACTCCATAACACTGAAATAAACGGTGAAATAATACACTGACCTCCAGGCATTTCAAAGGTAATATCATCAACTCGATCGTTCTTAATATTGCAAATTGTAATGTCCACTATGAACAAAAACTGGTTCAAGTGTCAAACTGTAAATTTCACCACAACTCAGAGCGTTTTATTATAATATTACGATGTCTCTGTTATATGCTTGGCATACATTTCGTTTCTGTTTTACAAATGACCATTTTAGCATTCAGTCCTGCACTTGCCAAGTTGTGTAAAGTTAACAAATTATGCCCTTTACAAAATATATTGACAGGAGGGTCATGAAAGAAAGGAGTTACTTAGTGACGATTCGTTATTTATATTTTCAAGTCAGAAAAAAGTCTGAAAATCAATAGGGAGGAAATTCAATGCGAGAGTAAAATACAAATATTTGAGCTGAATTCCAATAGTAAGTCTTAAAATCATAATCTATGTAATGTATGTGACATTAAATTCAACTGGTTGAAAGTATTTACTTATATTGTATATCACCCCGTTATGTTTTCTCCAAGCATAATTGAGACAATATTAACATAATTCAGGTGGCCGTCAGAAGTCAACCATCGAGTTTCGCCATATTCCTACAGAGTCGGCATCGAAACAATATGATCGTTTAGAGGTTTATTTAAATAATATGGAATTAAACTCAATTAAACCATTACATCTTTATTTTAATGAAATCTTTATACAAATTCATTAAAATCCTCTGATATTTTAGGATGGTGTGTCTGACTGTGTTAAAACATTTTGCTTAGTGCTGCTTAACAAAACATGAACTCCTTAACGAAATTATTTGTAATTACATTTTTTAAGTAGTGTTATTTTTGAGTTTAATACCACTAAGTACGATTACCGGTGGGTCCTGGACTCCTGGACTTATTTTCAGACTAATTTGAATAAATCATTACTCTGATAACTATAGACTTGTGCAAGTACTGTTGCCTCATCACGTGAGGAAGTATTATCAAGAAGTGTTATAAACAACTGCTAAGTCTATACCTACTCCACTGGAAACTCGAAAGCTTGATTAATGAGGTCGAAGGTAATGTTGTCATCCGGCCACGTTCTTCAAAATGTCCACATCACCAATTTAGATATGTTGACGGGTACCAAACAAAGGAATAAATAAATCAATCATATAATCCAGCACACAGATATTATCTTTTACAATAAATTTAATCTCAAAAGTATTTTTTTTAATATTCGTGTAAATACATTTAAGTAAAGAAATAAATGAGCAGTAAGGGTTGATTTTAAGACCAGTTAAGAATAAGCGAAACAAGTCTGACTTATAAAATTTTTGACTAACGAAAAATAATAATATTGCTTCAATATTTTCGGCCCTGTATCGTACCTCAAGGAAATTGCCTCGACTGGAAATGATCTTGCAGTGTTTTAATACGACACTAAGATAATTTAAAATAACAAATTACTATAAGCATCTTACGCTACTTATTTCTTCCTTTTTGATAATGGGATCAAGTACCGTAACATTCAATACACGTGTAAAGCGTAATATATCCGAATAATATGTAACCACAAATATGTTGATGTTATTTAATCAAAATAATAACAGTTGTTTTAACGTTGTACGTTTTTGACAATTTAATAAATCGTTCGATTCAATCTTCAACACCAAATTATAATGGGTATTCTATTTAATATAAAAATAATTATCAATGTGATACATCAGTTTAAATGTGGTGTTGGTAACTTCAAAATAACTTTAAATAATGCATGTCTTCGTTTCACGGAATTCGAGATTAAATTCATCTTTGAGAAATAAAAAATATCAGATGTTTTCAACATACAAGTATCGCTGATATTACTTTCTTGGTATATTTGTAAATATTTTAAACCATTATCGTGTTTCGAAGATATTTGATATCAAATTTATAAATTTAAGAGCTTCAACAATATTTTTTTAGAAATGCTACGAGAAATACTCCTATCGCCTCTTTTTCGTATATGATTATAATTCGTTGAATGTATTTAGAATGTTGTTGAACGAAATCTACGAACTAGCTTCGATAGAAATATTTCTTTAAGATTTCAAAAAAAATTTCTTGAAATATTATTTCAAAAACAATTTTTTTACACATGAATCAAATATTTTATTACAAATACTGTTATTTAGATAAAAACATTATTTATAATAGATAGCTTTTATAACTTTTTTATTGTAAGGCTATTTATTTTAGCGGATGAGAAACGACATTGTTGCCAAGAATCCTGTTTTGTTAACCTAACGGTACTAACATTATCTAATACCTCAGATCCTTATGCTACTTTAGCCCAAGGTAGAAATATAAATCATTAATATTTCTATAGATTCAACAATTGAATTATAACCATGACATTTTTGTACATTTGAATATTTCATTATATTAAATTAAATTTTTAGGGTCTATAATTGGACAGCTTTGAATTATTTTTTCAATTATTCGAATCTCATAGTTTTAAACTGTGAGACTACATAGATAATTGGTATGGTTCATTACTACAATTTTTCACCTTTCCATTTTGGTATGGAAATGTTGACAGCATCATGATGGGTTGACGTTTTTAAGATATAAATAAAAATACAAATTATCTTTCAAATTTGGAAGAGTTTGCATATATGAACCGATGAAAAGATGTTGAAAATAGATTGCAATACCTTGATTTCACAATGAGAGGGACACAAGATGAAGTATAACACAATCAATCATAAAGAGAAAAAAAGATAGCAAAGGAGTAGAGCAAAATATCGTATCATTTGGATTAAAAACCTGCGTGAATTGTTTGAGTGCAATTCAACAGAGTTATTTTGAGCTGCAGTTAAACAGTCCACGATGGTGGCCAGCCTCCGACGGCGCTTCTAGAAGAAGATTAATTATTTGACGAGTCGTGGGGGGAGAAGGAACTCTAAAACCTAAAACAATGAATTCCTCTTCTAAGTGTAAATAAGACAAATAGCCTCACACAAGAAAAATTGTGGCGAGCTATTTTCATCTCCCGGCACAGGAAAAGGCGCAATGCATCAAGCGTTGTAATCTGTGACTGTATTAAATGGTGCATTAAATAGAAAAATATTCTAAATTAGTATATTGAAATGGAAAGGAGATTTAAATAAATGTATATAATGAATGCAACAGTGAAAGACAAAAATAATCCCATTTCCTGCACGTACTGTACTACTCAACTATGGAAATAAATGTTCCCTAAACTCATTTATTTCGATTCATTCCACTTTTCAATTATAGACCTTTTTTGTAACACTTCAAGTTTAACACTTAAAATTTTTATTAAGAGATATCGATTATTATTTATTCAATATTATTGATTTAAATAAAATTAGAATTTTACAGAGAATTCTGGATTTTTTATGGGATTTTATTTTCTTGAATAATACGTTAAAGTAAAAGGCATTTTATTATTTGGATTCAACAAAATATTGACGAATTAAAGTTATAATAACTTGACCCATACTTATGTTTAGTTTTTCAAACGGGTCTCTTTCCGAAAAAAAATACTCTCATATTTTTTACTGCTTTTTATATATTTTTTCTATTAAAAAAATAGATAATCTATAAAAAAAACAATGTTAAGATTAAAAATTGAAGAGAAAAATCACGGCCATGCGTATAATAATTTCATATCAAACATAAAATATTAAATTATATGGGAAATTGATTACTTGTTAATGTTACGAGTTCAAAAATTATGCAAAAATACACAATTTCTAATTAATCAAAGCGTGTTCTCATCGCGGATTAAGTAAGTTCTTAAGTAAACAATGCAAACCGAACCTTTTTTTCTCACAGTAAAATGTACCCGGTTGACCGCCCACAGTTTGCCTTTACAATATTATTTCTTGGTACCTTTCACACGATATGCCTTGAGGCGGTCTGTTATTCAACAGATCTCATTCAACGCTTTAATCTTGAACTTGGTTCAACTTGTATCTTATATAACAGTCAACCTACTTACTACAGATACGAGAAAATACATAGTTGAATTTCGCGAAACGCATTTTTGAGCACATTATAGAATGAGGTTAATGCAAAAATGTATGTGACACGAAAACCGTGTTAAGATGTATGTTTAATGTCATTTGTTACAGTAGAAAAAATATCCGTATATAATTTGATACAGAAAAGAATACTTTCAAGTTAGTACATTTTAAATCAAATTAGGTATAAACGAAATTGCCCGGTTTCATATTTTACACAATTCATTCCGGGAGATTTACCACTAAAGCACCAATTTATTCCTTGAAACTTGAAAAAAAATAAATGACTTGGTTGTAAAAAAATGGTTGTGAATATATATTTTTTGATCACCATCAGGAATTAAGCCCTAAACGTACATGCATAAATGTTCTACCACTAGGTTACGGGATTGTTAGCATCAAGATATCTTCGACATTTAAGGTAAAAGGATTTTTTTATTAGAAATATAAATATTTGAAAACATTTTGCTAAGTTTTTTTTCATGGTGACCCACACATTTTGGAAATCAATATGAATTTACGAGTATGTCTCTAAAAATAAATAAATTGATCAACAGTGTTTTAAATTGAATACGCAAGACGCAAATATCACAATAATTTAAGACGTTGAACATGTGGAAAATACCAAATTTGATACTGCCAATTGGTTGTCATCTTAAATTAATCTTTGCACTGAGATTTTTTTAAGAACTGATTTTGTTACCTATATTCTTAGTTACTCATACAGGTATGAGTATGTGAAGGTTTTAATAATTTAATTAGTTCATTTATTCAAAATATTTTTTTGGTATATATGGTACATGTATGTATGTTCTCGTATTTCTCTCTACCTATTAAAATTGGTTAGCGCTAAAGAAACCCAATTGTTTCCAAAAATATTTTACCATAATTCATTTGGAAAGGATAGAATACCTTAGAAGTAAACTTATTTATTTAACTAAAATTAACTCCACAATTAGAAAAAAATATTCACGTTAATATTTTACTTATCAAGGGGATGTCACTAAGAATACTAAGAATGGTTAGTTTCCCATTTGTTAACAATCACATATAAAAATTTCGATTCATTCGCTAAAAACGTTCTGCATAGTAAAAATAATTCTCAAAAACAAACGTCAAATTTAATCCATGCAACGGTATATTTATTGCGTCCGCCCCTAATCAAGAGATACTGATTCAAAAAATAAATCTTTCATCCATCCGTTCAATTTAAATGTAATAAATTTCATTGCGGTTTGTTCCAGAGGCGAATCGAACAGGTAAACTGCATTCATAACCCAAAGACAATCAAATCATACCATAAATACTGTACATATTCATCTCGGAGAAATAAAGAAAACAATCGAAGATGAAAAATTAAATAAATGTCAAAATTTCTTTCTTTTAATGACTAAGTGATCAAAAAATTTAATTATTTAACTTTTCATAAAATTGCTACACATTAGTGATAATTTATACTGGAAAATTCCCACTTTTCCGAAATCCGTTCATGACAGAAGACCCTATCGACATTACATTTCCGGATTTCAGGATAATCTGGAATTGTTTAACACCAAATAATAATATAAAACTTTTGTCTCTAAAATTTTGTTTTATTCCTAAAATTGTGAAACAATGATAAAACGCTCTCCAAAATATGTTTATTAACTTTATTTGCGTAATTGAAAAGTCATCCCTTAATTTTATATATTAAAGTTTAGAAGTCCGTTATCTGAAAAATATGTTATTTTGACTTTTTTAACATTCAGATTATGATATACTTTTTACCATAATAGTCGTATTTAGCATGAGATTTAAACTTGTAATAAAATTATGAAATATAACTATTTGCCCTATTAAAATTATTTCTACTTACTCAACATTAACTTATGGATGTTTTAATAAAGATTTGATTTACAATGTTCGATGTTTCTATGATAAATTGAATATTTAATATGTAAATAAATGTTTTGGAGTACGATATATTTTATATTTTTACCAAACACAAATATATTTATAGTATTCCACTTTCGTTGTATATGACAATATCTGCTGGCCAACTATAAAGGTATTAAACATGCCTTGAGTGAAAACCAACGGGAATCCTTTTTAAAAATATTTAATTCCAACGGGAATCGAACCCACAACTCCCGGGTCGGAAGACATGTGTCATATCAACCAAGTAACGGAAGTCGTCTATTTACCTATTGGTCACCTACTCAAAGCGATCTTTTCTTTTTACGTTTGGAAATTCTTCTCGCAACGTATAGTACATTTTCTGAGACGGACGGTCTCTTAATATAAATAGAATGTACCTAATACTTTTTTAAACAAACTTCAAATATTTCAATTTCATTTATAAGAAATACAAAAATAGCTAAAAAAAGAGATTAAAAAGAACGATTTTTCTCCGAATCGAATCGCTAGACCGCTCCTGGTTCTGACGAATCAACAAGTCAACGACATTGCGCTCCCCACAGCGCTGCCCGCGGTATGGTGAGCTGGATGACAATATTTCTCAGCGTTACGATTTTATGAGTTCGTTATTATCTCATTTTTATAATTCGGCAGTATAATATATTTATTATGTTGTTAAAAAACAATTCTCGAGTTAGGCTTTAAAGCGATATTAAAAGATATTTAAATTAAATAAATGCTTAGTTGAACCGATGTTTATGTGAAGAGTACTTATATTTTAAGACATGCTGTATTCCCTAGGTTAAGTACTAAATATAAGTTGTTATTGGTGTAAAAAGCTTAAATGCTTATAACTATACTATAAAGTGATGTTTCAAACTTAATTTATTTAATTCTAAATTTATATAATCGAAAATTAAGAGAAATGCGTATTATTTTTTTAGCATTACTTTATATAAGTATTAAAGACTATGTAGCCCGAATGAACTAAACGGTATTTCATGTTTATAAGTTGTATTATTTTGTATTGTAATTTCGTTGTTTATAGTATAACCTGACAGACTTATTGCTTTGTGCCAATCTTTTCCAAGGAACCAGAAATACATTAAAGAGACCTGAGGTGAAAATTGGACTGGAAAACTTTTAAAAAATATCTGGGATCCAATACGAATCGAACCCGCAACCCCCGGGTTGGTAGACAGATCACGGAGGTATTTTGATGACTTTAAAAAAAAAACATCGATTCATGTTTTTTTAAATGATAAAATATGTATGCATCGATCTTTTTTGTGCAAATTGTATATTTGTTAATATATTTCAAGAAAATTAAGGCGTGTTTTAAATAAACTGGTTTCATAATGAAAATACATAGTTAAAAATATTTTTTGTGTAATGAGCGTGAAACAAATTAGTTTAGTGCTTATGTACAATAATATTCTATTCACTTACGTATTGCGTTGTGTTCTCAACAAATTTTTCATTTAATGTTTGATAGACCAAAGGTTATATTTAATCGTATAATTATATTTTCAAAGTAGACATAATAAATTAGACAAGCAAATACTCGTACTCTCATATTATTAATGACATTAATAATATCGATGGTTTAGAATCTGAAAATTTATTTTGAACTACAATCAAAAAGATGTTCAAGTAACTTCAATAGGACATGATGATTTAAGTGAAAATATTATTACCTTAAAATTAAGATGTATGATTAATGAACCCTCGAGAAATCACCATTGATGTAGAAATCCAGTGATGTGTTGTAAAATCTTACCTGTAAAAAAACAGAAAATGTCATTAGGGACTTGGGCTTGTTGATTACATACATATATAAACACACATCACCTTTTTTATACTTGATTGTTAAGAAACCTCTAAATTACTGTACAAGTTTACCGTAGGAATAAAAACGATCGACTCACTTTCTGAGAATTTAATGTATTAAAAAGGAATTCACTTTTGAGGAAAAAAAAACAAAGTATTTTTAAAATTTTGAATCAATATTCTGTGTACAATTTTTTTTAATTTCTAAACTAGTTCTTTAATAACGTAAACACTTTACCTTGAAACAAAACTACCTTTATTTACCTTGAAACAAATTTACCTTGAAACAAAACTATTTTCAGAGGATTTAAAATGTTTAAATTCGCAAATAAACAATTTCATCCTTACGACACTTAAGACTAGATTGATTTGCGCGCTAGGAGTCATAAGTTATGCAATATTTTTGTTAGTGTTGCCAGGATAAAAAAATGTGTGGTAAGAATAACACTGTTAAAACTGAACTGAGATTTTTATTATAAGGCGCGTGTATTTGTAAACGGTGTAATATAATTTGTGTATACACCATCTAAATTTAATTTAACGAATGATATGACGCAAATAAAAAAAAAAGATTATAAAATTATTACTAGTTTTTCAAAATTGATCTAAAATTTATTGTTTTATAAAAAAAAGGATCCAGGTTTTTAAAGAATTAAATTCAAACATTCGTATGGTATTTATTATTTTGTTGGTATATAAATTTAGGTAATTGAAGAAAATGTTATTTTGTTCTTCATCTAAGCATTTGTTATTCAGGATTTTGCTTTTAAAAAGAGTCATTTATCTAAAGTACAAAGTTTGCCGATGTCCAATTATTTTCTGCCTTAGCGTGATTTGAACGAACCAATCAATCATACTGAAAATTATCATTGAATCCACGTACTAAGTATGTTCACATCGGATTGCTGAATACCAATGCGGTGACTATATAAGGCACATCAAGTACATGCATTTTATCTCGTTTGTGTCTGGTACGATTGTAAACTATACAAAAGCTATCGAAGAACGACAAAATAATCCTTTGAAAGTATTTTTTAGAAGTAATGTTTAGTACTCCAAAATAGAAATTAGTTCAGTTAAGACAAGGTTTCAAAGAAAAATAATAATAAGCGTTGGAAAATATATTTTTAATTTATATTTATACACACATACAACCATTCCATTTCTCTGACGGGGTAGACAGAGATAACATAGTGCCAAACTTTCCTATTATGACACACATTTTCCGCTTCCTCTGCATTCATACAACTCATACGATTGCACTGGCTTTTTAAATTATAATGCTTCTTTCAAAATATCATTCACTTGGTCTAATTAAACGTTCCTTCATATTTTTCTTTAATGCTTTTCACTCACATTTGTGCTAAATATCAGCTCACTCATTCGTCTCCTTTTAGTATTATTTTATGTTTACGATTCTCTCTCATACAATCAACTTGATAGATTTGCCTTTTACGTTTACTTCTTACCTTTTCTTCATTGATAATTTCATTATCTTAACTCAACCATACCTTACTTGATCGTATTCTACCACGACTCCTATTTATACTTGTTTTATAAAATTGTTAATTCAGTCTTTCGTCACCCATCTGTTCAACATATCCAAACCACTTCAACGTGCTCTTTTTCACTCGAATGACCATATTTGTTTTGATTTATTGTTAAAATTAATTTGTTTCGATGAAAAAAAAAATATTTCTATGATTATATCGCATTTTACTGCTAGAAAATGAACAAAACGTATACTAAAAAAATGTGACAAAATAACACTTAGCATTGTATGGTTTTATTATACTTTCGTTGAATACAGTACAAACTGCTAGGTTTATTACAATTTGACAATCTTTTCCAACCAATCAGCTACTTGTTTTAGATGATTGAAGGGAAAACCAGACGGCACTCTTTAATATAAATTGGGTTCCCTAACCCCTGGATCAGAAGACAAGCGTCTTACTAATTAGGCCACAGAGATCGTAAGATAAAATTTGCAGTTCAATTTACATCATATATTTTAAATATTTCAGAAAAGAAGGCTTTTGAAATGTGGTGATAAAGGAGAATGTCCGAAATTTTCTGGTTGACAAAGTACGCAAAGTGGTCCTCAAACGAAAAAAGACAATTAAGTACTCACATTAAGAGGAGAAGCTTGGAATACTTGAGGCATTTCATGAGAGGAAACAAATATTAAAACACCCTAGTCATATCTCAGGGGAGGATACAAAGATAACGAAGTATATGAAGAAGAAAGAGAAACTCCTGGCTAAAGAAACTAAGAGAGTGGTTCTATCGTAGCATGAAGAAATTGTTCAGACAGAGCAGCTGCAGACCAAGCCAAAATAGCCATGTTTATTGCCAACCTCCAACATGGAGACGGACGTTGAGAAGACTAAGAAAATAACAAATGTAGGTGAATGTGAAGAGTATACAATTTTCTTTCTATAATTGCACATAATTGTATCCTCTCAATAATGCATGTGTGCCGGTAAGAACCGCTACAAGTTCGTTCTACCTCTCTTGATCTGACCATATTCCAACTTAGTCTTTATGGTGTGCGCACAATATAACCAGAATAATGGGTTTGATGTGCCTGGATCACACATTGGATTCTAATGCAATTTATTTTAGAAAGAAAAATTACATATAGCTGCAGTTTAAAGACGTTTTTAAGACTTTGTAAAGTGAATAGACGTTTACAAGCAATCAATTTTATATTCATGGAATATATTTTATTTTTAATCAAAAAAAGATGTACACTGTTCGACATTAATATATTTCAAGTTATTTAACTTTTTTATAAAAAAATAAAAGTATATTTTACGCTTAACACTTTTTAAGTATTATATTTTTTTTATATATTAATATTTACATAAAATCAAGTATCTTAGTAAAAAAATATATCACGTTTAATGCATTTTTTAACAAAATTCAAATAAACAACGCCGATCTTTCCATTGAAATGACTTGCAGAAATTTGCATTTGCATTAACTTTTTTGTCATCTTCAATTAGGGTCGCTACCGGAATAATTGCAAAATAGTGTTTATTTATGTGAAAAATCTTTGATTATATTGGTACCCACTCACATTCCTTTTAAAACGTGATGAGGTAGTCACAACTTGGAAAACTAACAAGAGGTCAAAGAACACATTTTTTTTAATAATTTAAATTGTTTTTAAATTTCTTAAGATTTCGGCAGGATGCCTGAAAATAAAAATGGAAAAATTAATTATTTATATTATTGGAAATATGTATTACCCTTTTTTGTATACAGTACAACCTGGAGGGGGAATTACCCTGCGGCATTTTTTTCCAACCAACTAATAAGATGTTAAACAGGCGCTAAATGAAAACATGACTGGAATCCTTTAAAAAAACTAGGTTTAAATGGGAATCGATCCCGTAACCCCTAGGCTGGAAGAGAGGTGACTTACCAAATAGGCCATAGAGGTTGTCTTTTCACGAAGGAATTGCTTTAAAAACAAACGTTAAGAGTTACGTGATGAATCAATTGTACGGATATGGCATGCAAGATTTAGAAATACTGAATTTGCTTTTATTACATAATATCTCGTCGTCGTCGTTGCTGGGCCTCGTAGTCAAGGATCTCCTCGTCATTCCAATGTCAATTCAGTTGGAAAGTAAAGCTGTGCTGCGGAGTTTTTTTTATTAAGTGAGTGAGCGGTTGCACACTAGCAAACTCACCGGCTACACCGCTCTACTGAATCCGATGGCACACCTGAAGTGAGACGATCGGAACATATCGCCACGTATTTTTTTTTTTTTTTTAAGAATAGATATGACCGAAGTCATAGATATCCTAATAACCCCGAATATTAGGCGGAAAAAATACCTACATATGTATTAAATGTACATAATATCTACATATGTATTAAATGTACCTTCTTAAATTAGTATTGTATTAGCACATTTATTTGTAACTTTATGAAAAAAGTCTATTGTATTTCATTTTTCTAGTCTACAACTATCTTATTTTTTTTCCTTTTTTTACGATAATATTAACATCACACTTTGATATATTTATAATTGCCCCACACTAATCAATTTGGTGTCCTAAATCTAGCAATGTTAATATTAAAAAAAATAGTTGTTCTACCTACACTCGGATGTAGCACAAAGAACTATATTTCAGCGGTTCGTCATGTTTTCACTTTTATTTTTCTTTAGACGAATATGTATGACTAACCTACATCAAACATTGACCTCTTACACCCGTGCAGGCAGATCCGATACATCCTACCAACCGCAGCTTGAGATTTCAATAGATAGGTTCACCCATTATTTTTATTTATGATATGTCTACTCGACGATCAGGGTCTTGAAATTTTATGATTTTCTTCGTAAATCATTAAATTCTCTAACAACACATCATTATCAATGATTTTTTAAATATATCATTATAAATTACAGAAATATGCGAAAAATAGATTTGAGATTATTATATCCTTGATATAGAAAATACAACGGATAATATATTCAATGATAAAAACTTGACTACATATATAAATTCTTACTTATTTTTAGAAATTTTGTAAAAAAATGTTAGTTATTTTTCGAAATCGCGTTATATTTTCTGGAATTGGAAAATGCAAAAAGACATTTTACATTATTTCAGTATACATAATGAAATAAACTGCATAAAAATAATATTGAATAACTTCTTTCATTAAACATTTTAATTTAAAAAAAATTATTTAGTTTCATTTTATATTGGGTTGCATGAATGAAATAATAATACGTTTTTTAAAGTTGTATTAAAATATTAATGTTAATAAATCAGTATCAAATAAAAAATTGTGAAATTCTCATTTTCTTACAATCTCTGAAATGGGTTTTAAACATTGAAAAAGAAAGTATATCTTGTAATAACTGAGAATTTCTCTAAATGGTTTAAAAAATAACGAGAAGGTCCGTATATTTTAAAACAGTTGGCTACCAATATTTTTTATGAAAATATTTTTTTAATGTTACAGCCCTTGATTTATTTTCGATTTCAGCCGCCTTCGAACTGGTCATTTTGATCAGAACAAATTATTTGACACGTTCGTTTTATAGCGGAGTCCCAATTAGCCCTGCACCTCCGTGTTATATTTCCTACGTATTGTCCTGTCATCCAACTGACAGGTCCCCGCCTCAACGTTCATTGTTGAGCTTCCAGAACGCTCAGTAACCCTTCACAGGACACTTGATAATTTATTGGTAAGTTATAATAAAATGTAAAATATCGGATTTGGTTATCCGATTGAGCTTAATTAATAACCCGTGGAACATTATTTTTTTATCTCCCAACTGGTTTTAAAAACAAATTATATTAATATCAAACAAAACATTAAAGTTTAATTTTAAATGTTTATTAAATAAGTCGTTACATTTATATTAAAAATGTAACGATAGAAATAAATAAAATATATGTCTAGAAACGATTAGAATTATTATAACTATTATTTGATTGAATTCATAAATTTTGATGCTAAGTGCATTGTTGTTTAAAAGTTAAAAAAAATCTTTATTAAGTCACGTAATAAAACTTGGACGTAATAAAACATAACAATAAGAAAATCAGATTAATGGAAGTGAATCTCAGTAAATAGAAAACTTTTTAAAGAATATCGAATTTCGTATATGCTTGCATCAACAAAAATGAAAACCAGTTACGTTTCGAACTCAAACATTAATATACAACTTTATGGTTTAACGTCTAAAATGTTACTTTATGTGAGAATAATTCTACATTAACTTGTGCGATGTACAGCATTTGATTGTATTCAGATTACCAATAAAATCAAAGCATGCCAACGAGTTTTAGAAATATCTTATGTAAGTTTTGTTTGACTACAAGATACTCGTACTTTCCTTTAGTAAAATAATTTTGTATTTTATTTAAAATTCCAGGATATTCAGTTTCGATTATTTCTTACAGTTTATGATGATATATGCTCCTTTATTATGAAATTATTTTCGAAAATTTCTATAACTATAAAATACTTAATTATATAACAATAAATTTTAAAATTTCTATAACTATAAATTTTAGTACATATAGAATATAATACAAGAAAAAGATTCATTTTTTATATAATTTATTCCTTTACAAATAAAAATAATGAGAATAAAATCCAAAACTTATTCTGTACTTTTAAATACTTAACAGAAAAACGATAAGTGACTGTGGGTTTTTCCAAGGCATCTTATATACTTATACTCGTAGAACCGAATTTCCAGAATGTATACTTCTTGTGAATACTAGGTTAGTCAAAAAGTTTTGAAAGCGGAAATGAAAATACATTTTTTTTTGGGGGAAATCACTTTTATTGCTCAGTATAGTCTCCCATAAGATCAATACACTTGGTCCAACGATCTTCCAACTTTGTTGTCCCATCACGGAAGTGACTTTCTGGAAGGCCTGCAAAATACTCCTCTACGACGGCTATAACCTCTTCGTTTGATGAAAAATGCTTTCCACGAAGAAATTTTTTGAGGTGTGAGAACAGCCAGAAGTCAGAGGGAGCTAAATCTGGCGAATAGGGTGGATGCTGCAACAATTCGTACCCCAATTCACTGATTTTCGCGATGGTTTTTTGAGCTGTGTGAGCAGGTGCATTGTCTTGGTGAAAAATGATTTTTTTCTTCTGCAAACCGGGTCTTTTTACACAAGTTTTTTCATCCAACTGGTCCAAAAGGTCACAATAATAATCAAAGTGGATTGTCTTACCAGTTTGGAGATAATCTATCAATAAAATTCCTTTTGCATCCCAAAAAACTGACGCTAACACCTTCTTGGCCGATTTCTGGACACGAACTCGCTTCGGAGCCAAAGTGCCGGGTTCACACCACTCCTTAGCCTCTTGTTTTGATTCAGGATCATGGTGGTAGACCCAAGTCTCATCCATAGTGATGAATCGACGCAGAAAATCCTTTTTATCCTTTCGAAATTGCTCCAAATGTTGCTCAGAAAGTCGCATTCGAACGTGTTTTTGTTGCATTGTTAGCAAATGCGGCACCCATTGTGCACACAGTTTTTTGAAACCCAAAACTTCAGCCAAAATATGCCATGTTGTTCCATGTGAGATGCCTATGGTGTCAGCTATCTCATCCACAGCCGATCAATGATCTTTCAAAACCATATCCTGTATTTTCGCTATGATTTCAGGTGTTGATGCACTTTTAGGACGTCCTGAACGTGGATCGTCTTCAACGCTTGTACGGCCACGCTTAAACTCCAAAACCCATCGGCGAATGGTTGGAAATGAAGGAGAAGACTCCTTTAATACTTTCACCATCTTTGCATGGATCTCAGTAGCCGATAAACCTTCCAAAACAAAGAATTTAATCACTGCACGATATTCGGATTTTTCCATTGTCAAAAAATACACTGACACGTCAACTTCAAATGGCTTGTAAACAAAGAATGAATTGACAGATCGGAATGAAATTTTGAGTACATTCTTATTAAAGATGAAATATTAAAATGGCGTAGAAATTTTGGTTTTTCTACTGCTCCATAGATGTCGCTTTCAAAACTTTTTGACTAACCTATTAAAGCGATGTTAACATTATGATTTCATTCTGCGTATCATATATGTCAAAGGATAAAAACAGTTTCATGGAATATGACTGATTTAATCTATGTATTTACACCGACAGCAGCATAAGTATTTTAAAAGACAAATTATATTATGAAGAAAACTTTTCTGTGTTATCTATTTTAATTTAGAAGTACGATCAAAATATTTTTTTTATGATTCAGTTAATTGTCACAGTTAATCATAAATTATTTATATTGATGAAGCTTCCAAAGAATCTGCCACAAAAAATATAATCACGTTTAGACGATGAGTAAAACTAAGTATGGCAATAAATAGGGAAAAAACACGTTAAAAAACAAACAATGAGACATACAATACACACGAGCCAAAAAATACGTTTGTAAAAAGTAACAAGTGTTTATTGGTCCATAATTACTTCAGCACGATACCAAGAAAATAAATTACATATTATTCTATTGTAGTTTAGTGTTTTTAAGTCGCAATTTTCGACAATGATTGGCATAGTTTTTATTGCACATAGAATATGTGTTAACAGATCAGTGTCAATATATATAAAGACATGACGTTTTGTTCACAACCATAGGCAAGAACAAAAGCTTCACTGAAAGCAGACAAAAGCTAGACAAAAGAACTCCAGACAGACAGAGAAAGTTGACAGTCATAATATGTCACCGATGACCGGCATGTCAAAAATAATGTTTTTTTGACAGCCGTGACAAGAGTTCTCTCTTTGGCGGGGTCTTCAAGACCTAATTTGTATGGATGGTTCGGAAGTTAAGTTGGTAGCACGGATGGTAATTGAACACTCAAAAGAATGCCAAAGTGTGTACAATTTTACGACATGGCGTCATCTTTTAGCCATTCGACATGCAAATGTGTCAGAGACCTATAAAAAAGCGATCATCGAAGGAACATGAGTAGGTTTTTTTAAAGTTTAAGTAAATAAATTGCATAACACCTACGGGCTATTCTATAAATATTGAACTTGGTAACCAAGGAAATTGTTCATTGGCTGTATCGAATCGAATTAAAATAAAGTATTAGCATGAATCAAAAAAGTTTTATTTATTGTATGTAACATATAAACTGTAAAAAATGGATCAATTGCATTTCCAAGTTTTTAAAGGCTTATATTTTTCCATATAGTAATTTCCATAAAGGCTAATATTTCCATACAGGCAAATTTTTTCTACTTATTTTTTGAACAGACGTAGTAGTATTCTTAATATACTTCACTTTATTTTAGCAATAGAAGATCTTGGTGCATAAACAGGGTTTAAATAGACTATAAAATACTTTTAATAAACTCGGCTCTCGAATTCTTCGATATTATAATTCGTGAAGCTTTGTTGAGAAAAGTAAAAAAACCAATTATCCTCAATAAAATTTTATGAGATATATAACACCTTTAGCTTATTAATGTAATAACATTTGTATATATAACATAATAGATTGAGCTATCTTATAAAATACAATAACTCCAGTAATTTGCATATTATGTGGGAGATTTAAGAAAAAGTAAATGTGGCATGTGGCATGTGGCCAGTGGCGGATTTATAAATATTTGCAGTGCCAGTAAAACTAGAACCTGAACAAAACAAAGCCCCCAAATTCTAAAACAGCAAACACTGATAAATAAGTAATTGAAATAAATCGTATACTCGGTCACAAATTAATTCAAAGGACAATTTTATAGAGTGCCGTTCTGAGAGCGAACTCTTCTGAAAGGAGCTCTAACCCAAAATAATTAAACAAAACACGTCTGGCAACCATAGCAGCACCCGAGCGAATTAAGTTTACACTTTATTTGTATAGATTTCAAACTTATGGGATAATTGCCATGTGGCGATTACTTCAAATCAACCAGAAAGATAAGTATGAGGCAGTAAGTGAAAGCCAGACTGAAAAACTTTTTTTTATAACTGGGTTCCAGCGGGTATCGAACGCACAAGCTTCAGATCAGAAGACAGCCATTTTACCAACTAAACCAAGGAGATCGCCAACATCGTCACAATATAAGCATAAAAAACAATAGTTGAACCAATAAAAATATGTTACTTTTTATGTTCCTATGAAACAATACTGTACACCCTAGATAGCTTGGTCTAAATATGGGTCTCAACTTGTTTAAAACAATCCATTTTATTAAATAGTCAAAGCATTATTTTAGAATAGGTACGTAGTTGATGATTAATTTTTGAATATCGTTAAAATGAATATTAAAAGGGCCAAAAAATTGAATGTGTATGAAGAAAGACATATGAAGCAGAAATTCGCTACTACCCGCAGTTGTTCGTTGGTTAGATTGTGCTGCAAATTAACTTGATCAACGATTGATTGCCACTAGACTCTGCTGAAGAAGTATACACATGAGAGGGATTAAATACATGTTTTCATATATCGTTAATTGATATAAACAATGAATTTACTTATATAAATGAGCATTTCTTTATTAAGAAGTGATTTTGCGTTTATTTTTTATGGTAAATTTCACATTTCGATTTCCTGAAAGAAAATTTTACCACATAACATATATTTGGTATATATACTTTTAAACCCCTAAAAAATCAACCAGATATAACGTATCGAATAACATCTTGCTTAATTCTGTTTTTTTTTTACTCTAAAAGGGTTTGCACTCTTAACGTATGCAATGCTACGTTGTGATTATTTTCATATCGGAAATTTCTCTCGTTCATTCAAGATCATGATGGTTGTATTTTGGTTCTTAATCAACGTCAAATATACTTATATAATGAGGGTTGTCATTTTTTGGCGTGTGGTTTAAAATATTTCAGCTTTTGCACCATAAAGTTTGATTCATAATATCGAACAATTAACCTATGAAAGGAAATTCACAAATTTGTCCCCAAAATCAGTGACGAGACTTGATTAAGATAAAAATACTCGTAAGGGCACTAAGTCCAAGTTATCATACCAGAATCGGAATATTTCCCGTATCATCACTTGCAAAAATAGAACAACTTTATTCAAGTTATCTAATAGCATCTGCCAATTCCAAAAGTGTCACGTCGTGATAGTGAATTATAGGTTTGATGTACTTTCAAATATGTCTTTTCAAATCAAGGTTTTTATTAACACCATTATAAACAGTGTATTTCTGTGTGTAAAACGAGAAGTATAAAATAAATTAATTTTAAACACTCGTATGTTTCTTTTCCAAGCAAATGAATAAGAAAATTTAGTATATATTTGCTCGAGTGTCGCGTGCATAGAGAAACCGCAAAGTTCTGTCTACGAAACCTTTCCGGAGAGGTCAACGTACTCCAAGAAATGCATGAAGATGAGATGAGGGGAAAAGGATACCCGTACTAAGAACAAAACGAGTTAACACATTAAATCCTTTTCGGTTTTATTGCTAATGACTTGAGTTCCTTTAATTTATTGCTTTTACAACAATTTATTGATTTCTTATTTTCGATTAACTACTTGAGTGATTTAAATTCAAATAAAATTAACTCATTGTAGTATTTTATCAAAATAGTAATGTATAAAAATACTTTGCCTAACAAAAGGCTACAGTAGATTAAACCTGCCAATCGTCTTGAAAGTTTAATCTCCATGCAATCGAAACTTTGGGTTTAATCTGTCAAGATTGTGTGCTTGTTAATATGCAATAGCTTGAAAATTATGAACCATTATGTCTCCCATCCATAGAATGGCTGACAATCATGCTCGATCACACGGGTAAGCCTATCATATTTTGTCTAACATAACAATAAGTTATCTAATATGAACCTGTGGTAATAAAAATTACGGTAGGTAATCCTGAGCAATTGAGGAATCCTGAGGATTTCTAATGCTCATACGTTTATTGGGTAAGTGTGAGGAAGCTTTTGCACTTTGAAAAGCACATAGCAGATTGGACCTAGCAACTAAAGAGACACCAAAAATATAAGAAAATCGACAGATTTCGTTCGGCAGTAACAAACTACTTTTCACCAATAAATAATGTTCTCCAAATCGAATGAACGTTACATCTATAGACTAGGATGAATTATGAAAACAGAAAGTTTAAGGGTTAAATTATTCCGGAAGGGAATTTGTGCAGCAATTAAATTTGAAACGCGTTGCGTAGTAAGCGTGAATGCTCAACAATTGACCATTGTTTATCTATATTTTTAGTTTTTATTTTTAGTTTATTTTCATATATCTGAAGTATTTGTATTCAATCTCTTAGTGTAAGAACACTATTATACATATTCGACTACGGTGTCAAATAAACGTTAGATTGTTTATCTCTACTTCATTAAAGCTTTTTGATGTGTAAAATGTGCTGAAATTTGGTCCAAACTTGTATTGTATAAAATTATACTTTTGTCATATAACATATAGTTAAGATTGGCGAATAAATTGACATGTAGAAATCTTTTTGAATCATCCAGAAAAGTGTTTAATGAAAAACAGATTGGAAACCTTCGTTAAAAATCTATGTAGCAATATTAAGCAAACCCGCAACCCCTGGGCTGGGAGACAGACATCTTACAACCTAAGCCACAGAGTAGGAGAGGGAATATATAGTATTTTTAACCTGTTAAGAATGATATCGTATTTTTTATTGAATAAATCAAAATGAATAACTGATTATATCTTTAGCATCACACATTAATTCAAATACGTATATTGTTATTACTAAAATGTATTGTTTTCCCCCCTATAATTAGTATTGTATTTAAATATACTATAAAATTCTTTACTCAATTATTTAACAAAAGATTTAAATGAAAAAAAATCTTCAAAATAAGTTGAACACACATTACTTAGAGAAACAATCTTTATGAAATATTCAAAAATAAGCTGAAAAAATATCTAAGATGTTTAATACTCGTAGCTGTGGACCAACTACGTTAATATTCCCGATAACTGTAAAATATTATCTGCAAATAAATCGGAATTAAGGAAATTTATTTGCAGGTCGACCGCAATAAATTATTCGTGAGTAGCAAAAGTTGTATTTGTAAAGAAATGTGACAAAAATTCACATAGATAATGAAAACAGGTATTCTAGAGAAGAATAGACAAAATGACTTGAGTCACACCGATGCAGATATCATCTGAATAAATTGTTAGTAATATTTTTTTCATGACTGGTTATATTAATTTACCATGTAATATGACACATACACTACATTTATTATTAAAAAGTATAAATTACTTTGGAAACTTTTTGATTCATTGAAACTATTATATTAAATTTGGTTAGTTAAATTTCCTGTAGGCTTTTGAAGTGTATATGATACAGCAACAGCTCGTATACGACGGAATAGCGCTGTCATTTCATGTCTGACATTGGCACTTTTTTTTATTTCAACACCAGCTTGATATATAAATTATTTGAACAGTTACTATTATTAAAGATAAATCAAAGCTTTGAGAAGCATCCTTAAATAATAAAAGTAAGTGATGATACCCAATGTTTATAGATAGATAAGTTATCAACTAATTCATCTTTTCTTAAAACTTTAATTAATTTTCAACAGTTTCAGAGTCGAGAAGTCAAATGAAGAATTTTATTGTTAGATAGACACAAATCAAAGGAAATTCAATCAAAGGCCCGACTTAAGAATACTGGTCGTTCCCAAACGTCTGATTATTTTGGAGATCACGCTAGTTTCAGAATTCGTCAATATTTATAATTAGCATGTTTGCTTTATACCTAAGCGTCCATATTTCGAATCGGATAGATTCACTTCCAGGCGTGTGTGTCTCAGGCCTTTTTACGAGTACATTTGAATTTTATAATACTTGTGCTAGCTTAAATTTTATAAGCAATCTTGGTGTAACAGGTATTAAAGAAAAAGCGTTTTTTAAATCCTATGATATTTTAATTTATTTATTGCATATTAAGGTAGAATTGATATCGAATATCAATATTATATATAGAATATCAAGAAGAATTCTCAAAATAAGATTCATCAGAATAAAAGACGAGACTGTATCACCTAACTTTTTTTTAATTTAAAAAAAATATGTCAAATATTATCTTATGCAAACATAACTTGACAAAAATAATTTGTATAGACATTGAGCAAAATATTGTTTCTTTGTTTTATTATTACCATGATTCGGTTTTTACTTATCAAATTGAACATATGGAACACAGCGAAAATATTTTATTTTGCCCCCACCAAACAGGTAATTTTTAATAATAAAGTTTTTTCAACTAAAACGATTTTCTTTTAATACCCATGATGTAATCTTTGATGAATCTCTGGTTTTGTTGATGTTATACGGAACTATTTTTTTGGTTGAAGCGTCATTCAATTTGAAGTATGCGCATATTATTTGTGAACAAAAAAAGCGTAAATGTGCTGTAATAACCTAAATTTATTAACATCTTAATTAAAAAAACAAATTTCAAGTAAATTCATAAGAATTTACATAACATTGCCTTTATCTACTGAAGAAGTTAAGTGTTTAAGTTACTTTTAGAAGTTACGGTTCCGAATTTATAAAAAAATCATTTTGATTTTTTAAATGCATTCACTTAATTGCAATGATTTCATCACCTTAAATGCAGGTTGTATGTAGTACCACATTTAATTTTTTTTACCACACTCAAACTAATAATATTAAGTAAAGGTAATCATAATTATTGGAAATGGAAAATATTTTTGAAATTACTGAGAAATAAACAATAATGTGTGCTGATAATTCCGCTGAAATGATATTGTGATAAATTCAGTTTCTAAAATATTTTAAGTATCGTTATTCAACAATAAGACGTTTGATAATAGTGTTTAGAAAACATACTGTCTTCGTGCTATTGTCACGATGTTTGAATATCTACAGGTGTGTACTATTGACTAGTTAATTATGGCCTATTCTAATATGCTTCACACGTGTTGTAAAAATATATATACAAAGATTCATATAACATATGTTATGTTACTCTGGTCTCGATTGATCGAAAAATCTACATAAAAAAAACTTGTTAATAAGTTCTAAACATTCATGAAAAATAAAAATGAACGTTAGGGTAAAAATTGCTGCTTTAATCAAATAACCATATTTTTACACAGCTTATAATATTTTGACATAAGGTGAAAACAGATTTTCAAAATGTTCCAGACACAATAAGTTTCTTTATTCTTATATGTTTAACTTAAATAAGTACCCCCAGGAAGGAGACCTAGTTGATAAAACGTCTGTCTTCCGACCAGGAAGTTGCGAGCTCGATTCCCGTTCGTACACAGATTTAAAAAAGGATTCCAGTACGGTGTTCACTTAAGGGTTGTTGAACACCTTTTTGGTTTGTTGAAAGAGATTACTAAAAGGCAATAAAACCACTATATTCTATTGTATATAACGAATGTGTAATATAATTCAATACAAGTTTCATTAATAGCGTACAGTTAAAACAGCAAATAAAGATAACATGTTTATAGGTGAAAATCTTTTTATAATTATTCTTTTTAAATTATTAAAAAAGTTGAACGAAAAAAGCATCCACATTTTTTTCCCAGTAAATATGAATGAGCACACTTCATAGATAAGAATATGGTTAACTTTCAATAAAGCTTGAGAGCAACTGATATTGATACTAAATGTTAATGAACTTGATAATCAGTTTTGTAATTGTGTGAAGATTTCGCATTTACCTTCTTATTAATGACAAAACCAAGTTTTATAAATTTTAAATGCCCTAACAAATATTTTTTGAAAAACGTATACAAAATTTAAAAAATTAAAATGATTTGTTAGGAAAAAATATTGCATAGAAAATTACTTATAAAAAACAGATAAAAAGGAAGGCATCAGTATGCGGGATTTAACGCTATTTGACTCGGATTCGTCAAATGTCGGAACTCGGGGGTTTTTTTTGTCGGACGATATTAACGGTCATCTAAAGTTTATTGACATCTATGATCAAAAGATATTTATTACATTCGGTTATAAAGATGTTCCATCTTAAATGATTGTGGTTGGATATTATTTAGTTCTGATTTCATAAAACAGGCATATTTTGATTATTGTATTAGGATGACCGAAATATAGTTTCGTATTTCTCAGATGGATGCTGTTTGGACCAAGTTTCCGTTGCTAACTTCATACCAAACGTCCCGAGTGTATATTATCACGAAGGTAAATAGTTAAACTCATTTTCGGCTATTGTTTACACAAATTGCTTGAACAGGCTCTATTACGTGATTTTGAAGATGAATCAAAATAAATTGTTTTTTGCTATTTGATTTCTTTTTAGATGAAAAAAAAAGATGTGACTGTGTATGGAGACAATTCAGTAGACCATCGGGTTTTTCCAAAATCCGTAAAGGTGATACGATATTCAAAGATGGTGTGCGCTGTGAAAGGCCGATTAACACTGATGTCGACCAAATCAAAACTTGGATCGAGATACGAGAGATTGCTAAGATATTGAAAATATCAAAAACTATCGTACACGAGTTAATGAAATCGGAATCAAAAAATTGTTTTTGGATTGGATATAAAAATACAAAATAACTTTTCGGTAAATCAAATACTTTCTGCCAGTGATGTTTTCCCAAAGAGACGTAAAATAATGTAAATATTTTTTTTCTGTGATAACGAGATATTAAAATAAATAAAAAACATAGGTGATTCATATAATATTATCATCTTAATGCTTAATATTATATATGGAGCAATATCTCCAACTAACTAGAAAGATGTTAAATAGGCATTCAGGGAAAAACAGACTGGAATCATTTTTCAAAATATCTGGGTTCCAACGGGAATCGAATACACAACTTCCGGACTGGAAAACAGGCGTCTTATCAACTAGGCCATAGTGATCGGAGATATTTAGATTATTACGAGATAATAATAATGTAAGTAGATTAATCCAATGGGACAGGTTATTAAAAACCCTGAAATAATTTTTCTAGTCACTGTATCTGGTAAGCAGCCGAAAGGTATTTGAATATTGTAAATAAAAATATATTTAACGATTTTTTTACAGATCAGGAGTCCTAAAATTTGAAAAAAACATGAAATTCTTTGAGTAATTCAAATTAACCCACATGCATATAATAATTTAATGAAAACGCCTTTTTGCATGACTGTCCTATTTAAAGAACAGCAATAGATACAGTAAAAATCAATTGCTTACTAAATGTTATCAAGAAATCGCAGGAACCTCTTTGAAAATAATATCAGTTAGTTTTGAAGCACAACAAGAAGAAGGAATGTCAATTGATTTATCCAAAAGAAATCGGGTAAACAAATATTGTTCAATAATTTTATTTTTGCATAAGGGGGATAATGGTAGAGAGGCGTTGAAAAAGAAAAATTACCTTTTTACACACGTAGAAGTCAATATTCCACCTTCAAGACTTGAAACCCAAGTGCATTTATAAGGACTCATTATTTGGAATTAATAATCCAATAAAATTTTACATCTCACCCATAAAAATAAATAGGTCCTTTAACTACACAGTTATAAAGGTAAATTTAGAACTAGTACACTCAACATCCACTATTAAAGTCGGGAAAATGTTATATACGGCTATTTTTAGAAGAACAGTTAAATCAGTTTAAACATGTGTCTTGGAGATTTACTACTACGAGGAGGGTTCAATTGAATAACTAATTTCAATAGATCCATAAAACCAACATGTTTTAAAAAATGCCAATCATTACTTTTAGATATTTTTATTAAAATATACAAGTATACTTCTTCATCGACTGTCCCCACCTTTCCCAGTCTTGACCATGTGTAATGCAGTTCTTAAAAATAATTCTCTTAACTCCATTATTTGATCCGTCCATCTTATAGGACACCTTCCTCTTGTTAACTTTCCATTAACTGTTCCCGTGATCCCTATCTTCTCAATACTCGAAGAGCATCATTTTCTCCGTTATTCTTTCTAGCAATATGCCGAAAGTATGTTGGGACTCTTTTATTGATTGTTATCGAAGTCTTTTAGTAATATCTAACTCTTAAATGATAGACACTAGAGTACCTTGTGGTCCATATAGTGCACTGGAGAATACCAGAATTTAACCAGATGGTTTTGGTTCTTCGTTACTTCGATATAATTTCATCGACAAATGGTACATTGAAGAACTTTAAATATGAATAAACAGACCAATTAATTCATATTTAAAGTTCTTTAATGTACCACTTGTTGATGAAATAATATCGAAGTAACGAAAAAAGATACAACCTGTTTAAAAATAAGATATTATTCCGATCTTATCGCATTAAATGTCAGTGTATGATCTGATAGTTTAGTTTAGTCATTAATCATTAAAATATATTGACGTACAGAATCGATACAAAAATAAACGATGAGAAGAAAATATTTCAAATATTTCTGAGAAGCATTGTTGAAGTGAAGCTAACAAGACTCTCGCTTTCTGTTGAACGTCTCGAAGCTGTTTTTTACTTCTTCAAATGCGTGGGGTATGGAAGTTGAAGTTGTGTTGAAATATTGACACAATAGATGTAAATTGAAGAGTATTATTGTAATTTCAAAAGGAATTTATTGGTGTAGAATAGATGATTTGCTTAAATAATGTATTTTGCTCCATTCAATATGGAACTCTAAAGCTTAATCTAATGCTGTGAATTTCTTAAGTATATAGTATATTAACGATGTAGTGAATAATTTATGATTCATTTAATTAATCATAAATTGGTCAAATGAATAAAAATTATGAAAAGATATTTCATAATTTTTATTCATTTGACAATTCATGTATTCGTAATTTAAACCATCATTTAATTTAGCAAATCAACAGATTTAACGTCAAATATTTTTAAATAAACAATTATTTTACACGTGCAGTAGGCACCTGTAGACTTGATTATATGTACGATTTAAAATAAACGATCGTTTTGATTATAAGTTTCTTTCTATAAATTGTCGATACATTAAAGTTATAAGGTAATAAATATTTCAAAATGAAGTGTTCAATCATCTAAATAAAATCTCAACAATTAACCCTTTGGGGTCTAAAGATTTATACTTGCCATTTTTATGGGTAGCGAGTTACAATGGCAGTGAGAACAATCATTCAATATTTCACCCGGCCCACGCTTCCACCTTAAACTGAGAGGTCAGAACACATTTACGTGCATGTACAGAATACATGCACTATTGCAGGGGTTAAATATCTGGGCACGTGAACCTTCTATCAAGGTTTTTTGAAGATTATTTTAGTTAACTTATCTTTGCAAACAAATAATATGGCAAATTACGTTGTCAACGGGGGGTGGTAATACGATTTAGTAATAAATATTAATATACGACAGCAGAATTTTCAGTTTTTTTTATTTAAGTATAAAACTACTAAATAAAAAAAGGTTTCAAATATAAAGTAAGGATATACATTTCTTGGAGTGTTTTAAAATAGAAGTAGTGAAATTAACTTTAACTTAAATATTACAAAATTTTTTGTCCTTTTTTGCTCGAAGATTGAATGTGTAAGTGTCAGTTAAGTTGAATAAGCTGTTTAGAATACACAAATAAAGTTAAAATGTACCAGTTTTTCCAGTCCCAAGTAAATAACATGTATATCAGAAAAAAAATTGCATTTGACAAAAAGGTTTACTTTCTCATAACTTGAGCACAAATACGCTGCATTTTTTCTCTTTCATAAACCATGTAATGTACCCACACGAGAATGCAAAATATGCGGTGAGAAAAAAACATTTTATTTTTCAGACGTTTCTCCTTTATATTCATGAGGTCAGTCATATACAAGTATAAACGTAAATGAAAAGCGATCATTGCCCGTCATATTGTGAATTGAAATCGAAACCCCCGGTGGTAAAAAAATATTATACTATTAGACTGTAGGAAGTGTTTTATAATTTAATATCGCCTCAAAATTATTTGATAAGATTTTTATAATAAAAAAAAATTCGTGATAAATCCTAAAAGAGATGATATCATCATTAATCTATGCGTAATACTCGTATGTGATTCCGAGTACATTGATGTCGATAAAAAAATAGTTTTCCCATATCTTTGGCACCGTACTTGCTTGTAGGACAATTTACAATTTTTATACTCATCGTATAAACTTTATTCTAAATAAATCGACAGCCATCATAAAAATATTTAATTTTTCTCGATTTGAATCAAATTCGAATATCTTTCAGAATAAAATAAACAGTTTTTAAAAGAAAAATACAGATTCTTAGAGTTGCAGAAAGGAAACATGCATTTTAAATTATTTATGATTAATTTGTGCCAAAAATCTATTAGAGTGAAAAGCCAGTTTCACTATGTATAACCATAAAAAAAATACTTTCGTAGAGTAATACAGGCTCTTACGCTAAGTGTAGGTTTTTTCCACATTTCGGAAAATTAAAAAAATAAATAAGTGATAAAAAAATTGTGTTACAAAAATCGAACAATTTTTAACTTTTTTTATAATAACTGAAACATTATTTTCTGTTTTGAAAGCATACATTGTCTCAAATTGTTCGAGATTATTGATTAGTGGTCAAAATTTCCTAACAGTTGTCCACGGGGAGGGTGAATAAATTTTGGTCGATAATTTAATTTACCTTTAATGCAGCCCCATTACGATCAAATGAATATTTCCCTCATCTCGCAAAATTTCGCCCTAAATATATAGTACAAGTATAGAAATACCAAGTACAGCGCAACCCCTTGGGGTAATTGAACAATGGTGTTGGCAGCCCTGAACGTTAGGGGAGAATCTCATTTATCATAGATCGAAGCCACGACGCTGTTTAAAGATTGTAATGAGATTTTAAAGAGTCAGCTAGAATTAAAATTAATTAAAAAAATTAATTTAAGTAAATAAGTTATATTCTAAAAAAATCTGTTGAAACATCCAATGGTGAAAGGACATTTTACTAGCCGCATTTACTAGAGTTATTTCGCCTCAAGCTACCTCAAAAAACTAAGATAGTTCAAATTTTAAACAAATACTCGTATTATTCACATTATTTATTTAAAAAACTTCTCTTTTTCATGTTTTCAATTTAAGTTTCTAAAGAACTCGTACGTAATAAATTCAAAGCTATTGAATATTTGAAAATTATATCTTAACAACTATTGAACGAATTTTTCAAATCGAAATGATTTGTCAATATTACTTTATATGATATATTGTGGAAAAAAAACGCACAGATTTTAAACACAACCCAAGATTTGTAGATTCATCAAAGAACATAAATTTTAAAGCAAAATAATATTTATAGAAAAAATCTACAAGTTATTTCAAATTGCATGCGAAATTGAGTAAACTTGAAAATATTTATGTCACAGTATTTCTTGTAGGTGAACTTCATAATATAAAAAAAAATATGATCAAAGTTTAGACTTGACGCAAATGAAGTTTAGACTTTTTTAATTTTCTGTCAAGATTTTGTTATTGTTTAGTCAAAAAAAAATTGTAATACATTGTCATACTAAGTTTCATATGTTACCATATACTAATTTTGCTTTGTTCAACACTAAAAACGTTAAAATATATATAAGCAATCATTACCTTAGAGACACAGATATCCTTTTAAGCGTTACTTTTGAAATTAACACATTTTAAATTAAAAAAACTTGACGATGGGAACAATCAACGCGAGAAAAAGTAAATGTGCTGTAAATTGCTAAGAACAAATTTAAAAAAGGTATTTTATAGATTTCTGAAATGGTTATCGGCTAATATTTAAATAAAGTTTTATGACTTCCTGAAATTGTGAAACGACCAATAGGTGAGCGAAGAAAGAAAACTAATTTACTTTTTTTTATTGAAAGCGTAAAAATATATGAAATACACACTGAAAAATAATCTTGAACTTTGCTTTTGAAATATTTTATTCAAAATTAACCAATATTACTACTGGAAATATTTAAAAAAAATGTGTGAATCAAAGCACACTCAAAAGCCATAAATACATATAAAATTGTAATTACGAGTACTAAATTTTCTTTGCAATAAATAGTAATTTTGGAATAACATTAATTTTGAATAAAAATTAATTCTTCAATGACTTAATAATTTATGCTTTGTTGCTTTAAAATTCCTAATATTTTGAATAAATTATTTTATTTGAGTATTATTTTCTTCATTTCATTTCATTGAAACGTATCAATAATCTTCAGAATTAAATTGATAAATTTATCAATATTCGTATTAAATATTTATAGAAAAAATAACTTAAGTATTTTACAGCTTTGACAATTAAATAAGAATAAATATCCTTTCATCGATAATATTTTTAAGGGCAATTTTATGAAATCGTAATTTTCTTTAATACATTCACCATGATAAGCCAAACTTTAATGTTTCCTAAAGTAGCATTCTATACTATATTAAATGCTAAAGTTTATAAAATACATTTTAAACAATTTTTAAAACGTATTTTGTATTTTTCGATCAAACTCTATGTTCAAAATCCTTTTTTACTAAACTTCAGATTTAAATTGATAAAATATAAATGTCATTCAAATTATATAATGCTACGTATTTAATTTTTCCCAAAGTTTAGACATACGAGGAATCAATATGCAAAAGCGTCTTAGTTTAAGTTGAGCATTAAGAAGTGACGTGAACTCGATTCACTCAAGCTCAAGAACGCTGTAAAAGAGTCACGTTTGAAAAAGCGACCAACTCTGTGCATATAAATTTGATTCACCAGAACAAATAGTACGCAGAATTATTTCCAATAGTCCGCTCGGACAAACATCTGTTATATGACCCTAAGCGACACTTTCGCACGTACAAACTTATATGGGAAAATCTTTACAGATCCGATTATACGCTTCGTATGTCTTGCACACATTTTTTAATAACATGCGTTATGTAGAACTAACTGATTTTTTATCTTTAAAAATTTTATCAAATTTCTAGAAAGGAAAATTATATTCTTAGATTCAACCGCATTCAATATTTTTTATTCTAAAAAACGAACTCTTTACCCACGGTGCAATTTGTAAATTTAAGATAATTTATATCTAAATAAATTTAAATTTTCTCAAACAGATTTCATTTAAATTTTCGAAATTAAATATTTTAATCTGCTCGATGGGAAAACTTGTATATTTTTCGTGATTTTTGTTTAATTTCATTTACTAGGGTTTGAAAAAAAACCAGATGTCCGTTCGATCTTATATTACGAAATGCTGCAATTGAAAGAATTAAATTTTAAATAATTTTAATATTTTTTCGTACTAGAATATTTTTTAAATATTTAAAATTTTGATTGTAATACACAAAAAGTACGCACTACGTTATTTTTTTTTAAATAAGATAAAATAAAATTATAAATATAAAAGGAACAAAGCTCCCAAAACGCACAAAAAATCCGTACAAAAAATTAGATTGAAAACGAAGAAAAACAAGTAATCGAAGCGCACTTACCGTTATGCAAAAAGTCGGAAAATCTCTCGCTGTCCAATCGTTCTGATCGTACGCTCGTCTATGGCGCGACCGTCCAAGCTGGTCCGCGTTCGGGGCACGACTGTACAGCCTGAGAACCACCACTCAACCAATCACCACCCGAGACCCCCGCTCCAGAGTAGCGACCGCGACGCGAACAATCCCTGACGCAGACAATACTGACAACCGACGCAATCCCGACTAAGGGATTCAAACAGTCCAAATATTCAGAAAAGTCCAAAAGTCCTGTTGTAACACTGATGAAACTTGTGCAGTATTTAATAAAACCACCGGTGCATTGTTCGATGGGTGGTGGTGCCCCTATCGGAAGGAAGGAATCACTTCCGACGCGCTGCGATTATGTTTGCCTAGTATCATACGCACATTTCTGCGTGCGTTTATTTGTAATTTTTTTTATTCCCTATTGTTGTTTCTGTGGCGTGTGCGAAACGTTTGAAGATTCGTCCGCGAATGAACTCTTTGCCGGCGATGCACTCAGACTTTAAATACTCGGGGGGAGGGAGGCCGGGGGGGACCGTAGAGCCTTTGCCTCGGGGGTTAGAAACACCGAAAGTACGCGGCTCATACTTGGTGATCTTTTATCGACAACAGATTTGTTTCCAAAACGCATCACGCCCCTGTAATTCATTTTGTATTTATCAACCATAAATTTTACCCCATATATTTGTTTAATATTTTTTATATGGTGCCCCTTTGCTGGCTTTGTTTCCAGTCCAATAGTAGTCAGGTCCTACTGTAAATTCTGCCTTATCTGTGCTAGTGGCCCGTCGCAACAGAGGGAAGCACTAAGCGTGTGTGCGTGAGGAGGGAAGCTACGGAGGTTTCGCGCGTCCGCCGGACCATTCTGCGCTGAGATGCGCTCGAGGAAGCGTGTGTGGGGTCATTGACGCTGCCGACACCGCCATTAAAACATCGATGCACATTTACGACTCCATGAAAATGCTACAATTTTTTAATTTAGGGGATTTGTTTTTTTTTTCAAAGAATTTGAGATATTTACGAAATGAAAAAAATACTTTTTAATACAGTTGAATTTTATTTATAACAAATAAACTACTGATCACTAATATTAAACGAGCATAATTCTGTAACAATTTTTGGCTTTAAAAAATGTCCCTGATGATTTATTTTAATGATTTAAAAAGTCGAACAAGATCTTCAAAGTTTTTTAAAAGTTAAATCGATGTGTTTTGAATTTGATAAAAAAAATTTCGTTGCGCTTTCCAACTGATGCCTAATATTTTTCGGATATTTCCTGCAAATACAATTAATTGGTATAAACTAACAATTGTATAAATTAAAAACAAGCCATCGCCCTTACCAACACGTGTTTATTTATTGAAGGATGATATTTGTTGTAATCATCATAGTCACATTCACACAATTTCCCTATTCCGGTAGGCAGAGATAACATATATTCATTTCACCATATCCTAGCATTCATCTTTTGTTTTTGTTTCATTTATACACCATGTACTTATTTTGAGTGCATCGTTATCAGTAACAGATCTCAACTCAATTGTATCCTGGCACACGTACTGCTCTTCTGCCACGCCCATACAGCTCGCCATGCATACTCTCCTTTTATAAAGGATTTTAAGTACACACAAATAAAAAAAAGCATATAAATATACACACTAGGTATCTTATTTCAATAATTAGCCGCATTTATGAAAAAGGATCCAACCCACAAAACACATTTTTTGGTTCATCTGAAATCGTGATTGATAATATCAATCTCAATTCTGAAATTGCAGAAAAATCGAATCAGTAAAACATCATCATTGAATTGTGTTTTCAAAATGATTAATTCCTTATTTCATTTGATCTCTCAATTTCTGACAACCAATTAGAAAGATGTTGTAAAAGTCAAAACCAGACTGATACCCTTTCTTAAAAAAAATGGGTACAAACAGGAATTGAACTTGCAGTCTTTAGGTTGAAAAACACTTGCCTTGCTAATTAAACCACGGACGTCGATATATTTTTACTCAAAAAATGCCTACTTTTAATTGCCTTAAATATTAAAATTTATAGGAAACCTTAAAAAAACTTTCCTGTAGTCACACTTAAACTGAAAAAATAGTTGTGAATAGCTCTTAGTTTGACGGCATATGCCTAGCAGACTACAAATTGTATTATGATTTCGTTGTATATTGTACATCGTGATGCGTTTATTACCTTGCAGAAATATTTTCCAAAAAACCAGTAAGTGGTCCCACATATTACATTAAAAATGCTTTCAGTGTGGTTTTCACTTGATGTCCTTTGGGTCCTTAATTGATAACTAGACTGGAACCGTTTTTTTTAAATGGGAACTGATGAAAATTGAATCTGCAGCCCCGGACTCCAAGGCACCTTTCCAAGTAGACTACGGATAAAACTGTATAGGAGGATAAGGCAAAACCAAGTGGAAAATGGACCCATGGGCACATGAAATATGCACTTGACAATCTGAAGAAATGAAAGAATGGTAGCAAAATACTCAACAGTTTATATCGCCATTCTGATTTGTTTCAAATTTAGATCATAATCATTCTAATCAATCGTGCTTCTAAAGAAATGACAGTAACAGAAAAGTGTCAACGACACAAGTAATAAAGTCATTAGATGTAAAACGTTTAGAAAAAAATGAGTGAAAAGAACGAAGAGAACTCAGCCAAGTTAATTATAACGCAATCATTGTTTTGCAGGAAATGCTAAATGATGTATAAGTAGCAAGGATCAGAGGTTTCCTCTGCAAATCGTTGAAACAAACACACTTAAATGCAATTGCTAACAGAAAGAAATATGCAGAAATGTAAAATTGCTCCAACTGGCAGTGTTTTGTCACAATTTCATAACTAGTTATAATAAGCTGGAATATCGACGTGTTCAACACCTCAGAAAAGGGACTAAATAATTATAAAATATCATCCCTGTCAACTGTTTCACAAACTTGCAATATTTTTTAATAGTTAAACGAACATTGTTTAAGTTTTTTTATATTTCATGTTAATTCGCTTAGAAATCGCCGAAAGCACTCCAAAGGTTTTTTTAAGGAAGCGATGAACATTTGGACCAATCTCGGATGATCAAAGTAAGAGTGAAGATGGTACGAAATTGCTTCTTCAAAATACGTATCCTTTGCAACAAGGATTTAAATCTTGACTTAAGTAAAGAATTTTGCTACATACCAAAAATAGCGCCATAATCATATTCATTGTAACTTTCGTTTAAGAAACCCCACATATGTTATGCATGCTCACACTGCATCTTACCAAAATCATTATTTAAACTTAAACGATCCTCAACTCCGATAATTCCAAAAACCTTAAAAAATACGATTGACAACGTAAACGTATCATCCGAAATTCAACAAAAACCGTTAGATGGAACATTTTCGTCGAATTTTTCATGGTTAGGTATGGGGTATATTCGGTGTCAAATTATTTTCAAAATAATTAAAATTGATATTATACGAGTAGAGGGGCCTTTCAATACATACTCGTATGTTATGTTTTGAAATGGCCCGCGGGCCGTACATTGCCCATCCTTACTGTAAATACAATAAAAAATATTACTTCATTATCTAGTATTTCATTCTCGAGCATTTTGACAGAACTTAAAATAATTTATTTTTAGTGATTTATAATTTTGTATCGAATTAGGGAATGTTCTCTGACTACATATGTCTGAGTTTATTTTTCACTGATGTTCAAGATTAAACAGGGAAATTATATTCTGAGTGCTGAGAAAAAAACAAGAATATGTACATCTCATTTACCAAAGGCAAGTGTATTTTAATAAATAAGAGTTTTTAATTCTAATTTGTATTTGACTTTACAAATACGAACGAAATATTACTCGTTATTATTGTACGAAGTAAATTACAAACAACAATAAAAGATGTAGCTTTGTAAACCATAAATTAATATATATATATATATATATATATATATATATATATATATATATATATATATATATATATATATATATATATATATATATATATATATATATATATATATATATATATATATATATATATATATATATATATATATATATATATATATATATATATATATATATATATATATATATATATATATATATATATATATATATATATATATATATATATATATATATATATATATATATATATATATATATATATATATATATATATATATATATATATATATATATATATATATATATATATATATATATATATATATATATATATATATATATATATATATATATATATATATATATATATATATATATATATATATCATACCATACCATACCATACATACAACATAGTTGCTTTTAAACGAAGATTTCGAAAAAAGAATTTCATTGAATATTGTTCTTTGAAAACTGCTTTAAAAACTAGCATCTTGTCGCAATGTTTAGTAAATTAAACACAAATAAAGACATTGCAGTTTGTTTTCATCAAACGCTGTTCATTCCACTAAAAACAAATTACAATGTCTTTAAACCTCCATAATATCAATTAATGCCTTAACTATAAATAATATACAAATAAAGAAAAAAAATGTCCTATTTATTTTCCAGTTTCAGCAGTCTAGGGTTTATTATGCAAAAAAGCTGAATTAAATTGTTGGAAGGCTTGATTGGCAAATTTATTAGCCAGGCAAACTCTCGTGCGTTAGATTTATTTTATTTTGATGATTTGGTCAATGTCATGATTAGAAATACTTGGAAAAAAATTGAATAATTAATTATTTATAAAGTATTATTGAGTAACAAATGTCACTTTAAGATCACTATATTAGATAGCTAAGAAAACCTAGAGCAATATTTATATGAAAAAAGATCTTTAAAAGAGCCCCAAAGAACTGATTTTAAAAAGTAAGGCAAGCACATACTCGTATTTCATCAACACCGATAAAGTTTTAAGAAATAAAGTAAAATATTAAGTAAGGACTCTGACATAAAAGACATTCATTCATAATTAAACTCATTTCAATACGAGTATATTGATGTATTATACTCGTACATACAAAGAAAAATAACTTTAATAAGAAAACAAGTTTGACAACCATCTAAACTCATCCTAAATTATTCAAATATTTACAAAACGATCTGTTTCAGACTCAAGAAAATTAAATCATTTTTATTTTTTTCAACCCTCAAATATTCCCATGTAACAAAAGAGAAGTTTTAGTTCTTTTAAACATTTGAATATTTAGTTTTCAAATTGAAAACATAATTGAAATGTTGGTTTTACCAGCAGAAAAGATTCGTATAGATTTAGCAACGAGTGTTTGGGACAGACCGGATAATTGGATTTCTCCCTGCAGTTAGTCCGACTCCACCATTAACCGGCTACAAACCAGGGTATCCTATCAGAGAACCAATTCCTGTTCTCCTAATTTAAGTGAACTGCCCAGGCTACAGGTCAATAGATGCAAATTCCATTATGCATCGTACTTTAAATTTATATACATTGGATGCTGAGGCATTTAACAATTTATTCTTACGATCCTCTCATAAATTGACCGCTTCCGAATCCCGAAGGTTGATGACATAAACCTTTTTTAACTGGGTGATTTGAATTTTAAAAACATTTTTAGTGCCGGTTTTTATACGGTGAAATTGTTTCATGCACACATCGATTGACAAATAAAATAAAATCTTTCAAAAAAAATAGTAAAGATTTTCTCTCCCTGCTAACTAAAAAAACTTTATTTTATTACTGAAGAATTCACTGAATGCTACTCTTGACTGTCATCTTACTCGACACAATCATGACATGTTCTTATTGGACTAGACAGAGAAGACATATCTCCTTATTTTACTCTCCATGTACAACATTTTTGCATCCTTCACTTCAAAACTTATCGATTTCTCATACGATTCACCCTTTCATTTAGTAGAATTTCACTAATTGTGTCCATCCATTCTTGTTTAGGTCACAATATTTCTTTCAATCATTCATCTCATACCATACCACCATACTACTTAGGTCCAAAAATTGCCATCTTTAACAAGTTAGAGCCCTATGTGGACAGTATACCAGTCACAGTATATAGTCAGTCAATCGCATGGTCAGGCGATATTACAGTAAAAAAATTATATATACCCTCAGTAGTACGTCAGCTAGAGACGATAGAAGATGTATTGCTTCGTTATATTCTGGAATATTTAAAATTAAATATCGTGCGGTTATCAAGTTTCTCACAAAATAAGGGAAAACCCAACCAGAAATGATGCTTAAATCTTGATCCCGATATAAGGAGATACCAGCGACACTTTGTTCTGGCAAAAAGTGATGAATGTAAGATAAATGCGGTAGAAATAAGATTGTCTGGAAAAACAATACATGAATAAACATGGAGAGAGGGCATCACAAAATAATACAGATTGAACGAAAATGCAGTGATGTAAGATGAAGAAAAAAGTATAGAGATGATATAAAATATTGAATGGTGAAAGATCCAAAAAAATAATCTATACAAGTTTTATAAAAGGTACGAAAAGTTTTTTAAGACCTAGATTAACCTGGCACGACCAATTTAATCAAATTCTGCAAAATAAAAAGTTTTTGTAATGTGGTTGAGTGCAAAACGAGGCATATGTTCGTGACCAAAGTGAAATATGTATGCCAGGATAGAATTAAGTGTATTTCTGTTCTCTCGTATATTCCAAAAGAGACATGGTGTTGATGGTGATGATACCAGAACAACCAGTCCGGGTTCAATTGGGAATCGAAACTATGGATCCTGAGTGCTAATTAAAGATGCTAAACACTAGGTCACGCCACCAATACACATGAATGAGTTCAAAAAATAAAAATCAACAAAGGTATGACGCTTCTTAGTTGCTTAACACAGAGACACCTGTCGATGAAATACCAAAGAACAAATGATTCTAGCACCAGACAAATTGACTGTCCTTTTTTGTGATGTAGTGGCAGATAATGAAAATTATTCAAAAGTGTAAGCTGTAAATTTCACTGGAAAAATAATTCACAATGAATGTAAATAACTCAAAAGCGAAAGTTATAGAAAAGGGTGCTATGAGAATTGACAATGTAATGGTGGACATTGAAAAATTCAAGCAAATTTTTGTTATTTAGAAATTGGTAGGATAGAGAAATATTATAAGGCGTGTTGCTGCAGGATACAAGGTCAACGGTACACTAAGATTTTTTGCTAATATCAGCAGTACATTTTTTTAAATTGTAGTGCACATTAGTACTTTCGTACTCACCTTGATATATGGACGAGAAACATGTGTTATATATTTAAAAAAAGTGATATGAGCAAAATGAATAATGTAGAAATAAAATAATTGTATTTAGTATATGATATTACAATGTATAATAATGTAAAGAATAAACAAATAAGGGGTAACCGTTTGTTAGTGACAGATATTGAGATAATTATTAAGAGAATAATATAATTTGGCATGTATTTTATTGTGTATGTATTACACATTAAGACTTTCAAAGCTACGAAAATGTTCATGGGTCTGGTTATTTTTTTCCATTTCACTTCTTCCGGAGACTCATTAGCATTAGTAATACTTGTCGATCGATGGGTTTTGAAAATAAAAAAAATTGATAATAAAATCCCTATAATTTTACAAATTAAAATTAAAATACTCATATTGATTCTCCGTCTTCTCACGTATGGTTTTTTCACTCACTTCTCTCTCAATGTAGGAGACTTCATGTTTCTCATCCTTGATATATAAGAGCTTCAGAAGGCTTCAGAAGGAGCCCAATGGATCTCTTCTAGTTGTCTCGGGTGGAAAAATGAAGGATTGGTGGAGAGGAAAAGATTGAGAACCAAACACATTACATTACCGACTTGAAAATAAGAGTGCTTTAAATCTATATGCCCACATGAATCAATGACACCAAGTGAGAAATAAATTTGTTGTATACAAGTCTAAATAGTATGGCCACGGTTGCAGTACGCACACTTTGTATAGATGGAGTTTCATTGATTGACTGTCAACTATGTGAGATAATGAGTGATAACTTGTGATAATGAGTGATAAAAATAGAAATATTTAGAAAAAAAATGTTATTCCTAAAATTATTTTCTTCTGCATGTCGCACAGTTGACAGAAGACCTTTTAAAGCTTACTCAATAAGAAACGACAGCCCTGTGTTTAACGCTTTTACCTTTTTGTCTGTACATTCACAATAAAATACCTTTTAAGTTCATCTACAAGAGAAGCAAAGTGGTAGTCGCTGAATTTACTGTTATAGAACACCCATTCAATTTTTTTTCATGTAAATGCTTTCAGCAATTTTAATGGATGCTAAAAGCCGTGATTAATTAAATAAAAGTGGCAAATTGATATTGTCTGCTGCCAATCTGAATGATAGATCAATATGTCTGGCTCAAGGGGACAATAGGCTAGTTATAGTAGCTTTGACCGAGGGACTGGGTCTATCAATGTTGGCCAAATTAGTTGCCAGCCAAAACATTGTGGATGTATTGGGTCGGTATTCAATGCCAAACAATGGGGCATGGTAAGATCAGACTTTTGAAAAGAAATCTTGGCCTATTTAATAAGTTGTACTGATATTTTAATATCGATTAGATTTGTTCTGTTTGAATTACAATAAAAACACTTATAAAAAAGTATAGAAGAGGAATAAGTATTGAAGGTACGTTTAATTTGGGAAGACCTTGAAAAACGTGGTATGTTCAAATTAATCAAATTCAGAAATAAGTGAAAAAGCATGTATAATAGGAAAGTGTGAAACTTGACAAGGTTGGCAGAAGCAAAAGATGTGTACCAGGATTGAAAGTAGGGGAAATATGTTCTCTCTGCCAACCCCCAAAAGAACATGGCGTGATGGAGAAGATGTTATGATAAAGATAAGTAAAATATTTTTGCATCTAATATTTTTTCCTTCACAGAGTAAATGTCTGTGTTCATTACTTTTCTTACAACTTTTTCTGAAATTTTCGAGGTTTTTTACTATCAATTTTATTTTAAATATTAGGTCCTTACATATGAAATTGGCGTTTTGCCGTACTGGCAACTTTGATCTCAAATATCTTCTCTTTGGTTAGGAATTCCAAATTCAAATTTATACAGCTATTTACTCAAGTGTTTGTGTTTCGAAAAGTTTACAAAACAGTTTACAAATCAGTTTACAAATCAGTTTAAAAAAATCAGTTTACAAAATGGAAAACTTGAAATATCGTGTTATTTACGAGTACGAGTTCCACCGTGGCACCAGTGCTGCAGAAACGGCTCGAAGGATTAATGATGTGTATGGCGACGGTGCCGCAAAAGAAAACACAGTGCGTTTTTGGTTCCAACGTTTTCGTTCTGGAAATTTCGACCTGCAGAACAAGCCCCGTAGACGGCCGGAGACCAAAGTTGAAAATGAAGAATTGAAGGCTATTGTGGAAGCGGATCCATCGCAAACCACGTCCGAGTTAGCTGCAGGCTGCGGTGTTAGTGATAAAACTGTTTTAATCCACTTGAAGCAAATTGGGAAGGTGAAAAAGCTTGAAAGGTGGGTACCTCACGAATTGAGTGAAGCAAATCAACAAACGCGCGTTGACTGCTGCGTTGCATTACTCAACCGGCACAATAATGAAGGGATTTTGAATCGAATCATTACATGTGATGAAAAGTGGATCCTGTATGATAATCGGAAGCGCTCATCGCAATGGCTGAACCCTGCCGAACCAGCCAAACCATGCCCCAAGCGAAAATTGACTCCAAAAAAGTTACTTGTGAGCGTTTGGTGGACTAGTGCTGGTGTCGTTCACTACAGCTTTCTTAAATCTGGCCAGACGATTACGGCAGATGTCTATTGTCAGCAACTGCAAACCATGATGGAAAAGCTAGCTGCTAAACAACCGAGGCTGGTTAATCGCTCTAGGCCACTGCTGCTTCATGATAACGCTAGACCACACACTGCACAACAGACGGCTACCAAATTAGAAGAGCTTCAATTGGAATGTCTAAGACATCCACGGTACTCTCCGGACCTTGCCCCAACAGATTACTATTTTTTTTCGAAATTTGGATAACTTCTTGCAAGGGAAAAAATTCAACTCCGATGGGGCAGTCCAAACCGACTTCAAAGATTTTATTGATTCCCGTCCGAATGGTTTTTTTAGTAAAGGGATCGATGAACTACCTATGAGATGGCAAAAGTGCATAGATAGCAATGGTACATACTTTGATTAAATAAATATATTATATTAAAAAAAAATCAACTTTATGTTCCTCCCAAACAAAACGCCAATTTCATATGTAAGGACCTAATATAGACCTTCATAGTCATGTGAGTAAAAGGCTTATTAGAGTTCCTTCGGTGAAGTTCCGAATAGTTTTTTTACAAAGAATCATTTTTACAGATAGGCCTAATGATATCTAGCCGGTTACCTCATGGCACTAATTACACTAGATTGTGTGTAATGCATGCAACAGAAGAGAAAACAATATTTTATCCTTCTCGACATTCAATTACTAACTCAAACATCAAAATCGACTGAATATTTTTCGTTGTATTTCCTTTCTTACTAAGCGAATATTAAAAAAAATGCATTATGTTATATTATTTTGATATTTTAAAACAAAGGTATTTATTATTCTATAATTAACTCGATTTTCTATGAAGTGGCGCCATTTAAATAGATACTTTTCAAAGACTTGTAATTTTTTGTGTACAATTAAGAATCGAACCTGGACCTTTCGGGTGGGAATCATTTCGAGTAGGAATCTTTCAGGTGGGCCATGGAGTTTATTTCAAATAATTAAAAAAGGGTACTAGTTTGGTAAAAAAGTTCATGCAACATAGCTCACACGCGTTAGCCTTTTGCGAATGTTGTTGCGTGATCACCTGGGTGGAAGTATTCCTAACAAATATTAACTGTGTGCTACGTACCGATTCCAGTGATTCTTAAGTCAAAGGCTTGATTAAAGAGACCGAAGTCAATGTTGTCCCCTGAATCACCAATTCGAGTATGTTGAACGGTTTCACTGCGAAAAAAATTTGAAAAATATTTGTAAGTCCTGAAGCAACACTATTAAACCTCAAAAATAGAGGTATCAACATATGATTTCAAGAGATGGCGTAACATACATTAATTTCATTCAACAATTGACGTTTCAACTATAAAAGAGCTCCTTTAAGCTTTGTAAAAATTATCATACATATCAATTTTAGAAGGAAATGTGAAAAATTGATGAACCCAGTCGAATTAAAGTATGTGGTTAAATCAAATCTCATCCGTTAATTCGTTCACCTTTATTTAGTATAATCCAAATTTGATTGTGAAAAGTTTAATCCATATCAAAGAGAAAGAGGGTTAAAAAAGAGGGTTGAAACGAATTGAAAATTCACTTTTGCACGCGGTTTGTGCTTAATGGAATAATTTTGCATATATTTTAGAAAAAAAAAAGGAAACTGCCCCGGGTTTTCCGTTGCATTCTTTATAAATTTGATGCTGTTTTATCTCCTCTTTTGAGATATTTAAATTTAATAATTGCAAATAAATTGTTTTGAATTATTTTAACATTAATGAATTACTGTTATTTTTTTCAGAATTTTGTTTTAAGTGTGGCATTTTGTTGATTTTTGCCATTTGTAAATAGCATAATTTTGATTAAGATTATAATATATATTATTTAGACAAATTTAATAGTTGATTCAAATATGGGATGATGTTAGATATGATTTTGATACAGTTATTGAGATTTTGATGCGGTTGGAAATGTGTATATGATATCTTGGGAATAAAATGTGTATAAGGATGTGAGTACACATAGATATTGTAACTATAATATTTAGGACAAATAATGAAATTTGTGATGAAGGAATGAGACCACTTAGTCACAAAGCCTAGTGAAGCTATTAATTAATCCACAAAATAAAGAGGATTTGTTCTTGTTATGTACTAGTATCCGATGATATGCCTTTTCATTAAAATTTCCAAAATGTATTCTGGATATAAGAAATTTAAAAAAATGCCAAACTTTTAACGTATTTCGTCGATTTACAGTCGGAATAGTAGTTTTTGAGTACCTACATAATATTTAAAAGCAGAGATTTTTCTTTGTAAGTTTATTTAATCGTCTCTTTTTCAGATAATTAAAAATGTATAAAAATACGCAATAATTAGTTGGTATCATAAAATTTATCTATCAACAGTCTTTGTTCTTTATAGAAAGTAATGAAAGTCTTAGGCAAGACGAAAAAATCATAAACATCGAATGATCTTTGCGTCTCGCCTGGCGCTGAACTATATATAATTTTACGATGATGCCTGTAAAGATATATTCCCCTTCATATTCATGGATGAAGCTTAATGACATCCAGCTTCTGTGTCGACTCTGCATCATCATACATTTCCTCTTGTAGCTTCAAAGTTAATGCACGTTCATATACAGTTGAGTGCATTTAAACACTAAAATAGTTCCCTGACGATATCTTGACCAATCGGAAGCTGAAGTGGTAAAATTAGAAGGAATTATGGCATCTGTCTTACATGTTGATTCATTATTCATGTTAACTTATAAAGATGTACAAAAAGTAGGGGATTAATAAAATCTATTAGACATCGATAATCACTCAATTGTTGTACATCTTTAGTGTATTTAGATGTGACTGTGTGGAAAACATGTTGATTTTATTTACTAAGCTTAGTAAATAAAGTATAATAGACATCGATAATCATCTAATTATGTACATCTTGAGCGTATTTAAATATGAAAAATATATGATATATGGAAATTCTATAAGACTATTTTTACTACCTACTCGTATAAATAAATAATATCTAATAGACATCGATAATTCAGTGTATTTATAATAGTTTAAAAAATATCGGATTTTATTCAATGAATGCTAATAAACATTAATAATTACCTTTTTTAGCCGACTTAAGCACATTTCGATTATAATAATTACATATTCAAAATCTCTTAGATTTTATGCATTAAACAGCGATAATAACCTATTCGTACATCTTGAGTGTATTTATGATAGGTTGCAAGAATCGTGTATGCAAAATCTCTTGAAGTTTATTTATTATATTATGCGTATTAAATAAACTCAACTTCGTTCGATAGTCACATTTTTTAACATCTTTAGCGTATAAAATCAAAATCCTAAATCTTTTAGATTTTATTAATTTAGCTTACAATTTTTTTTTGCATATCATCAATAATAATCAGCCATTTTTGTACATCGATGCCATATGTAATTTAAAATAATGCAAACAATATGGAACTTCGGATTAATACTAGTGAAAACATTCCAACTCAAACTCAAAGGCTTTTGTTATCGAATTATGTAATTTACAAGGAATAATAGGCGTATTTTTTAAATACACCGTGTAATTGTTGGATTAAATCTGAGTATCCTTTTATTACATCTTTTGTGTTAGATTATAAAAGTATACCAATCAATGTGTTATTTTTTTTCTATTTGTGACATAATAAAATGCCGCGTACCGTTTAGAAGTTTTTTTATATATCATATTTCATGCATTCATGATAATATACACATTTCTATATTATATTAAGTTATAGCATAAATAATATTTTATAAAGTTTGGCAATCTGTATAACCTAGATGGCAAGACACTTGACTTCCACCGGTTTCGATTTTCGATGATACCTGATTTTTTTTTTAAATGTTCCTAATCTGGTAAAGAGTTCGTCTGGTAAGAATGTTCACTACATGTTAGATGTGTAAGTGTTGTTGCCTCTTCACATTATGTAGGATTGCTAACGAGTTCCGTGCCTACTTTTGACTTCAAACAAGAAGGCTCGATTAATGGGGTCGAAGACAATGTCTGAATCACCAATTCGGATAATTTGAATGATACTATATAAACGAATAAATACAGGTTTTAATATGTGATTTTTTTTAAGCTCTGTATTTAAACCAATAAAGAATGCATCATGCTTCTTTAAAATTGTATGAATTAATTATTTTAATAGAAAATAAATGTTTTTTTGTAATGTAATAAAGTGATGAGAATATTAATATATAAGCTTATTTGTATACTATTGAAAAATTTTAAATTATATAATCTAATTTGACAGTAAAATTTAGTATTTTTTTTTTTAAATTTTAAAATGGAAATATCTTTTTACGAATTAGACAGGTACTGTGGTATTGTAAAAATAGGAGTCATTACGAATATAGTATTGTAAAGAGAGTTCACTTTGCGTCTTAGCGTGGTTCTTCGAACTCGGAGGTGCTTCAGAAAAATTTTCGCATTCCTGGACCATTCTTCAGCGGGAACAAAAAGGCGATAACTCCTTGTGGTATTTTCTGCTTCTAGCGTGGATTTGAACCGTGGACAATACATTTTATTGAAATTACGTGCACCTTACACCACTTGACCACCGTTTCCTTAGAATTCTTTTTCTTAAGCTTGCTTTACATCATTGTGTTATGAAACAGAAAGAAAAAATCGAATTTGACGTTTTATTTTACATTTAATTTATTACAGTATCAAGCCATACAAATTATTTATGAAATTCTTATTTCAGTCAAAAATGTTACCAATATCAAATTAAAATGCCATAACTTTGATTATGTGGCGTCTACTGATATTGAAAAAAAATAATGTTGGAGATGTTAGTATCATCCGCATCACGTAATATCAAAGAATTCCTGAAGTGAAGCTGACCAATAACCTCCGAGATCTAGTTAGTTATACGTCTGTCTTCCAGCCTGGGAGTTGTGGGCCTTTCTCGCTGGTATATAATTTTTGTAAAAAGGGTTCCAGTCTGGTCTTCATTTACGACCACTTAAAATGAGCTTTTTGGTTGGTTGGAAGATATTGCTACATGGCAATAAACCTACCAGGTTATACAACGTACATCGAAACTGTAATAAAATGTAATAGAAAGACAACTCATAGTATAATCCCAAAATATAAGCAATAATCCCAAAAAAAAATACTTAGCGAAAAAAGTTATGATATTAATTTCTCAGTTTGAAATTCTTACATCAGGACAAAATTGTGATTAGTTTCATATTTTTTAAGCGCATCTTTAAATATTCGTTTTTAAATTCACTGTAATGAATGCCAATAAATATGATATTTTCAGCTACATGAAATTATATATGAAAAAACCTTATTTTTAAACGTACAATTAAGGATCTAAAATGAATTTGATAAAAGTATTACATTCTGTGGCAATTTCATTGTACGTATTAAGTACAATCTGGCAGGACCATTGCTATATCACTTTTGTTAAACCTATAAGAAAAATTAAAATACCTGTATGTAAAAACTACACTTGAAATATTTTTTTATGCGAACTATCTTGAATCAAACCTTAAACCTCCAGGGGAACGACAAGCATTTAATCGACTATGCTACGGTCGTCGTATTCAAATTAAGCGAAAAGACTATGCATTATACCGGAAATGAAGTTAAAAATGCAAGATTATTTTAAAAATTGTCTTATTGACAATTAAGATTTTGCAGAGAATAATAGAAAAGTAAATTATTATCGTTTAAGACGAGTTGCATGAATGCTTTTAGTATTTATATCAAATTTAACTGCAAATGTTCATAAAGAAAAGCTATAGAACAAGCAAAGGAAAACAATTTAAAGAACTAAAAACAAAACTCCAATAAAACAGCACCCATGTGTTTGTTTGAAGAAACTTATCCAGACCGTTTTTAAAATAGGCTCAATGTCATAGCACTCAAGATACTATTGGGCTATATATTCTAAGATTCGACAACACGCTTAGCAAAATAATGTTACCTTGGATTATTGTGTTACTTGGAGTTTAGTTTTTGATTTTTTTAACTAATGTCCTTTCTAATATGTAGAAAACCAATCATAATGCCTGCCCAAGATCTTATAACACTCAATCAAGTCTCCATGATTTGTCTTTATTGCATAGTAGACAAATTTAATAAACGCAGTCTTTTGTCAAGTTAGAAATCATGAAAATTTCGTTACTCGTCTTTTGAACCCTGAAGTCCAATGTTTTATATAAAATAAGGACTCCATATTTGATAACCAAATTTCAGCAAAGATCTAACATAACACATTATTTTTGCTTATGCATTCAAATTGTCCCTTAACTAAAGCTTTTACTCAACAGCTTTGCACGAGTACATATTATGAGATGGGGGCTTAAAGTTGCACTCCAAACAACTTTGGTATGCAGCGTATTGTTTTAACCGGCTCAAAACAGGTTTTCTTGGCGATTATTCATTTTTGCCCAGTTTGTAGAAATGCGATGCGAATTTACTTGAAGAGAATAGTATGCAAATACGAGTCATTCAATAATTCAATGCTTTTGTTTGGTGATTAACATTGTTAGCTAAAATATTTATACTCTGTTGAGAACACGTAAAAAATACTCCTCATCAAATAAATTTTAGAATAAAGTCTGTTAGACATATAAAATTTGGTAAAACAACCATCGAATCACCATCATCATTTATTTTTATTTATTTATTTAGAAATCTCTTCCAACTAACCAAACAAAGTTACATGGATTGTCAATTGTCAATTGACAATTTGTCTACAAATTGTCTTCTCGAAAATGTCACCAAAGATTTTACGCATTCATTTGGGTAGACAATTATACAGCTCTTCTCGGCAACTGTTAACAATGTTATAATAATTTATACGATAGCCTTCAAGGCATAATAAGATTAGAGATTTTCATATATTTATGCGAAAATGATCTAATCTCACTTGAATGAAAGAAAGATTGATTCCTTAACAAAAATTACATTTTGGCAGAATACAAAGCCATTATTTTGATCGCGTTTTCGTAAAAGCTAGCCATATTGTATCATATTATACTATAATTTAATACAGTACAACTTAGCAGAGAATCTTTTCCAACCAACCAAAACGGTATTAAAACAAGTCTCGAGAATGAAACAAAATGAAACACTTTTCCTAAAATTCTAGGTACCAACGGGAATCAAACCTGCCATCCCTAGGATGGAAGACAGGTGCCTTATCAAATAAGCCTCGAAGGTTGTATTGCATATTACTGACTCCCTCTGGAGTACATATACATATATAAACCTTTAAGGGAATTCTAAACATGGTTTTTTTGAGAATTGCTACAACGAAACTGAGATACTATTATAATCACTAACGGTACCTTAGAAATTAATTGCTGAATTGATTTAAGAGTTATTTCGTTAATACTGTTCTAGTCCTGATATGTTAAGTTCATCAATATTAAATTATGATAAACAAACATATTAATAACAAAATAAAAAACGTTCTGCAACTCTTTTTGGTGTAAATGGAAAAATAAAAAAAATAAGTGATTTTACTTCAATAGTACTTTAATTTAGATTGATAAGTAAAAGTATTTGACAGCTTTATTTTGTGAAAAATTATAAACTTTATTTAGTATAGTGAATAAATGTACAGGGAAAAATATAAAACGTAAAATATTTGTTTTACAAAATTCTACTTAATTGAAGAATTAATTATCTTCTCTGTGAAATTATTTCTCGTAAAAAAATACGTTTCGAACCTTGGCTAAAGAAAAATTAGTAATTTTCCTAATTGGGTATTATCATATTGCAATTAGTTATTTAATATTTTCCCCTACAAAATCTTCAGATTTTTGTTAAAGATTTTGTTATAAAATTGAGATTAAAAACTGTAATTTTAATTTTATACCGGTAGCTTCTTTATAATTACTGTCTTTGAGACTAGAGTTTATTTAACACAGTCCATTTATTTCTTCGTTTTAATACGATCTTCCAACTAATATAATATCTTCTTATTTTGTAGAACTTGGTGATTATATTTCGAATTCCCTTAACAGAATTTCCTTTAAAAAAATCCTACAAATATCTACAAAAAATAAGGAATTATGAATAAATATTTTTTTGGGTATTCATTCATTGATTCATTCATATTGTAATCTTTCAACATAACTTTCGACTGGTAATTCGAAAACATATTGAAGAGCGTGGGAGAAACCGTTTTCGGTCCCACCAATCAAGCATTCAGATGTTAAACTACTGGAATATGCACGAAATTCGCTGTTCGTCATAATAAGCACACATCTAGCGAGTATAAGTATTGTTACAAGACACACTCTAACTAGCTTAGTACCATTTTTTTGGATACCGTCGATCGAACTCGATACCTCTGAATGAGAGTTAATCGTCTTATCAACTAATAAGAAATTGGAAAATATGTGGAAAAACCATGTATTACAGAAAAAAATTATATTAGGGAACACGGATTGAAAGACGATGCAGTTTTAAAAATGAAAAAAAAATAGTATTTAAATAGTTCAGCTTTGTAGAAAGAATGATTAGTGAAAGATTTTCTAAATAATATACATAAATAAAAGGTAGAAGTTTCTAAAAACCAAAAAACCTGATAATGTCGAATTATGCCTTTATTTTTATTATACAATTTTAAGCTATACATACATAAGAAAAATATAATAGTACGATACATGGCATCTCCAATTAGATCTTATATCTCCAGGAGCCAAAACATAATAGTACTATACATGGCATCTCCAATTAGATCTTATACAATATCTCCAGGAACCAACACGTAAAGCAATTGCCAGTGTCTCGTTGGGCATCCTTCAATCGCTACAAAATATGGTTGCGATCCAGTGTATAATATATTTTTATCTCATTTAAAAAAATACAAGATTCAATAAAATTTACAGAGAAATTTCTTAAATAGAAAATAAAATGAATTAAAAATAAAAATACCCATAAAGCATTAAAAGCAATAAAGATAAAAACAACAAACGCAAAATAAGCCCAGACAAAAGCTTCATCTCCATAAAGCTCACCCCTCACGCATTTACAATAAAAAAGTATGACGAGGCGTATGGAGTACGTCAGGATAGAAGAACATGAAACCAATAGTAGCATGGAGAGATTGTGATGATGATGACCTCCTATAACAATTTTGAATATTTCTCCTATCAACATGTGAAGTAAATATGTGGCATATTTTAATTAAGCACGTACGAAATTCGAAACATAATGAGCTTCGAAATACAACTTACTTAAATTAATCCTAATCATTAATATTAATAATTCAATGGAAATCGAATAAAATTTCCACTTAGCGTTTTTCACATTCCAGCAAAGATAAACAACATACTTCCTCAAGAAAAACCTTTGACACAGAGTCTCCTGCCTCTGTGATCTAGTTTCTCAGAACATAAGAAACACATGAAATAAAAACCGAATGAATCATTTCACTATTCTTTAATGAAGTGGATATAATGCTCGCAGAGTATGAACGTTATTGATGACGTCAGGTCAGGTATAACATACGTAGCCCCGGGTACCGTTACCTTTTCTGCGAACTTGGCCTAGATATGATTGGATCTGCAAAGCTGGTGTTTAATCAAAAAGCAATTTTATTCTGAAGCATTCATCGCAAAGTGAATCGATGTTGTGATGTATTCAAAATGGAAACTTGAATTCCAAACAAGTGTTATTATTTATTAAAACATATTTAAATATTAACATAGAACAATTTATTTTTAAAGCGATTGAGGGCTGAGATTTCATACCTTAATGTACTATATATATTGGATTGACGGAACTTAAATTCGTACTTTTAGATCAAATTAAAATCCAAAATTTCTCAAAAATTTTGTGGACAGGGGTTTTCGATATATTCGGTATCTCAGTAATTTCACGAGCCGTAGAACGCTGGTAATTCTCGATCAATGACTTGATTTGGTTGTCATCAGTGAAATCGGTCAGAGGGGACACTACTTCAAATATCATATTACTATAACGGATATTTTAAACCACATTTAACAAACTCGATTGCTTACTGCACCGTCTCCATGTACGTATACATATCTTTTTTTTTTCGTTTATGTCGCATTTTTTTGTTTTGTAACAGGAAGAAAGCATTGAGCACAAAAAAAACAACATATTTTATTGCATCTTCAAAATAACGCCGAAAACTGTTTAATTAATTAGAATAAACAATGACTGAAATATAATTAAATTATTAACTTTCTAAATAATATACGTTCAGCCTGTTTAACTACAGGTCTAACTACAAAAAAAATGTGCTAATCGAAATCTATCTGAGACATATGAAACTACTTTCCGGACGACATATTAGAACGAAAATGGCTCAAAACATAATTTTGGTATTAAAGGGACAATATATTTTAGATACATTTAGGCTAATTAAAGCTTTTTGAAGCCTGCGGGAAGTCAAAATAATTTTCTTTGTTCTGTATTTCAAAATTTAAACGAAATATTTAAGAAATTGCAAACGTTAAGATATTTCTAATATAAAGCGTAGATTATAAATACGATGGCTTCATTGGTCCAGTTAGTAATACCCCTGTTGATATCCATTTTTATAAATGGTATCATTCTGGTTTTCACTTCAGGCCTCTTTAACATCTATCTGGTTGGTTGTAAAGATTAGCATACATTAAAAAACTAGTCAGGTTATTCTAAATACAACGAAAGTGTATTGCATTAATCGATGACATTCGGTATCAAAAGAACATACTCGAAGGTGAAATATGCAACGCCAAAATATTCCACGGTAGATAGTATGTTACCTATATTACTTTATAACAATGTATTAAATATACATGAAGACTTGTAACGTGAATTTCAAATGATGGGAAAATAATGCTAACGACAGAAATTTGTGGCGCCAAGTGATTCGTCGAAGTGAGGAGCTGTGCGATGAAAATTTGCTTCAGGACTTCAAATTTAAGCAGGACAGGGCATAGCGTATAGTACTTTCGGATCAGAACTCCACCTGGCATTGCTGGTGTAGCCGTGTATGTGGTTCGAGAATTGGTATCCACACTTATCAGAAATTATGCCGCTAGCCTTCCTTCCTTTCAATAATAAGTTGTGATTATAATTGTATATTTTTATCACTCCCTGCCAATCGTATTTTGGGATGAACCGGGGCTAACGACAATACAATAAGATTGATTTAGACATTTATATATAACATTGTCTCTAAAAATATTTGTTAAATTTTTTTTTATTTATGTTTGTTTTTTTGAACATTTGAATACACGAAAATAAATCAACATGTTCACACAACAAGATTATTTATAAATAATATCCAAGTTTAAAGTCTCAATCACCGGTTTTCATTTCTTGCACAGTTCTGCAATCTCAGCAGGTCAGTAAAAAAATCAAAAAATTTACAATATATGAAAAAAAAACGAAACACCCATTCCTCGGTCAATTCCGCCACCATCCTTCTAAACTTGGACAGAGTTGAACTAAATATGTCCATATCCGAGTCAGCTACCCCATTATACTCTCAGCATTGTCTTATTACTAGGTTATGGAAGTCGATGTTACTTCTTAAAGTAGCTCTGCTAAATATAGCAGGTTTTCTAAGACCGCGAGAGGGAACGATTGAATAACTACGTTCCAAAGTTGCAGGTGACTCCACAAAACTTTATAAAGAAATACTCGTACAAGATCAAAAGTACGTCTACGAAGCTCACGCGATTGTAAATCGAAAAAAGATAATATATCACTGTACGACCCAAGAACATTGAACAAATTATGATACAGATAAAATAAACCAACGTACAGCCTAAAGTTAGGGTTTTAATTTTTATTTTTTTATTTCACCTAGCGAGTTTATTGCCATGTGGCAATCTCTTCCAACTAGCCAGAAAGATGTTTTAAATATTATAAAGACATACTCCAGGTTGCATTTTATCAATGACTTATACAGTATCATCGATGATGACAAATTCTCGAATATTCTTGTAATTCTCATCAGGAATCCCACCAATCGTACGTGCTAATGCTCCTCAAAACTACTATCATTAATGAATTTCAGTAAAAATAAAAGTAAAAAAGAACCTTGTGAAACTCTATATTTTACATCCATAGAACTAGACTCAAAACCATTCACAATAACTCAGTCATTAAAGAGGATCGCCACAAATTCTCACAGCAAAAAAATATATGTAAATTAAGATTTATTTAATATCGTTTAAATTACAATAGCTATGCAAATGTTCTATAAGTTGAATAAAAATATATTTTCATGTGAATTATGAGACATTTTTTAATGTATTTAAGTATAATATCAGTGTACGCAGAGGAATCTGACCAACTTATTGCACGTGGTCATGTCTTCTGGTCGCAAAAAAATAGGTCATAACATGAAAAAAAAACATAATGTCACTTTTGCGTGATTTCATCGGGAACTGAATTTAAAACTCCCTCAAGGAAACGTTTAACCGCTAGACTACCGAGGTGAAACCGAAGTTATTCTTAAAATATAAAAGACTTAAATAGAATTATTTCACTTGGCTTTATAAATCTGAAGACTCCTGAATTTAGTTCAGCAAATATTAAATCCCTCTTATAGATTTGCTTAAACAAATAAATTAAAACACTAAACATAAAATAACACCATATTTTTGGTTTTTGATAAGTTGAACTATATAAATAATTATTAACCCAGTGTTGAAACTCCATTCGAAAATTATGTTGATGTACGAGGAAAATGTTTTTTTATAGTTTTTTTTTAATCTGGAAATTCGTTATCATTTATACGTATGTTTTAAATGAATTTTTTTATGTTTTGTTATGACGTACATACAAATGAAATTTTCTGTTTTAAATTGAATAACATTTTTTGAATTAATGACTCATTGGATGCTTTCCGTTTCCTAGAAAAAATATTTTTTCTAAAAACTTTGATAATCTTGTTTTTAAGCTGATAACAGCTAATAAGGAAAACTTAAAAATGTTGTAATAAATTAATACATAATCCCAATTGGAATTTATTTAAAATATGCTCGAATTATAAGCGAATAGATTAAGTGTTGTAGAAATAATCCTCATCATATTCGAATTGTAGATGATAGTGTGCTGGAAAGTGTGGCTGGAAGAAAACATTGTCTTAGGCTTCATCAATCGAACTTTCAGGCTAAGAACCAGTGCAGTAAGTGTGCTACTTAATGATTGTCATCGTAGTGTTGGTAATACTACACAATGTAGAGGCTAGAGCATACGCATACGTCCAGCGCATGCATATATATTTACCAGAAAAACTCTTTAGCCAGGCTGGAAACATTTTTTTTGTATCATTGTTTGTGTCATCGAACTAGAAATCCACGGCTGGAAAGCATACGAGTTTACTAATTGAGCTAGTGATTTTTTTCATCTGCGCCAACTTTGTCCATAAATTTTCCAACTAATGCAATACGGAGTTTACACAACGCTTTGATGTGTATATCCTCAACAATTGCAATGTTGTTTACACAAGATAACCGTGGGATGAGCCAGCTACAGAGAATGCTGAACTCTCCCTTCCAAGTTAATTTTTGACACCATTTCTGGATAATCTCCATTGGTTGAGATAAGATGTAATTTGTAAATAGTTTATTAAAGTCTCCAAGAACCTCAGGGAATTGTCTCCTGATTACTTTTCTGAACTCTGTATTTATGATGTCTCCATTGAATTTAAAAGTCAAGCTCTGAGATTCACCACCTCAATGATGAACATGGACAAGGTTTTCCGATAGAGCCTTCTTTGTTGCTGGACCTATTTAGTCAAATAGTCGGTAAGTGGAACTTGGCACTGAGAATAATTTGGAAGCATTCAGAGAAGAGCCATTATTGCGCCCCTGTGGGGATTCAGTCACTAAACGACGTCAAAAAATAAATATGATTTATTTAACGTTCTTTAGTGACTATGAGTCATCATCATAGTTCGAATACATTAGCCTCTATTTCGGCGAGTTATCTCAGTAAATTGAACTATATAATCATAAATTATATCTTTTAATTATTAAATGCCCCATTCTGAAAAAAACTCATCGATAGTTCTCAAAACTATCAAGTTTCCTGAGAGTATTCATGTATTGACGTCACCTAAATCACGCCGTGAAAATCCCTACATTTTATTAAAATAACGGGAAGTCCGGTGGAACCTGACCAGCAACTGTCAGAGCTCGGAATGCAAATCGATTTTCAGTAATCCAAGATGCATCCTAGCGGTAATAAAAAAATAATATTAGGACACTAAAAATAATGCACTATAATAAAGAATATTGATAAAAATAATGCACTATAATAAAGAATATTGATAAAAATAATGCACTATAATAAAGGATATTGATAAAAATAATGTTTTGTCGTCAAATAAATATTTTAATCTACTTGTGACTCACTTATTTTTATATATTATTATGAACATTAACCAGAGGCAACCAACTTTTCATTCATTGTTACTATTGTAGTTTCAAACATACTCTGAAACACATTTTCATCTGAATTTATTTAGTAGAGCTAATTAGCTGACTATCAAGTATTAAAAAATAAACCGCATTAACTGTAATATTTTAATACAATCAGCGCAATATATAATAATACATCAATTTATTATTATTCTTCATATCACTAACTCCGATGGTCGGACTATTCCTTTACGAGTTTTTGCCTTCAGAACGATGACTATCCACCTTTGATCTTTTCCATGGAAGCTTTTCCATAATAGTCTTGACATATAACCAAAGATAACAAAATGAAAAGTAGAGTTAAAGTATCTGATTTACATTAAGGTAAGAAAATGAAAAATCAAACTTACAAAATTTAACACGTACTTTAGAAAATAAAATAAGGCATACGTAATTAGAGCATTGTAAAATTCGTTTAGTTCTTCAATTTCCAAAAAATACATTATTCCTTCATGATATTTAAATAAATATTATAATTTATTATGTTGTTCATGTGTATTTTTTTATTGTTTTTTTATATATTTCAAAACATGAAAATTAAAAGGTAATATTGATTAGTAAAATACACATATATTTAATGTTCACACTCAATTTAATAACAAATTTATTGATATATAGCAAAAATCCAAAAAATAGAGATAAATCAATTGAAAACTTCAAATATATACAATTAAGATTGGAAATAATCAGGATTTGTAGTATACTTAGGATTTATTTCAACCCTATGCATACAATTAATATTTTAATTGAATTGTATACGAGTATGTTGTATAAGTTCATGTTTACTAAAATGTGAAAAAAACAATAAAACCAGAGAACAGACTACATCTGGATTGGAAGTCTGTCTTATCTAGAGGAGAACAGAGGCTGCAGCTCGGCCTTCATTGATAAGCGGTAGATGAAGATAAAAAATGTAAAAATTGGAAAAAAGTAAATAAAAAAAATGTATTGTGGCTTGAATCAAATATGGATGCAATAAACATACAAATGCATTTTCTGATTTCTGTAATCGGTCATTGTCATTCATGGCCTTGACTCAAAAGATAAATATCACTTAAAGAAGATGCACAACAAGGAAACAAAAGCATTGTACATACAATACATGAAAAAATCTCCTTGAAAATCTCAGGAATGGATAAATACTCTACACAATGACGCAACTCTTCTAGCTGCTCTGAGTTTATTTACCATTATTAATTGCATCTTTGCATTTCATCTTTTCTAAAAAGATGACTTAATTTTCTTTAAAAAAATAGCTATATAAATAGGCATTTTGAACAAACCATGTGAACTAAAAAAGAGTTTAATTGAACGATGTAATGAATACATCTTGAAGCATAAAATAATATAATAATTTTCAAAGTTCCAATGATTTCCAAACAAGTGAAATCATTAATCAATCAATTCTAACAATAAAAAATCGGTTAAACTTACGGCCGTGTGAAACATAAAGTTTTATCTAAGTTACGGTTTAAAAGTTATTATTTAATTTATGTCATAGTTAGAACTTTTTTATTTTTCAAATATTATTTGACAGCTGTCACTTTTTGATATGATTGATTATAAGACCAACAATGGCAAATAATTTATTTATTGAGAATATATGACTACTGTTGAACAATAAATATCAACACGAAAACGAGAAAGCAGTTTATAATGAGTGATAATGCTTAATTCTTCTAACATTTATAATATCAACACGCAATTATATTCACATATCACTGTTACTTACTTTACACTGTTCCTGTGTAAATAAATGAATTTGCTTGTTAACAGTTTATGAAAAGTTTTGTGTCAATAAGATATTTGTTATGAGTTTCACTTCATTGAAAATCTACATTTCAAAAGACTCCAAATTCATTCTGGAAATGGAATTAACTCAAATTTTGTAAAATATGACCTTGAAATATAAGTGTTTGTTGTTTCGACAAGACAAAAATTTTATTTTGATTAATGAAAAAAAAAGACAGGATTACTGGTATTGATATATTTTTGTATGATTAAAATTCACTTTGGTTACTCCAAGTTTTTTTAGTTTTGATCATGCTTAATCAACTATTTATAAACTATCGAGGTTCGTTTAATTAGAAAAGATTGCTATGAACGGAATGAAACTCCTCATCTACTGCTGACTTCAATATTTACCTCCAGACACCCTTGTTGCGCTAGCCAGGAATATTCAGATGCAGTCACACTCTCAACTGAGTTTTTAACGTACTCGAGGATCCTTTCCCTGCGGTACTTGCTGACAGGTTATTTTGGATATTCTTGATTCATCGACCTGAGAAGTTAGTCCGGTCCATATCAGTCTAGTCGACTTCATATTGAGTTCACTGAATATTTATCTTCAATTTTTTCTTTCAACGAAGTTTTTTACAAAGGTTCATATTGGCCTTTCTACGAAGTTTTCTGAAAAGGTTCATATCTCGAAGACTTGGGGGAAGTCTTCGGACATTTTTGAGTAATCTTGGCACTCTCAGGCTTGAATCCGCACAACAAAATCGATTGATTATCATTGTAGATTACGAACTTAGATTTACAGTATACCCATCTTGGATATTTGACTGTCAGATAGTATAAAATACAATCCAAATGTAATGACGAAAAATGTTGAATAGAAAACTACTTTAATAGTCAACATTTGGAAAAGAACGCCAACACAATACCCATAAGTCAAAACACCTGTTACAGGGTTGTCAAATTAATATTTATTATTTTTTTAACTTTTATTTAAAAATAACTCGTAGGTAGAAGACATTGGTCCAACTAATTTCGTAACACGTATTAAAAGTGCATTAATATTCAAAAGCCAACAAATTGCTTTGAATGAACGTGTCGAATCAGTCTCATTAGCCGCAAGATATGGCCGTTTATTGCACCTCCGCCGTGGCATTACATTGGGTGCATCCATTTCAATTTATTATCGATTTATTCAAATTGGATTTCAACATCGGCCCAACACAAAACATCCGCACCGGTCGGATTAAAGTCTGAACACAATACATTAGGTGTGCGTTTGCCTTAATTGGTAAATAAATACTTTTCGTGGTCGATTCTTCAAAGGGGAAGAGACGGAGTGCAATGTGTTGCAATTCTTACTTTCAATTGTTCGATTTGAATTCAGTACTTGAGGAAATTGAAATGAACTTAATAATGCTCTTAATATTTATAAACTTTTTTACATTCACAATTAGAATATTTGTTATTTTTGTTAGTCACTTACTAAAGGAAGAGGATTTTACAAACTGCGTCGACTTTTTATTTTAACTGATTAATCATCTAATGTAATGTTGATCTTAATGTTTGTTGCCATTTTACATTTGTTTTCATGTTTGTTAACTTAAGATCTTTTGACCATATAATAAATAAAGATATATAGTTGGCGGCTGTGGTCTTATGCTTAGCATTCACTTTAAGCAAGCGAATGTCACAGGTTCGATTGTTGGCGGATTAACTTTCGGACTGATTTTTTTCTAAGAGTAAAATACATGTGAACTTGTGTTTTTCGATAGTTCGTAAACTTCTGAGCAAATTTTTTTTGTGAGCAATTTTTTTGAGGTGCCGTCTTATATCGGAGATTGACCCCCATCATGGTAATGTTTATTCTATTTACTGCAGTCCGTACCAACTCCCTCAAGTTCTCAAGTCAAGAGATGTGGTGTCATCCCCTACATCGTTTGTCATTTATTTTTCCCTAGATGATCAGTTGTGAAATGACTATTTTAAAGAAGTTATCGATCCTTATAACATACATATGAGATTATACTTGTAAAACATATTTGTAACACAGTATGCCCAGGGAATCTTGAGGATACGTCTGTACATTCACATCTCCAAAGTCACGATCCTACGTGATATGCCCTTACTCATTGTCTACGCTTCCATCCTAGAGATGAGAGTTAAGAAGATGTAGCAACGAAACAGACGCATTCTCGATTTTAAGCTCAGGTTTCGGTTTATAAAGAGAGACTTCATTTTAATGAAAGCACTTCTCGCTTTATCTATCCTCGCTTTTATAGAGCTATTAAGAGGCACACAAATAAGTGCTTTTTTTTAAAATTATGTCTAAATAAACTTCGATCTCCTTGTCATCGAACATAGGGTTAGGTCTACTAAAAATGTGTGCTTATTCAAGTGTTATAGCTTTCACAATATAAATCAATACACACACAGTCGTCTTTCACCCATAGGATGACTGACAATAATAATCAGTTATAAATTGTCTATTACCATAATTATCAATCGTATCTTGGAAAATCTAAAAATCTTCTTAACATCAAATATTGAATTGCCGATGCCAGCAGTCTGGTGAAAAGTATACTTGTAATTTATCACTACCATCCCGATTTGTAACATGCTTAGAAAAATGATTCCAATAACTTATTAAACGTTTAGGTTATGATTCGTACATACTTTACATAATCAAATAAAAATACAAATAATCAAACAGTATTTATTTGGTTCGTAAGTCAAGGTTATTTTGAACTGCGGGATACCATTTTATTACAGTAAAAAAAATATTACAGCTACAGTACAATTAATCAACATTAAATGCTATTTCTTTTAAGTTTTACTGTCTTGAGCTTTACTTTTTTATTCTATTTTTAATGAATTAAGTTTGGCTAGATTAAATTTATTATTCTCATACGATTACTTGTGCAAAGTGTCCATTCTTATAATAACTTGATTGAATTATACACATTGATATCATACAAACATTGCGTCGCACCCTGTTCCTTGTAGGACAGACTGAGATAATGTATTTCTACACTCTTCTATTCTCAAGCCTACTTATTTCTCATCCTCAACATGCGTGCGTCTTGTTCGTTCATTCGTCATGCACTTCAGATAAAAAAACAAAAATGACAGGTACAGTGATAACATTATAATACGAGAAATCATTTCAAAACATTTTGATGACCTTAATAAAAAATATATAAAATAACACTTAAATTTATTGCCCATGATACGATGATTTCCCTATATTGACTCAAATTCATTTAAAACAAAAACTTGAAACCATTTGCTATTTTCCTCCCCCAATTATAGCTTTAAAAGTAAAATTCTTATTTTTATTCCGTTCAAATCAAGAACCGGCATTAAAATACAAACCACTTCATTTCCATTATCTGGGAAACAAAATTGTATGTTATATTCTCATTGCATACTCTATGCATGCATAGATCAATATATGTATATTTTTAGTGATCCGCTGCCTAAAGTAACGTTAAAAATTTAAATTACAAGTGTCGGAGTCAATTAGTATTCAAATATTTCCTGAGGTCGATTTTGGTATTGATGAATGCAATTTCGTCACAACAACAAAACTGGAAGCATTAAGGTGTAAATTGGCTGACCAAAACAGCAATCTTCTTCTCACTTTCCGTACTGGAATAAATCATTATAATACGTCAAATTAGAGGTCTAACGTTCAATAACTCAAACCACATAAACACATGGATCTCAAAGTCGGGTGACTACAAATTATTTAGGTGTTATAAAAATATTATGCTTTTTTACTTTTTTGATATAAAGTACAACTTGGCGGGCTTGTATTTTTAGATAAAAAGAAACTAGTGTCTGTTTTGATATTACGCTTTTCAAAGGAAAAAATCAAAGAATTCGGTGCCCGTAATGGTAACGTAATTATTTCTATCAATCTCAACTTTTGGCCAAAATTATAATATTTTTAAATGTTTTTCGATGTTGATATGTTTAGTTGACTTAAATGATGTGCAGCTTTTTTGGCATCATTTTGAGAACGAAATATGCAACGTCTCCAAAACGTCAGCAATTATTTAAGCCAACTTTACTTGGTAACAACTCCAAAAACATTTTATATTATTGGTAAACACTCATGAAAATCTTCAAATATATCAGAATATTTGAGTTTATATTGTAGTATCACGAAACCAAATCTCTCAAATTTAACGGATTTTCCATTTAGTAAGAAACGATAGTTACTTATATATTTTTTCAAAATAATATACTTAAAATACTTTATTTATGATGTTATTACTGCGTTTAGAGGAAAAAATATTTAACTCTTTAAACCTAAATAAGTTTATAGGAAATCTAAGAAACGCTCTACGATTTTTGATTAACGACAGAAAAGTGGTTTAAACGAAGTTATTGTATCAATGAATTTTGGCTTCAAATTTGTATTAGAATATCGAATGATAAATTAATATATTCCACTAATTACATAACTTCCCACGACCCATATTTCAAGATAGAATATGAAACACGTTTAGTGGCTATTAAGTGGAATTATTATAGTGTGCGTTTTGTTATAGTCGAGAAAGATCTGAACTGTAATACACACTCTTTACATGTCACTAATATTAAGTGTCACTTATCATAGGCAAAGTGAGCGACGAGTATAGTGCACCGCAGGGTTGATGATGCAACTTGGCTGAAACATATTGAACCTATATATTTTCACTCTTTTTTCTAGCTTTCTAACTAATTTACTAAAAGTTTTGCTCGCACAAGCCGAATTTAGTGTTCGAAAAAACTTAAATTTGGAAGATCATCAACACCTACGATAGAATAAATATATTTTAACGGTCAAATTTTTTAAGAAGCAAATAACAAGTATACAAAACAAAATTCGAATGAAAATAACTGTCAGGCAAAATTTAAAATACATAAAATTCACAACAAACACATATATTATATTGTACAAAGCAGAATAAAAAATGACACATTAAACGAGTACACCAAAAATAAAAATTAAAAATACGCTTTTTAATAAAAAAAAACTGCTTTAAATTAAAAATCGACCCAGAAACCGAAGTCAAGGGCAGAATTGAATCATCTCGTGCGGCTTTTAATAAAATGAGAAGCGTATTCTGCGATGATAATCTAAACTTGAAACTTCGACAACGGTTAGTTAAATGCTACGTTTGGTCAGTATTATTGCATGGAGTGGAATCATGGACCCTCAAAGTTAGTAGTATGAACCGACTGGAAACATTCGAAATGTGGATGCACCGGAGAATGCTACGGATACCCTGGACGGATATGGTCAGCAAGAGTGAGAATTTTGTATTAGCGGAGAGTGAGAATTTTGTACAGCGTATGACAAGTGAATGTACGTGAAATGTGAACGAAAAGACCTGACAATGAATATTCGAACAAGTTGAAGATTTTTGCTTTTTGTAAAGTATAATATTTTCTCAGACGACGAAAAGGTGGAACGAGATATTTAATTAAGATTATAAAAACTATTTTTAAAAACTAAAGGTGTATTCACTTTATAATATCAACACACTTAATACCTACTATAAGGTTATTAATGCATCTAAAGGATGAAATTTATATATTTTTTATAACTTGTATTTACCTAAACTCACAAAAATCTTAAAAACGCTCTTAGATTTTAGTTTTGTGCCAGTTCAGTCAAATTATTATACTCGTAGTTTGCACTTTGTACGAATATATAGTCCGATTCGATCTGAAGCCTAAAATACACTCTAGCCAATGATCTCGTCACTCTTCACTAAACTCATGTGTTATCATAGGCCAAGTGTAGCAGCGAGTAATGCGCTACAGGGTGGATGATGTCATTCAGTAGAAAATATTGTACCACGGCCTTTCCATTCTACAATCTGAAAGAGGTACTTGATAAAATAAGTAATAAATCGTAAAATTTACAAAAAATGCGAATCACAGTTTACTCTACAACCAATATATTATTTCATATTTCATCATTTCATATAAAATATTTACAACAGAGAAATGATTTATATTTTTCGAGTAACACTGTACGAAGGTGCAGTTCGTTGCTGTCACTATTACATCATAATTAGTACGAAATCAAAACTCGTTTTATTTTATGGACTCTTCTCCCTAACGCACGGAGACAGGTGGGTTGGGGGCCCAATGATTGATACGGTTATTTTCAATGTGATTTATTTTGGGAATGTGTATCTGCAACCGATATAACTGTATACGTACTAGAACGTACTTCCCATTTTCCTATATTACGTAATATTAAAACATTTCAAAGAATCGTTTTAACTAAGAAATAATAATTTATTCGTATGATAGGTACCGTTCAACACATCCGTATCGATGATTCGGATTTATTGAAGAGCATGGTCTGGAGGCAACAGAATATTCGGTCTCATTCATCAAGTCTTAGAGCGTACAGCAACTTGGATGTGTGAGGAACTCGCGATTCATCATCGCACATATTGGCAATACTACCCTGCACGTAGAAACGTTTATCGGAAATTAAACCCAAATACGAATAATTATTAAGGATGAATGTGAGCTAAAAACTAATCTGTTAACTACGGTAAAAAGTACATGTTGGGGTGATATTGTATTTTGGTCGGATGTGAGACGAAATACTTACTAAACAAATTTACAATGCAAGCATTAGTGGGAGTCGTGGTAAAGGACGACCGAGAAAGGTATGGTAGGACCAAGTTTATGAATTTTGGAAAGATGAAAGGGTAAGGAGTAAGTGAAATAGAAACTGTATAAGAAGATGTATGAATGTGGGGGAGGTGAAAGAAGTACATTGTCATAGGAAAAGCTCAGTCCTCTCCGTATACTCCAATAGTGAGATTATGTAATACTATGTGTATGTGTGATGAATAATAAAAATAGTAATTCATCATTGTATTATTTTATATTTTTTTAACAAAACATCAGAATTTAATGAATCAATTTGGATTTTTACCATTTTGGATTTTTTCATTATAATCATTATGAATAACTAATATACATATTTTGAATCAACCTACTTTATTTGAGTTGGGTCTGTTTCGAATAATTACATTAAAAAAAGGAAAAATAGCTACATTTAAAAAAAAATACAAATTAGTATTTTACTACACTTTGTTTTACCCGAACGAGTGGCACTGCACACTTTGCTTAACATACTTTTACCCGAACGAGTGGCACTGCACACTTTGCTTAACATACTTTTACCCGAACGAGTGGCACTGCACACTTTGCTTAACATACTTTTACCCGAACGAGTGGCACTGCACACTTTGCTTAACATACTTTTACCCGAACGAGTGGCACTGCACACTTTGCTTAACATACTTTTACCCGAACGAGTGGCACTGCACACTTTGCTTAACATACTTTTAAATGTTCTGTTTTCTTTGTATTTTGACTTTTGTTTCCTCTTTCTCCATTCTGACATTATCTGGTTTTTAAAGAAGTTTTTTATTGTCATATCTAAGTGTGATTTTTTATGTGTAATTTTCTATGAAAACTTGACAGGTCTTGATGAAATTATGGATAATAATTATAATGTACGTGTATGTACTAAATAAATAGTTTCCTTATATACCATAAATAACCTTTCTAATAAACCATAAAGTTTGTACATACGTATGAAAAATCCAATGAACGTAAAAAAATAATACTAAATAATAAAAATTAAAAAAAAAAACATTTATGAGAAGTAAGAAAGAATCTAAATTTTTTTTTTCAAATAAATCAACTGTCCTCTATACCAGTGTTCCCCAACCGGTGGTCCGCGGCCCGGTGCCGGGCCGCAGAGACTTTCCGCCGGGCCGCAAACAGTATGCCAAATTTCAAGAAATTCGCCATGCAAGAATATTAAATATAGGATTTTCATCCATGTCCTCAATAAAATCGAAACAAAGGAATATACTGGACGTGAATGCAGCACTTCGTCTAACAGAGACAGCACTGCAGCCAAGAATATCCAATATATTAGCAAAGATGCAACAGCAGGTTTCGCATTAGTTTGTTGCAAAAACCCCATTGTTTTTGTTAAATTTTAATTTTATCAGACAATGTTACAATTAAAATTGTTTAACTGTTATATGTATATTTGTCAATTTTAGTTACATATGTCCACCTGTCACAATATAAGATTAAAAAAATATTAAATAAAAAAAACATTTTTATTTCAGTATTAGTGGTCCGCGAAATTTTTTTCCTTTTTTTACCGGTCCACAGGTCTAAAAAGGTTGGGGAACACTGCTCTATACATTAACGTCTAGCTAGAGGAGTTTGGAGAATAGACCATATTTTATTCACATTCTTTGCTTTATAGATGAAAGCATTACGGATCACTTCATTGGTGGTACAAAAATTGATATAGAAAAAAATTTATTCAAAAACAAATTCAGAATAAATGACAGAAATTTAATTATAGGAAAATATTAAAATTAAAAAATAAAATATTTTAAAGCGAAACTAATTTTGTATCAAACCCAGGGAGTGAGATTGTTTAACTTGTATACTTACCATTATACAACTGAAGAAGATTTGTCTGAAAAAAATACGCCTATTTCTTAATAATTATATTTGTTCCTAAAACTAGTGTGGAACTTGATATGGTAAAACATCGCTGATAATTACGAAGAAATATCGCTTGATCAGCAGTAAATATTAACGAAACGAACAATATTCTTATCGATAAAATATGAAACACAATTTCTTCATAGAACAACCTCAACGTAGTATGTTTTTTATTACTCCAATTTGTTTTATAACTAAAAACTCCAAACAATATGTATGACGCTATGATTAATACTGACGTATAAAATTGTATACGGATATCATTGATAATTTCAAGTTTTAAAAATGTGGATTTAAAAGCTATTTTATTATTATAGTTAAGTAAATATTAACGCAAGGAAAAATATTCTTCTACGTAAAATATGTGACGTTATTTCTTCAGAAAATTACCTCGATTAGGTAAGTTTTTTTATTATTCCAATTTGTTTTTTTAACTAAATATTCCAATGAAGACGTATGACCCTTTAATAAATAATTACATATAAAATTGCGTTAGGATAGCATTGCATAAATTAATAAGCTATTAAAAAATATACGATATCAAGTATGGTGTATGCATATCGTCAAGCCGTTTCCCTGACGAGGTAAGCAGAAAGGAGCGAGCGCAAGACTTTCCTATTACAACACTCATCTGTCGTATCTCATACAACCATAGACATTCTCATACATATTTATACTCCTTTTAAAATATCCTCACACTCAATCCAACTTCCATAATTTCCTTGGTATTCTTCTTCCACTCACATTTGCACTATATATTTGTGTCGTCAGTATTTCTTCATTCATTCGCTCTACATGTTCAAACCATCTCAGAGAAATCTTCTTGATCTTACTTAATACATCAGCCTTAAATTCACATTCATCACTAATCCCTTCATTCCGTATTGTCATGATGTGTATTATTTTCAGTACACGCATTTCTACAGAATTTATTTCACTTCTTTCAGTCTTCTTCCACATCCACGTTTCACAGTCATATACCGAAGTTGGCACTGTTGTGGAAATTAACACTGTTGTGGATTATCAATCATCATCAAAGATTCAAAATACTGCCCGGTTCGAGTATACCATATATGTTTTAGTGCCCTTTGACTTTGTTTCCTATCGTTACTGAGAATACTTGGGGTGACAATGTATGACCGAATACGGAATGAAGTGATGAGGGGTACATGTGAACTTAAAGCTGATATATTTAGTACGTTGAAGAAAGGTACTCTGAGATGGTTTGGACACATGGATAAGAAAGTATGGTGTTGTGTTTTTTTCTGCCAATCTCGGTAGAAAGGCGGCATGATGATATGCATCTATGTATAAACCTATACTCTTTTTTTATTTAAAGAGGGCTCAACTCTCAATTATTTTAAATATAAATATGGCGAAGTACTGTAATGTAACTTTTACAGGAGATCAAAAATATTATATTTTATTTTAAAACATATCCCAACATTGTTTATTTGTTGTATATGTTTTTGTTACAAATGTTTTAATTTTACTGTCACTAGTAGGTTGAAAACTTTATTTTTTTTAATATCCATACTATGAAGCATGGACCATGTAATAATACGGTTAGTTTCAAAACAAGAATTTTTTTAAATCTCGAAACAATGATAAGCTCTTTCATATTTATAGTTATCTGTTATTCAACAATCATACAGTTATGAAATATTATTTTTTCTTCTACGCAGTGATTTTTTTATGAACACTTGAGTGAAGAAAATGAACTCATGACAATAAACTGTAGTCATTCCCTTGAACTTGAAAACAATGACTCCACCACGGTTGATACCTTTCAATTAGACATCCCCACAATAGGGCATCTCAACATTTTTTCCGTTGATAAATTATGAAAATTACATAAAAAAGCACTCTTTAAAAATACGTGTTTTAAACGTATGAAATTATTAAATTTATTTATTGTTCATGTTTACAATACATTTGTGACGAGAGTTGAATAAAATATAATTTTTAATTTGATGTTTTGAAAAATAAAACCACTTTTAAATAGCCGCTTAAAATATTTTTTGTTTCGCTACTTTGAAAGTAATATTTAAGAAAGAGTTTTTATAACGTTATTGTTGTTGCTTCTGTTATATCAAGTTTTGAATTTTTAAAATCAATCGACGAATAATCTTTAGATATTTTTAATGTATTGTTTTAGTGAAGAGAATAAATTATTAAAAATTGACTAAGTATACAAGTCAGAACTGGAAGGTGTGCGTGGAAGAGGTAGCCCGAGGAAAATGTGACTGGACCAAACTAATCAGATTTTAAAATAAGGTAAATTGAGAAGTATGAATAATAGAAGATTGTGTATGACGAGATGTATAATTGTGGAGGAGATAGTTGTGTGCTTGGAAAGAAAAGTTTGGGGATCTGTTCTCTTTGCCTACCCCGAAAGGGAGCCAGCGTGATGATACATGTACTCCTACAAATGTATGTATTGTTTGTCACAACTCGAATAATTAAATCCTTGATTTGCCTTCAAATTTAAGTTCAATATTAAATCTAAAATAATCCACTCGTTCTAATAAATCCTGCTTGTCGAACCCTACCGTACTTGTATTGACTCGGAGTATGAATAATAATAACAATAAAATGACAATTTATATAGCACCATTTAAACAGCATAGTTTCCTCAATGTCACCCTAACTCAATAATTGAACACTCTTTATTGAAAGATTATAAATATTCCAAGAAAAATAAATAAGTTTAAATAAACATATTTGGTAAGAAAACCACAGAAAACTTACCAAAAGAAGGCGAATTAAAAATTGATCTTTGCAGATCTTCTGATATATGATTGAAACTCATTGGGCTATAATAGGGGTTATCTTCAAGTACTTCCTAAAATTGCACACGTCACCATATATCTAATAAATTAGAGGTAGACAATTTCACACCAAGAGACAACAACGGCAAGTCTTTTACAATATTCCGTACTATTGGATCGATTCGGAACAATAAATTTATTTGAAGAAGATGAGATCGACTTCAAAGTTTTACTCCGCTCCGAAAACAACAACTGTCAGATACAAATTCATAAGATCTAATGGAGACATTATTAAAGGACTTGAATACAAAGAGATAATGTTTGAAAATGAAGAAGAATATATTTTAAACCAAGACACTCAAAGTGATGGTAACTGTTGAGGACAGCTGCCCAACAAACTGGTGATCACTCGCCGAAATGAAAAGAATGCTAACAAAAAGGTGAAGTGCTGCATTGCAGGAATGAGCCGTGCTCAAGAGGCGTGACATTACGGTAAGGCAACCAGCAGAGTGCAACCGAAGAAGTTCACTTATTCGGGCGACATCCGCCCAGTTCCGATGAGTGAATTCTAAATTTCTTCATCTGTTTTAATGACGACCTTCGGATAATTTTTTTCGCAAAGAGGGGAATAGTAGGCATTCAAGTGACGTAGTTTTTTTTTTCAATTTATACTTCTGCGGCCATGTTGATAGGACACTTAACTTACACCCAAGGGTTTCGGATTTGATTACCGATGCAATTAGATAAAAAGTATCCTAGTCTCATAAATGAGTTTTTATTTATTTAATGATTTTTTTAAAATTTTATTTATCATACACGAGACAAGACCTGTAAATACACAATTTGCGAAAAAACAACAGGTAATTTAATTTGAATACACTATTTTAATGGATCTGAGCCTTTCAGTTGTCGTATCCCCAGTAAACTTTTGCCTGTATATTACTGAGGAATGTTAACATAGTAACAATACGCTTAACATACATATGCTAGTGTGAGCACTTCTTCACGTGCTTCGATTCCCGTTGGTGCTGGAGAAAAGATATAAAAAAGTTCCCAATCTGGTAAAAGAGTCCGTATTGTAACAATACGTATATGCGCTAGACATGTGCTAATGTGGTTATCTCTTCACATGCAAGTTAGTATTACCAACCCATAAAGCTAAATTTATTATTATTATAACGGGCCACATATAATTTTAGTTGATATTTTATATTTGTATTCTGAATCTCCTCAAAGATAGAGGACGAGATTTAGAATAGATTAAGCGCAGCTTCCCGGACATTTCGAATGCTTAGTGGGCTAGTGTTTGATAATCACGATCTATCACTGAAAACCAAAACGGCAGTCTATAAAGCTGTAATTATACCATCCGTGATATATGGATGCGATTCGTGTGTTTCCTAGAGATGACAAATTAGGGCACTCAAAAAATTGTACTAATATGCAAATAATGAAAATTTTATGATACCATAGAGTATCAAATGATGAAGTTGATTCTGGTGTCGCGTGCTCATCTCCGTTGGTCTGGAACTTAAATCACATGTCTGACAACATACTTAAGAACTATCTTCTGTGATGGGCTGGCGGAAGGTAGAAGAAACCACGGTGAGCAGCGCAAGATATATAAGGACGCGCTGTATGAGACACTTAAAAATATTAATGCCAGCACAACTAGGAGAAAACAGCACGAGATTATTATCAAAGACCCAAAAGAGAAAGAAGACGCAGGCTAGCTGCAAGTACTGAATCTCCTTCTTGCCCTATGTGTAACACAAACTGACTTACATAGTCTTCTCCGATGGCACCAACGTCAAGTACCCTAATAACCCACTTTTTTGTTGCGCCTTCTATTATACTCGTCACGGGTACTGGGCATTACAATATTATTTCAGTATTTCAATACGAACAATAACGACCCACGAGTTCCGTGCCTACTTCAATGGTTCTAATCCCGAAGTCCCAATTAATGGGACCGAATATAAAGTTATTTCCCGGCAATGCTCTTTAATTTGACCAAATTACCAGTTCGAATATGTTAAAAGGTACCATGCAAAATAATGATTTCATATTTTTTTCTAATTTAAACATTTTTTTTGTACGGTGGGCTCACTACTTTTTAAAAAATGGGCTTTTAAGCAGCAGGGAAAACCTCTGACCTCATTTAGAGATTTACTATTGAGTTTTTCTCTGAAACAAATTTATTGAACAACAACATGACTTGAAGTATTTACAGTTCTAGTTCCCAAAACTCTCTCAAATATTAATGAATGAATATGATCTAGTTATCTCCATGTAGATGATATTTTTTAAGAAAGTTTATTTTTTTTATCAGTTTGGTTCCTGTGACTATAATCAAGCTGTTCCAGGGATGGCGCGAAAGCATTCGATATTTCTGTCACAGAAAAGTTCAGGATGAATAATTGCAAGAGGGAGTGAATTTCAGCAAACAGTTTTAGAAAAAATCGCACTAATAAATGAATTTGTAAGAATAAAAAGATCGTGTGAAGAACTTAAAAGAGTGTGGTGGACATATTATAATTATAAGCAGGGGGAGTCTGTTATGTAAAGAAAAAATAGGGTAAAAGGGGGAAGTGTGGTTGAACTAAGATTATACTACAATTTCATTATATCATATACAGTACAGCCTTATTGTCATGTGGTAATCACTTCCATCTCACCAGAAATATGTTAAAAAGGTTAAAACCAGTACCAACGGGCTGGAAGATAGGTGTCTCATCAACTTGGCCACGGACGTCAACAAATAAATATTCTATGGAGATAGTTAAACAAAAAATAGAAACAGAAAAGAAGAGTTGATATCTTAGAGAAGCATTAATATATGTAATATTAAGAAACAATATTAATGCAAAAGGAAGACATAAACACCAATTTGGAAAAAGAAAAATAAATTAATGAAGATGCATAAAGAAACTTTAAACAATGTAGGTATTTTGCAGGGCACTAAATATACTTTACGGAAAAAATATTATGTGAGGTATGGGAGGAATTAATGTCAAAAGTGTTATTAACCTAAAACCAGATGAAAATAATATTTTTTTGAAATATTTGTAAATGATAAATTTTTTTTAAAGAATAGATATGACCGAAGGCATAGGTATCCTTATACCCTCGAATACTAGGCGGAAGAAGTGCCTGTTTCGTTCGAGGGGAGTAGCACAGTGCGGTGTTCGAACCGATGACCTTCCGTACGGAAGTCCAGCGCGTTACCGCGCGGCCATGCACCTCAATTAATTAAGGATCATACAAGTTAAATAAACGTATGGGGGGGAGGGGGGGGGGTTATAGTTACTAAAATGTATGAAACAGCAAAAAAAGATAGTCTATAACGATCACACAGCCACTGATATGGCGAATGAGATGGTGAGAGATTAAATAGATCGTCGATATACGCCTAAATTCTGGAGATGGATAGTTAGAGTTCCCTTTAACCAAAGTACATTTCAGAAACTAAACATGATCTCCGTGGCGTAGTTGAAAAGACACCCTCCATGGCCTAATTGGTAAGATACCTGTCTCCCAGCCCGGAGGTTGCGGATTCAAATCCCAGTGGAAACCAATTTTTGTTAAAAAAATTCCTTTTTTTTTCACTTAAGGCCTCTTAAACATCTTTCTCGTTGGTTGGAAGATATTGCTACATAGCAATAAGCACGTCAAGTTGTACTGTATGTGTATACAACGAAAGTGGAATAAAATACAATACATGATGCAACAACTTCATCCAAACAATAATAACGAACGTACAGAGTAGTTGACGCAAGCCTGATACGATGTATTCTACATACATAACATATACACATCCCATTCACCCTGCCCCTAACCCATGTTTATCATAAACTGACCGCCTAATTTAATTTAATGTACAAGTATGCCCTCATTGGATCTCGTTAGAACACGTCTGTTGTTAATCATCAGTGTTGACTTACTGCGAATTGAATCAGTACTTATTTCCAATTCTACTTCTAAGGTGCGCAAATATTTAATTCTTAGAATCACTGGAGTATAGACAACGTTATTGCATAACCCTGTATCCGTCGTACCTCGGCAATGACTTTGCTCTCGTTGGAGAGAAAGAGAAGGGAACACCAGCCGCATACCTCCGTCCCACCTGCACAGGCGCTTGACACAGCCACGACGCACGCTGAGCCAAAAATGATTATCCTGTTGGCATAAAACCAATTGATAAAATTATTACAAAATGGTTAATTATTTAATTTAAAAGTTTCAATCAATTGATAAAATTGTTTAAAAATGGTTTAATTAATTTTAAAATTTCTGTAATTAATCATAATGGTGTTGATCTGCCAATTAGTTTTTTTATTGTGAAAAAAATCAATAAACTAACATACCTTATTACGAAGATAGTATGTAATCTCTAGCTTAAATATTTAGAATTTTCGAACTTGGGACATATTTCGAAATATATGTAAAGGTTATACTTGTAATGAGATTTAGTTATTTGATGTATTCAGTAGCAATCGATTTATTCAATAGCGATTGTCAAATGTTCCCAAACGTATGTTTTGTCATGTTTTACTTCTAAACTTTTTTCCCAAAAATATAGTGTATATAAACATATGGAGGGGGCCTTTTAAAAATAGATGATAAGCTTGTTATCTCCAAGAAAAGAAAGTTTACAATATTCAATTAAATAGTTTTTAATGAAGGAAATGTAATAATTCAATGAAATCGAATGAGTTCAATGCGAAGAAGTAGACATGTGAAAAGGCAAAAAATATGTGTCGCAAAAGAAAAGTCTTGCGTTCTATCCTATATGTCTATCCCAACATGGAAATGACGCGATAATGCATATTTTAAAATTTTAAATCAGAACTATATTTTAATGGTTTATATTTATAAACCTGTGTTTTCAAGTCAATGTGCTCTACAAAGCGCCGTCGAAGCCCGAACAGGTAGCGTGTTCTCGTTCGCTGACGTTCGGAACTTGAACTTGGCCCCGAATCGAACCGAGCGAGGAAAGCTATGTAGCTTGCGTTGCATAATTTGCTCTGAATCGGTACAAGGTTCTGAAAATGTTTTTTTGCAAAATCAACTGAATTTAAGGGTAGATGCACATTGAAGCAAATGTGTATAATTTACAAGAAATATTTGTTGATTATTAAAAAAAAAGATTATTCTAAGGTTTGCAAAACACAACAGATTTTTTTTGGAAATGAACTTGTAGTTTTTGTAAATACACCTTTTCCAATGGTCCAATTTTTTAATGAAAAACATTGTACAAATTAAGATTAACACATACATACATACCATCACGCCATTTCCCTCTTGGGGTAGGCAGAAAGGATGGACCACCTAACTTTCATATCGCGACATAATTCCTTCGCCTCCTTCATATCCATATATCTTTACATACCGTTCGTTCTATTTAACTTATATTTTCTTCTTTTAAATTTTATTCAGTTTGTCCAATCAAACTTTTCTCGGTCGTTCTCTACCACTACTTCCACTTATGCTTGTATTGTATTACACTTTCGTTGTATAAAGTACAACCTTATTGCCATGTTTCAAAGGCGGGCTTATTACCATGTGGCAATCTCTTCCAATTATATATTACGTACTCTTTTTCATTCTACTTGATATCTCACTTTTTAACTCACATTCATCCTTAATAGTTACTCTGTTTACTGTCATTCATCGACACACCATGTATTATTCACTCATTTATTCGTTTTTTTTTTCATTTGTTTTCTACGTCCACAATCGGATTAACATATCAAGTACAAAATGTTACAAATTTTAAAAGTAACTCAACATTTAATTCAAATCATATTGAGTTCTCAACCTCTGAAAACCTTACATTTTAGGGAACATTTAACTGATTTTTAAATTCAACAGTAAGCATTTCATAACAATACGATTATGTGAGAAAATTATGAAATTTAAGAAGAATTCTCCGTGTAATTTCCGCAAAACAAACTACATGCATTCATGTTGCACATTAATTTGCCATCAATCAATCTCTGGAAATGTAGAATTTGCTATTTATTTCTTACACAATTACATCTAAATTTCACGGCAAATATGAGGATGTGCTGACCGCATTTTCACATGAAAATATTTTGCGCTAAAGAGGTCACTGATTTGGCATTTACTGTAATAACAATAAAAGATTATTTTTTACACTAATTCAATGCCAAGATATTACAAATATGGAAGCAAAAGTTTAAAGTAAATTTAAATAACAATTTCCGGATTGAAAAACAATATTCAATGAGGTTATCTTTTTGTGGGAAAATTAAAAAAAATATATCAATGAAAATGTTCAAAAAACGTTCACTCTCAATATTTCTAAACATGACATACGCAAATACGACTGCTACATGCGTTCTAAAAACCGCACGCAATTTTTCAAATTACATGTGAATTCATTAATTCGTTCATATAGTATTACGCAAACAATGCGAATTAATTGTTGAAGAGAATGACCGAGAGATAGTATTGTGTTTGGCCCCAGTAATCAAACTTTCAGGTAAAGTACCACAGAAGGAGGCATGTAACACACAGTTTGCCATCGTATTGTATTGTATTAATGAAGGAAATCAGGAAATAATCACCCGAGATGACTAGGACATAGTTATGCGGATCTTTAGGGTGAGGCTATAGACGTGTATAAAAAATGATGGTCGGCATTTGATTGATTTAAAAGAAAGCAAAAAGAATGTAGATATTGTTTTGTTAGATAATAAAATATTTTTTTTGGAACATATATATTTTTTTACATTTTAAAACAATGCGTTATTCCTGTCGCAAACTGTATGAACATTTTGTAAATGCATTTATGTATATTTTACCTTTAATAAATTATTATATTTACTCATTTATAAAATATTATAAATTCTTTTTAGAGGTGTTGTTGACGTAGGATGCTAAAAGTTCCTTAGGCCGCCAGAAGAACGAACATCTATCTCCATACTCCTCAAGGAGTTAAATGTGACTTATACGACTGTCCAACATATGCTTATAATATTTTTCAATTTGCCCGACATGTTTCCAGACGAAAGTCAGATAACCTGGAAAATTGATGGACGTAGAAAGTATACCAGAAAGAAGTGGCAGGGATAGAATGTTAACAAAATGAAGTGATCAGGGGAAGGGAATTACTGGAGGACCTGATGGTGAAGTGACCAAGATAAGTGGAGACGTATCGATGCAGCCTGTATCACCCTGTAGATCACTACCCTCAGTAATGAGGAACGGAAGGAAATTACTGGAGGACCGTGACGGTGAAGTGACCAAGATAAGTGGAGACGTATCGATGCAGCCTGTATCACCCTGTAGATCACTACCCTCAGTAATGAGGAACGAAAGGAAATTACTGGAGGACCGTGACGGTGAAGTGACCAAGATAAGTGGAGACGTATCGATGCAGCCTGTATCACCCTGTAGATCACTACTCACAGTAATGAGGAACGAAAGACATAATGACTTGTCCCTTTAAAATGTAAGTTATTTTACTAAAACATTATTACAAAAAAAATGGTTTCGTATTTTTCTGGTTTATAATTTGGAGTGAACAACAATCTAAGATTTCCTCATACTGCGTGAAATTTTCAATTTTATTTTCAAGCATGAATTGTCCATCCAATCTTGCGATGGCAAAATCTTTTCGACTTTCGTTCACTCGACTTTGGATCTGGTTCAAACATATGTACGAGTATTTCAAATTTATCGACATTTGAAAAAAACTAAAGAAGCATTATTGATCTCAATTTCAAAGCATTCTTCGTCTCCAGCTCGTTTACAAATATCCCCCTTCTCGCTTTTTTATTTATATTTTAATTTAATCCTTTTTACTTTTACTCAAATATTATTTTCGTGTACTAAGTTTAGGATATTGTCTTTAATACAGGTAAAAGTTGTGAAAAAATGAGTAATTGGAGGAAAGATATCAAAGTAATAAATCATCCACATATATTTATTTACATGAGTGTTAAATAAAGAGATGTTATGAAAAAAACATTAAAAGAATACAAAGCTGATGCCCTACAATAATTTAAAGAAGGAAGATTTCTTCTATTCAGTCGTATAATTTTCTCCATTGCCGATTCCCGAATATAAAATAATAGTAATTTCCAATGCCACACAGATACATCTGTAAAAGCATTTAATATGTATTTCCCTTTCACTGGTGTAGAAAGAGAAGACTTCTTTCACCTGTACTGAAAGAAAAGACAAAGAAAGGAAAAATTATCTCCACAGTCTGATTAAGATCAGACATATTCAGGGCCATCCCATCTATATGCGCAATATGTGTGATGCACACAAGCAGCCTACGTAAGGAGCGGCCAAAAACTTAGTTATATATATACGAGTATTACATAAAAAATGTATTTATATGCTTTTCTTATCTGATAGATTCAATGAATTCCAAATATCTTGAAAATGACTTTTTGTAACTATTGATTAATTAAATTTTCTTCTAATTAATTTCGTATGATACTCTTTAACACATCTGATTTGGTGACATGGACATATTAAAGAAGATAGCTGGGAGACAATGTTTAAGCTTTAGGCAATGAATCGCTGGAGTAGACATGGAGGATGTGGTTCTTCATTGCATGTGTTGATAATAATACCACACGTGAAGAGACAATAAAACTGGTGCACATACTCGATGCGCGTAATGATTGTTACTTGACAAACTTTTTTTGTGGAATGGAGATCATTTTTTTTTGTGTGCTATTGGGAATCGAACGCAAGCCCCCATTTGAAACTCAAGCATCTTACCAAATATACCACGCTGATTATCAATTATATCCTATAATGAAATAATAGTGTACTAAGGAGGATTATTTTACAGTCTTAAAAGAGAACTGCCAGGTATACAAAGATTTCAAATACTCGTACCACAAAACGCAATATGATTGTTATTTTTAACAGTATTTTTTTTTTATTTGTTAAATTGTTTATGAAAATTTTTTTTTTAAAAAAAGATCCTATTTTTATAAAAAGGCATATATGAAACAACTGCAGCTATTTATATTTAAAGACCCTAACGTTTTAAAAATGAAACTGCCATTTCTGATGAATAAATATTTTCGTACAAAGGCTTGAGTAATATATCAAATTTTGTAATATATCATATTCCTGTCTGATGATACTGATCTTGTTGAGATAACACTCATATTTTGACAAAAAAAAATTTAGAGCGATTCTGAGCCATCCTGCAAGCTTCTTGTAAGAACTCATTACTAATGACACTGTGAGATCACTTCGTCCGCTGCTTATCCACGCGTAATTGCACCCTTAACGACACCCACCATCAGTAGCATCTCAATGCTATCAGGCAACGCTAAATGCCAATAAAAAACTTTATTTATAAGAAATATATATGAAGATGTATTTTAAAAAAAAAATTAAAGATCACATTACATTTTTTCAAAGAACAATTATATAATACTCGTATATAGCACCGTTTAGCGAGCAAACTCTCCTTACTAATATTAAACAAATCACGTGTTGCAGCTATAGCAGCACCCAAGCACATCATGTATAACGCTTTCTTTGTATACAGTACAATCATGTGGGATTATTGCCATGTGGTTATCTCCTCCAAACAACTAAATAAATGTTAATGAGGCCTTAATTGAAAATCTGACTAAAAACATTTTTTTGAAACTGAGTTTCAGCAAGAATCGAACCCGCAACCTCCGGGCTGAAAGATAGGTGTCTTATCAACTAGGCCATGGAGGTCGTCAAAACACTTATTAATCTACATTTTATAGTTAAACTTCAACAGAATTATTATTCTCGTTAATATACTTGTAGAATTAAGACATATTTTCAAGTATTTGTTATTTCACATTCGATTATGCCTTCAGCGGTATATTTTTTAAGCACATAGGCGACACAGTTCTAAAAGGGGCCCTGAGTATGTTCACGAATGGATGCCCAACATATTGGATATGTAATAAGATACTTTTGATGTCTATATGTCGTAACATTTATAAAAATTTTGACTGCATTCGTAACTTATCAAAATAAGATGATTTTTTTACAATTTCGATAATTTATGTAAATTTGTAAATAGTTGAGTCAGATGGTTTGTAATGAACCAATTCGACGGATATATGCAAAATAAATATAAGCCAGCATATTTTTAATTTAAATAATATTGAATTATTTAACTTATGGCGGATAAGATTTGACTACCTCCGTGGCTCATTTGGTTCTTGCCTGTCTTCCAGCTCACAAGTTGCGGGTTCGATTCCAGTTGAAATCAAGATTTTTTTTCCAAAACATCTCCAGTCAGGTTTTCAATTAAGACCTCTTAACATCTCTCTGGTTCGTTGAAAGAGTTTACTACATGGTTGTAATGTGTACAATGAAAGTGTAATGCAATGCAATTATAATTATCATAGTTTTGTGACCGCTCGGTATCAACGAATGGCGAGCATTCCACCACTAAGCCGTAGAGGAACATCAAAGATTTACGAAATGGATTTTATATTTTGTTAATAGAATTTATTTGAGACATTTTAAAGTAAAGCACACAAAGGGTGAGCTTATTGCCATACGTCAATCTCTTCCAACCAACTAGACAAGGTATCTGCAGATTCGTGCCAATTGCTGGGTGCATGGGTCGGCAACCTTTTGTTGTGAGAGGGCCAAATATTTTACGCGAGGATTAGTGCGGGCCGCACTTGCACCATATGTCATTACAGTGTACCTACAATATTTGTGTACAAATACTTTAGTTTTAAAAATAAACCACTAAATATACATTTTTACGACATTTATTGTAGTTAATAAAATCAATGAGATTTTTGTGGCTGCATTTGACTTGCAAGTTTTTTTTTATATTAGCTTGCATTTTTGAAATAGAGACGCGTACTATTGCGTCTAAATGTGAATCTGATAACTGAGAACAGTGTTTGTTTTTTTCGGTAATTCAGAATTGAAAAAGTTTGCTCACAAATATATGTACTAGCAAACGTTGTAATTATTTGCTGAGCAAACCTTTTGTACTTTTGTACAAACTCCTTGTAGTTTTAAGAAGGAAAACTCCCATAGAAATCCACCAAGTTAGTTGTTTTCCTTAAAAGCCATTTTTTAGTGTGGTATCATTTTGCAAATCGCTTGGTACATTATCGATATCCACTGCGAAGGGGTTTTCGAAAATCTCCATTTTACGTGAGATCTTTTTGAAATCAGCAAAACGGTTTTCAAACTCAGTTTGAAGTTGTATTAATGAACTTTTCATTTTAGTATTTTGCCAGACAAAATTTACCCCAGCTTCTTCTACTGCTTTTTTGCAATTTGGAAAATGATCGAATTTTCTTTCATGGCGGCGAGAATCTTGCGGGCAGCACCAAGACGCCTCGCGGGCCACTGGTTGCCGACCGCTGGCTGGGTGAAAGGTTTCAACATTATTTCCAAAAAGAAAAAAGTTTCTAATATATTTAAAGCATTAAAAGACAAATGAAAAAAAAACATTTAAACCAAATATTAATTTCCCTATAAACTGGGAAAGGAGAAGGAAAGTGGGCTGGTCAAGAAAATAGGAGTTATGGAGAAATATATTTAATCATTGAAAAGAAATGAATATTTTTATGGCATTGTTTGAAGCAAGCTAACGACGGTGAGAGTCTACGGCAGCTGGTAACTGATTCCAGAATCGGTCAGAAAAGGATCACGTGAGAAGGAGGAGCTATGAACTAGAAATACCAATAGACTATTTTGCTTGAAAGTAGCACAAATCCATGGCTGGAGAAGCACTGAACATTCTCGTATATTAAGGGAGACTGGGCAGTGGCGGTACGTAACGTTCTCAATATGATTATATTTTTAGTTAGTTAGTACTTTTATTAGCACCAACACAATATTAATAATTAAATGTTGTTTGAATTATAAGACACACTGAAGATTGTGAGTTCATTATAAAAACATATGTGTAAAATCACTATTTTGTGTAAATAGTGAACTATTACACAAAGCAAGGCATATGATGAAGTGGTGTCAATATAAAGTAACAATTTTCATTTCTCTTTCTTTAATATGAAAATATCCCGTTATAAAATGTATATTCTATATTCACATCTTTACAAATACTTAGAATCCCATGTTATCCTGTACATAATTCTAACACCATCCCCTAATAACATCATACCCAAACAACTCCTCATACCACGCTCAACACCCGCATCAGTCATTCACTATAATTTCTATAAGGATACGTCTTAAAACTTTTCACTCTCCCCTCGAAGAAGAGCCACCTTAAAAAGCAAATTTCGTATCTTATTTTCAATACTTGCGAGCGAGAAAGGAAAATGAACATGTTTATTACCACTAAGATTCAAAAATGTCTTGCCTGAACAAGCTAGAGCGTGTATACACCGTGCCAGCGACAACCAATACATAGTCAGGCGACATTATACGAGTACTTAAAAATTGATGCCTCTACCTTCAGTAGAGTCGATAGAAGACATATTGTTTCGTTATATTCTGAAATATAAAAAAATAATGTCGCGCAGTTATCACGTTTCTTTCATAATGAGGGGCTTCAAAATGAACGACTTCAAAATGAGGAAATTCTTCCCCGTCGCATTACATAGTGATAGATTAAGCTTAAAAGTTTTAAAAAATTATAACCGCAGTGTTACAAAATTTTCAGAAAAAAATTTGAATATATTTAAGTGACATTTAAAAATTAATGTGTCGTTCAAAAAATGTATTGAACTACAGGATAACTTTATTGAAAAATTAATAACTTGTTTCATACTATCATCTTTTTTATGTCATTAAGCCGGAAACTTTTGGATCATATTACGTATTATTGAATATTAATTCCTGGTGAAAAAAATAATATTGGTTCATTTTTATTGATTTGAAAATACTGTGAAATTAGTTCAGCCAATACAATTTACATCACGTTTTATTTTTATATTAAGTACACATTTACTAGTTTTTTTAGTCACAGTTTTTATTATGCATAAGTATAATAATACTGTTATTGAATGCCACGATAAAAACAATAGGTCGAGTTGACAGTGTAGTCGTTTGAAATACTAGATATAAATTCCTTGTTTTTGATTGTCTCAATGAAGACATAAAGTTTTTTTAATTAATTAAAATACTTAAATAATTAATAATTTTTATTGATTTTTTTAACATTTCACTGTAGAAATCTCTAAAAAATCGCCGATTTTCCAGTGAAAATATCTTGATGGTACAATTAATTTAAAATTCCTTTATCAAACGAAGTAAATAATTTAAATACTTATGTCTCTTTATAATTGACCTTATTGGGTAAAGAGCAAAACTTAAGAAAAACTCCATTAAAAATATATTATAAGATTTGATTGAAAGCGTATAAAATGTATCAAATGGGCATATACTCGTATGTTATGTACATACATGTGCAGAAAAAAAACAAACCATAAACGATTTATTTTTGGTTTATTTGAAATATCCGGTAAGTATACCCTAATCCCGTACGTACAAAAATATCAAACTAGTTAAATAAGTATTTCATAGCTAAAATCGTTCTAAGAATACAATTTATTTTATTCCAGTCCATACAAATCAGTTGGATGTCTGTTCTTTTTTTGTTTTATTATTTGACCCTTCGTTGTATAACAATTTGGTGTATTTAATACCAGATGGCAATCTTTTCTAATCAACCATACCATAGTAAATAAATGTAGGGAAAAGGATGCAAAAAATATTCAAATTATTATTAAGTTATACAAAATTCATGAATATGATAAATAACAACAATAAAAGTCAGATATCATCAATCAAAGGAAAAAGAAAGGAATGATATAAAGGAAAGGAAAATCGAGATTGAAACACGTTATAATACTGACTTCAAATAAAAGTTTTTCAATTGTTTTTAAAACATGTCAATGATGGAGTGGCTCTTACATTAGTGGGTAACTGGTTCAAGAGTCTCGCTGCATAGACAGTAAATAACAACGTTAAAAAATAAGAGCTATGAACTGAGAAAGCCAATAAACAATATTTGCTCTTATATCAGGACAGGTAAACTATGGGATGCGTTCTTTATGCATGTTAACATATAAATGAGAAAAAAACTAGAACTAGCCTTCAGATTTTCCTAATTTGATGTTAAATTTTTAGATGCCTCATGCAAAGTCGTATTTTAAGTTATTAAAACAATGTCTGAAAGAATTAAAAAAAATAATCACAAAATAGAGAACTTTTTATTTCTTAATCACTTAAAAAAACTTCCAAGGGCGAACGAACTTTGTAAAATCTAACTTTAAATACATAATCCTACGAATTTATATTCCGTTTTCCAGAGAAATTTATATTTTATGCAAATTGGACCACTTAATGTCTTCCACGTTTCCAAAGAAGAAAATACTCTTTCTAATGATTTTAAAATATTCTTCCCTAAGATCGGATTGACCATAATGAATATACACGACGAAGAAAACAAAAAAGACTGGTTTACACTCGTAGTTAAAATAGACATAAATAATCTTTTCATAGTAGATGTTTTCTTCAGGTAATGTTATTTTCTACAAATTGAATGAAAGGAATCCGCCAACACAGTGACTCGAAAACCTAAAAAGAGATTATAAAATAAACTTTCTTGAGAGTTTTGTCTCGTTTAAAATAAGTTTGTTTGCTTTAAGAATCTTCATTATCCTTTTTTTTCAAACTATTCAATAATTTCATTTAAACATAGCATAAATATCTTTACAAAAAAATATTTTGTCAAAATCTTTCTGATGAGGATTACCCTTTTTTAAACTGTGTATAGAAATTAACAGGGAGGAATCATTAAGACAATTATGATTAATTAATTCATATGATACTCCTCGACAAATCCGAATTGATGCAGACTTTTTAAAGATCGTGGACGTAAACAATATTGGGTTTTGAAAGTCTATTATCTATTGTCTGAGTAACCTAGCCTTCAGGTTAAGAACTAATACAGTAGACGAACACTTCACGGTGGTTCATCATCATACGTGTCGGAAATACTGCCGCACGTGGACAAGGAACACACGCACACGTCTAGCGCGTGTGAGTATTGTTACCAACTCTTTAACAATAATGGTGCATTTTTATGGTTACCATCGTAAATTAAACCCGAATTCCTCGGGTAGAAGACCAGCGTCTTACCAACGAAGGTCGTTGATGAGCATAATACTGAGCCATCTGTTTACGAAACTTGGAAACTATATGATAGCGCTTGACAACTCCTCTTCACCTATCCTGCGTTCATTACTTGGTTGGTCCAACCTATTGGAAATCTGTATCGTTCATTTTTTCAGTAACACAAGCATTTCTAAACAGCATCTTTAACTATGGAAAAATAATTCAAGAACTCGTGAGCTTATTGTTAAAAACCTGTCAGATCTTTCAGTATCACTACACCCTGCCATTGAGAAGAAATTATTAATTAATATTTCAATAAATACACCCGTAGGATTTTTTAATTTTTCAATAGAATTAAATATTTACAAGAAAAAAATAAATACATTGAAATTAGTACGATAGTCAACGAGTAATACGATGAATTCATTAAGCTATCGAATAACTTAGTAACGTCTAGTTCAAAATGTTTTTCGGAGATCTTACATTTGTAGAGTTGGCACAAACGATGATCGACAATGTTTTTTGACATCGCCCTGAGTTTGAAAGCAGCAACGCCTTTAAAACGTCGAGCATCATTTGAACTAACTCAACATGGCAACAACTCCGAAAAACATTTTGAACCAGTCATGAATACTGTCAACAACATATTAGCTACTACTGTTCAAATTATTATGACTAATAATAAAATATGAAAACATTTTATAAAATATGAACCACCTCTAATTTCAAATGGTTCAATTCTTTCTCTATTTTTACTTCTTAATTAAATTCTAGTTACGATTTTTGCTTCTAAATTTGTGACATTATAAAAAAATATAAGTAGATTCACAAAAGGATAGTCTAACCATAATATTTACTGAAATTTATCAGAGCCAAAGCGCTTTATTCAACTTTCAGAATGGAATTCACTCTGTGTCTGCTTTTTACCTCCGCGCGTGTTGCTTTTATTTTGTCTGACAAGAAATTTTCTGATGAACCGGAAAATGGATTTAGCAAAAATAAAATACATTTTCTAATGATTTGACACTATCCAATTTTCGTAAAAGTTGTAATATCTGAGAATTATACAATTAATTTTAAGTTACAAGAAAATTAAACAATACATGTCTATATTAAAACTAGTAAAACAAGAAAATTGAACAATACATGTCTATATTAAAACTAGTAAAACAAGAAAATTAAACAATACATGTCTATATTAAAACTAGTAAAACAAGAAAATTAAACAATACATGTCTATATTAATCGCTAGACCAAAAAAGTTAGTAGTTTTTATTTCAATAAATAGTTTTTAAATTTTCACTTAGATTAAACGAGTAAGACTCTCTTAGTGACCAAGAGTTTAAGAATCAGTTTCGAGTTCGTTTCAAACACCGATAACGATATAAAATTATGTTTACTTCTTTACATTCAAGCCATTAAACATTTTCTTGTCGGTCGGAAGAAATTTTCAAATCACACAATCCCGCCAGATTATATTGTATACAATAAAAGTGTAATAGAGTAAAACAATACCATTTTTTTTACTATCTCGTAATATATTTGATACATCGAGTATTTTATAGCATTTGGTTGTACGCAGTTCAACCTAGCGTGATAATTATCATGAGGCAATCTCTTCCAAATAAATAATAAGAAAAATGTTAAATATGACTTAAGTACAAGTCAGTCTTAAACTTGATTTTGAAAAAAGAGACCAACGATTAACGAATCTGCAACCTGCAACCAGCCACCATCCAGCTTGAAGCCCGCGGAAAGTTAAAACATTAAAAGTTCTGACTTAAATATGAAATGGAATCACTGAAAATAATTGTTTTAAATATAAAATAATGATATCACATTCGCAGGATAGAAACTGTTCCAGAGCAGTTACTCCGAGTAAGCCCGGCAGCTGGCAGCCGGCATCAGACATTAAACACAATATCCTGGAAAGGTTTCCTGAAACACATTTCACGTTTCCTGATTTCATTTCAACCTTTCAGACGCGCCCACTACTGAAAAATGGAGAAAATAAAATTACCGTCTCTAAATTTTCACCGCTTCTCAAACTGACAAACGATTTTTCTACTCATATATTCATAAAAACGAACAAAGGGTGAGACTATTTTTGGATTAAAAAGATTATGAAACTTTGTCCCAAATATACAATTCATAATTTTTTTGTGAAATTATAACACAGCTCTTCAAAATAAAACTTTGTTTCTGCATGTGGCATGAAAATAGGGGATTATGAAAAAAATGGGGTACTGAATCCAGGAGGAGAGTATTTTTTGTATAACGTCACGTTTACTTTATATACACTAGACACATACATATAACATATCTCACAATTGAAGTGGATTGTACGATTAATGTAAACTATTATTATGAATGAAATAATCAGTGAATATGGAAACAAATGTTGATTTAAAAATGATAAATCCATTTTCATTTGATTTATGTACACCTTTACTAACAGGGGCTAGAAAAAGTAATTATAAAAAAAGATAAAATAACTTTTTAATTAACGTTTTTGTTTATTATAGAAAGTTTTGACGTGTATAAAGTGCAATTGTTATTGCATTTACTCTTCACTCTTCCATTTCAATGTGCAAATGTCGCAGTTGAACAAGTTCATATTCTAAAATGTTCACTTATGACGAGTAGTGGAAATACAATTTCACTAATGAATGTGGACAGTTAACAGTGTATTAAACATTCACTGATTACTTTAGTGAAGTTGTACATTCACTATTAATAGTTTACGTTTACTGTCCTCAGTGAGATACAGGCAAAAGCCTAGTTTACTCGGGATACGCCAAATGAAAGGCGACAAACCCAGATCCATTAAAATAATGTATGTCTAAATTAAATTGCCTGATGTTTTTTCGCAAATTATATATATATATATATATATATATATATATATATATATATATATATATATATATATATATATATATATATATATATATATATATATATATATATATATATATATATATATATATATATATATATATATATTTCTTGTCATGTGTAATAATAAATAAATAATAAATAAAACTGTAACATGTGAAAAAATAAACTGATAAATTAATCGAACATAACTACGGTAAATAATAATTGATTTAGTCATCCATCATTGGTAGAATCGCAGCTTCCTTGGTAGTGATGCCCCTTTATAATAATTTCTCAGCGGAAGCATTCACCTTGTTCACCACTAACAGATCATAAAGTTTTGGACAAAAAGTTCAGATAAGAAAGCAGAAAGTGGATTTCGAGTAGTATTCTGCATGTTTATCTCCCTTAAATAAAAAAAATCACATCAAATAAGGTCTAAAAGTGAAACATGTCCAAGATTTGTCCGGAACGCCTGTTTGCTAAATTTGTTTGCTAAGTTGAACGCCTGTTTGCTAAGTTTTGGACGCCTGTTTGCTAAGTTTGAACGCCTGTTTGCTAAGTTTTGGACAAAAAGTTTAAACGCCTGTTTGCTAAGTTTGTTTGCTTAATTTGTTTGCTAAGTTGCTAAGTTTGCTAAGTTTGAAGTTTGCTAAGTTGCTAAGTTTGTTTGCTAAGTTGCTAAGTTTGTTTGCTAAGTTGCTAAGTTTGCTAAGTTTGAAGTTTGCTAAGTTTCTAAGTTTGCTAAGTTTGCTAAGTTTGAACGCATGTTTGCTAAGTTTGTTTGCTAAATTTGTTTGCTAAGTTGAACGCCTGTTTGCTAAGTTTTGGACGCCTGTTTGCTAAGTTTGAACGCCTGTTTGCTAAGTTTTGGACAAAAAGTTCAGATAAGAAAGCAGAAAGTGGATTTCGAGTAGTATTCTGCATTTTAATCTCCCTTAAATAAAAGAAATCACATCAAATAAGGTCTAAAAGCGAAACAAGTCCAAGATTTGTCCGGAACGCCTGTTTGCTAAATATGCATTCTGCTACTAGGACTCGACACCGACAAAACATTCGTAAAGACGGCACATTACAAGAATGATAGATAAATTTTGCCACCAAAAGGTCAAAGCTCATCTTAAGTAACATGCTTGATCCAGAAAAACTCTCAAAACTGGAAGTATCTCTGATGTTGTTCACCCTAGAAGTATCAAAAATGTTCATTCCATCTACACCTGTAGACCATATTCAGAGCTTAAGAAACTGTTCATAAATAAAAAATAAAATATGTTAACACTTGACATATTTGAAAAAAGATGATATGTTTATGATATTTGAAAAAAGAAAAATAATATTCCAATAAAAGAAACAGCAATGCCTAAAAAAATCAGAGTTATTTAAATATTGAATTCTTTACATATGGGAAACCTATCTCTACTTTTAGAAAAATTACATAAAAAACTTACTTCAAATAAAATGACGCACGTGTTATCAAATAGTGCATACACAAACTTATTTAGCTAACTTATTTTTTTATATTATAAATATATTTAATATTGTTAAGAAATATTTCTAGTATTATTGAAACAGTGTACGCAGGAAAATAAAAATCCATGAATGTAAAATCATAAGTTATACAATTTTTTCCCATTTTTCACTTATAGAAAGTTAATATTTTGTTGAAACAGAAAATCCTTTAGCTTTTTTTGTACTTCTTTGTAAATTCTTCATGGATTTATTTATTTCTTTGAAATTAATAATAAATCCAATAAGAATGTTTCTAATAAAATTAAATATTAAATATAAAACAATTGGTTTTGAATGGATACTTCACTAACTGTACGTTGGTTGAAGAACAATTCTGACTTTACAAAAGTCTGTGTAATGAATGGAATTACATCGAAAAGTTATAAAATAATTTTATATATTTAAAATGGCATCGAGGTAAATATGCAACAAGGATTCAACCCACCAACCACTTCTTTTTTCAGTTTTATTTGAAATATCGAATGACCATAATTCATTCCTTGATGCAAAAATATCAAGCCAATAAATTATATATTTCATCGTTTTTTTTATTATACAGGCAATCACCCACACTAGGATTTGTGACATCACTGTGAAAGCCAAACATGCAATTATCAAAGTAAATTAAATTTATATTAAAAAAAACTCACAATGTATTACAAAATACGGAATGAAGTGATTAGGGATGAATGAGAACTTAAGGCTGATGTGTTCAGTACGATGATAGTAGATGATTCAGTAAGATGAAGTTTTAGCAAGTTTGGGCATGTGGAACAAATGAATAAAGAAAGAATAACAAAACAAATATATAGTGCAAATGTGAGTGAAAAGTTTGGTAATAGATGACCTAGGAAAGTATGGTTGGATCAAGTAATTTATATATTATTTTGAATAAATGGAATGTAAGAAGTAAGAGAAATCTTAGAAGCTGTATGAGAAGGTGCATGGATGTGGGTGAGGTGAAATATGTGTGTCAAGATAGGAAAGACTGGAGCTTTGTCCATTCTGCCAACTTCATCAGAGGAATGGTGGGATAGTTTGTATGTATATTAAAAAATATATTTTAGTTGATTTAAAACTTTAATAAATAAAATCGATTTATAAGAGAATGAGTCTTTCAAAGTTAGGATAAACGAACCATTCATTGGATGTTGCAAAGATATAATTGAGCCAATCAAATCTGTTACGTAAATGACATCTGGAAAGCACGTGATCTATAGTCGCATTATCGTAGATCATAACGTATATCCGTCTTAAAAAAAATCATTAACGCGTCTTTATATATCCTTTTTTATTTATTTGGATCATTTTTGCATAATCACGTCCATATTATGTTTAAACCGTGGATCCTTTTGAAGTTTTTTTGCCTCTGAAATGAATATAAATCCATCAAAAAAATTCCAAATAATACAAAAAGTATAATTAAAATCAAATATTTGTATGAGAGGAAGAAAAAGGCGGTATTAGATAAGAGGTAATATCGTATTTATATTTGTTTATTTCAAGCAGAAGCTTTATCTAACGGTTGTTGTATAAAAGGAAAAATCAAAATGAAATAACGAAAAAATAAAAAGGAGAAATAAAAATGTCAAATTCTTCTTCAATAAAAGCAATTATTGTACTATTATATTGACATAGAGTTTGATAATTCTTTTATTTTCAAGTGGAAAGAATTTTTATAAGTGGAAAATTCTCAAAATGTGAAAGGAATAAAATAATGTTATAAATATTTTAAAATAAATTACTTTATAATTCAACTATACATTTTTTTCTTAGATAATTGAGTAAAGCGCTGTGTCCCGACCTTAACGATCACTTCTCCTTCCACTTTTTACTTAGTCTACCAACTATCTCTTTCAACTTTTTCTTCGATCTATTTCTTCTTTGCTCTACATTCCAGTCAATCATAATACCATTATTAAAATTGAAATGATTCAAATATCTCTCAGAGAAAAACATCTTATCTATAAGTTAAAAGTTCTAACAAACATATACTGAGAAGGCTTAAAAGTATGTGCACTCACCATAATTAATAGAGCTTTAAAAATATATGTAAATCAGGTTAAATTATATGATGAAAAACTTTAAGATTTATGTGAAGATACCAGTATAGTAAAATAATTCTTGCATTGCACTGAATCTTGGATTGCACTGCAACTCAATTTGCTAATCCATCTCAGAGTGCCTTTTTTTAACCAACTAAATACAATAGATCACCTTTTAATAAACATTATATTATGTTATATACTTCTAATACGAATACCAACCTTTTTTCACGTCCACAGTTCACTCCCATACATCAAAGTTGGTACTACGAGTAGCATACTCAGTGGATTACTATTTTAGTATATTTCAGTATACTGTTCGGTTCGAGTATATATGTTTTAGTGATCCATTGACATTGTTTCTTATTGCTATGCGTCGTTCAATATCACTTATATCTATCGTGTGAGAAAATACAACTTTTCCGAGAAAAATCGAGAAAACGAGAAAAACGAGAAATGTACCAAGATTTTTTTTGGCAAGTATCCGTTAAGTATTAGAAGATTTAAAATGTGACAAATATTTTTTAAGTGGCTTTTATTACTTAAAATAATTAAGCTTCATAATCAATTGTTAAGAATTCATAATTTTTTTTCAAAAGCATTAAATGGGAATATAACTTTTCGATAAATCATTCCATCTTATTTCATCCAAAACATTCGACCGTTAAGATAAAGAGCAAAAGTTTTAATAATAATAATTAAAGTTTTGAATAGAAATTCGATATCTGGAACTTTTTGGGAAGCTATTGAAAAGTTTGAATCTACCCCTTATATTAAAGCTTTCAGGCCCGCTTTATTTCATTCACTCAGGTTTCCGAACCTACTTGGGAGAAATCTTAAGAGAATTTTTCAGAGGAAGGTCAATCACCCTTTTATTTTTCCGACGAATAAATTCCAAAAACCATTTAACCCTATGGGGGACTATTTATATTATTTAATTAAAACCACCAACTTATAGTGAGATATAGGTGTCAATAAAAGTAGGAATTAATAAATTACACGTATAGCGCTGTTTCATAACAAAATATCGCCTCAACAATAGCTACGATACCTAACATAATAGTATGTTTGAAATTGTGATACCAATAATCAATAACAAATACAAAAAGACAAAGTTTGATGCAATCCGTTCGCAACACTTGATCCATGTAGTTATTTTAGAAGCGGAATATTACGATAAAAAAAATGTGTATAAAATTCAATTACCAACCATGAGATCGAATTATTATTTTATTAAAGATAAAATTGAATAAGGTAGTTTAAATTTCAACACGAATTACTATAAATCACGTTTCTCAGATCAAACATGGTAAATGAAGATGGAAACGATTATAAAAGGTGGTGGTCCTCTGGAAATACTCGTGGACGGTGGTTTTGATATTTTCAGTATCTCAGTAATCTTTCGTGTCGTAGAACGCTAGTTATTCTCGATCAAAACCTTGATTTGGTCGTCATCAGTGGTAATTGACCTTAAAGAACGGATACCCCCTTCGAGTGTCGTATCACCAATACGGATTTTTTTCAAACCCCATTTGACATACAAAATCGCTTACTGAATCGTCGTATATACTGTTCACATCTTTTTTTTGGTTTATGTAGCATTTTATTATTTGCGGTTTGAGGAAGTACCAAGTACTAAAACTCCAATTTTGGTCCGCAGACCCCCTAAGACTATAATGCAGACATACTCTTCCAGACGACACCTAGCAATACTGTAATGATTGTAGTTTTCATTGTTTGCACTTCTGTTTTTATGACATCCCTATCAGCCACATTGCGTATCTACTGATCACGTCCCTGTGTAGTAGTAACCAAACTCTGAGTACGTTTTCCACAAATTTTGAGATTTACTTTGGAATTTGTACCTCTTTTTGGGCCACTCTGGTTTATTTTTCTAGTCTTGAGTTCAGAAAAGAGTAGCTGATTGCAAATCGAGAATCTTACATCCTGGCAACGTATCAAGTCAAATTTCAGTAACGAAGTATAAAAGTAGGTTTTTATAATATAATGTAGTAATAATAAAGAAAGACAGGTTCTTTGGCCAAGAAATAGTGTATTATTCACATTTACTCGTATTTCTTGCTAAAATAAATTTGTTCCTGTCTATTTTTTCCCACACAGTAATTTTTTTTTCTGTCCATTGGGGTCCCGACGGCCTGGAAGACTCTCTCTCTCTCACGGTGTATCGTTCCTATGACAAGGAAGTCAGAGCGTTAAGAATGTCGTGGAGGGAGATTACCAATACCGCCCAAAACCGCTCTGAATGGAGAAGACTGGTGACATCCCTATGCTCCCTTGTGGAGCTTTAAAAGAAGGGTGAATTGAATTGAATTATCATTTGATATCTGTTGGAGATTTTGCAAAAAAATTACACAGTTTCGAGGTGCGTTTTGATTACTCGTTTCTAGTAAATTGCATGTTAATTGACTAATGATGATTTGAAAATATGATAATAATATATCAAATTGATACAAATATAAAATACTTTCAAATTTTGCCAATATAAAAAAAAATATTCTTAAAATATCAAAACCAAGCTTAAGCAAAAAAATATATTCATTTTAGTTTCGGCCGCGCAGTTAACAATATATGTTAAATTAACAAGAATATATTTTTGACACGAATATCAATGAAAATAATTACCCAGATCTATTAATCGTCTAGTTAATAAATAATAATATTATAAAATAATAAAACTACGTCATTCAGAATATGCTTTTACTTAAAACTCCGAATGGTATTAAATTTCTCCCTGATGTAAGACTTCCTTCCGACTCTTCTATAGACAATATCATCTTTGCACAAACTTGCTTCTCAGAGGTATTGTGTTCTAATATCGCCTTCCATAAATGCCAGACTTCCATTATAATCGCAAGACCGAATATCTATTATGCTGTCGTCTTATAATGTACTTCAAAACGCATGAGCAATAAACCTCAGAGTAAATTTACCTTCCTTCCTCTTTCAAACTAAGGTTTGAACCGAAAGGGAAACAAAATTAAATTATTTCATTAAAGGTATTGTAAATTTTCGATAAATAATTATACCAATCAACTGTCGCTTCGTAATAAATTATACTGGTTTCCCTTGCTAAAATAAAATAATATTAAGAAAAATTATTTGATCTTGATAGTATCAATAATAATCCGAAAAGTGTTATAATGTCTCTGTTATTTATAATTTCCTTAATTTCTGGCGTTTAATTATTATATTTTTTTTTTGTTTGTTATCAACAACACATTCACAATTTACACCATTTCAATGCACAAGTGAACCGTACAGTACAAGTATATGATAAAAAGAAAAAAACACCATTTTGTCTATATTGAGAACCACTTTACTAGGCAAGGTCTGTGACGAAGTGGTTTCATTGGTTACTCATATGTTTAATGTATTTTTCATTAATACTAAAAATATCAGTTTTAATATTCATAAGCTTAATATGAATTATTGGACTATCCATTAACTTTATAAAGTCGTATACATAAACTTTTCGTATTTTATACCAATCTTCAGAAATTTGCACAATGATGGTAGATAATTTGACTAAAATCTATATTATCCGCCTCAACAAATAGGTCAAACATGTTTGACGCATTTGGAATTGAAACAAAAATGATATTTTCTATCACATATTTGTCCTCAATACTAAAGCAATCATTTGAAACATTCATGATCTGTATTTATCTTAATATATTCTACACACATACATATTATCATACCGTGTACCTTGCAAGGGAGGCACAGAGGACATATCTCCATATTTTTCTATCCAAGCATACGATTTTCGTCTCCTCCACATTCATACATCTCGTCAAGCACAAGTAAACGCTTTTCTTATTTTAAGACTGAATATTTGGAAAAAAACATTTTTTAAAGTCATTTATCAAAAGTACATCACCTGACGTGGAGTAAAGTATTCCAAAAATCCTTTATTTTTTTTTGTTTTTATAGAAATCGTTTGTGAATTATTATTGTATTAGTCCTATTATTTTAATTTATCAAATATTTTTGTAATAGATTTGAAACTTTTAGTCTTTCCTTTATATTTTAATCATTATTTAATTGACTATTAATTTTACCCCATTAAATTATAAGTGGTACAAATTTTCTCAATGCTTTTTTCCACTTTGCTGAGGTATGTTTGATGTTACTTTGCATTAAAAAGTGCTTTTTCATACTCGTTTTGGATAGAGCTCAAAACAAATAATACATTTCCATTAGTCCCGTTCGTAATGCATGTACCAGGGTGGCAGAAAATTGTCTGGCTCTCTGGGCTTTGTAGCATTTATGTGTGTTAAGTGAAGGTTCTCCGGGGAGTACTCTCGTGTGAGAGGGAAACTCGCTCACGTCTCCTGCAAATCTCTGCAAATCTTATAATTCATTTTTAAAAGAGTTTTGTGGGGGAAAGGAATTATTATATCTGATGAATTTATTTTCAGGTAATTTTTTTCAACAAAGATATTTTAAATATTTCAAACACTTCATAATATTATTAAAACCGGATGTCGGAGGTAGACTAGTTGATAATGCATGTTCAATCCAGGGATCGCGGGTTTGATTCCCGTTAAAACTCATATTTTTTTAAATGATTGCAATTGGGTTTTCACTTAGGGCTTGTTTAACACCTATCTGGCTGAATTGGAAAGATTGCCACATGGTGATAACAAACCCGCCAGGTCATACAATATACTCGTACAATGAAAGTATGTAACAATATTTTAAAAATTTAAATGTACTGATATTTATTTCTTTCCTTTATTGATACTTCATTTTATAACAGTTTGGTGGGCTTATTGTCAGGTGGAAACATATTCCTATTAAATAGAAAAAATAAATAAAGGAAGTCACAGGGCTGCCAAAAATATTCAAATTATTGTTCACATGTATAAAATTCAAAAAAAAAAACAAAATGAAATAAAAAATAAAACTAGTAACATTGATTACTTAAAATTGGGTGCTTTTTCAGTAGAATCCAATATTCAAAGAATCGAATTCTCTATTCTTGAAACATTAAAAATATTAAATAAATTAAATTGAGTTGAGTGTAATAATATGAATGCAGCAGCAGAGATCATTAGGTCCAGTTCTTCTTCGTATCTACGTATGTTTAGAAAAACTTATTTGGTAAGAAAACCGCAGAAAACTTACCAAGGGAAGACGAACTACAAATAAACTTTACCTTACGACTTATTTTAGTAACACATTTGATGTGTGTATATATGAAATATTCATACATAATCAAATCTTTTGATAACACATTCCAAAAATGTTGTCTCCAATTGCTTCCTCAAGCTGCACACGCCTATATCTCTAAAGCTTAGAAGTAGACCAATTTGCGCTATAGGACCAGCAACGGCACGGCACTCCTATCACAATATCCCGTCCTGTTGAATAGATTAAATAATCGGTAAAAATCCGCTAAAGAGAAAAAGCCACCGATCGTCATAAGTAGAAATATATCCTTAAGGAAGTTAATGTGCTTATGTTGTATAATAACCGAGGCGCTAGGTAAAATATCTTTAAGTACATTTTATAATACATAAATGCATATCCACACTCCATATTCCATTTGGGGCAGGCAGAGAGGGCAGCTCCCACACTTTTCTATCGACGTACACAACGTATATCTCGTCATTAATATTTTTCTCTTTCTTATAATTCTTACATATACATCTCTCAGATAAAATTTCTTCCTCTACTGGTATCTCCTACCATTGTTTCCAATACAATCAATCTTCATTTATTTTACACAAATATATTTCTTATGCGAGTCTTTCGCAACTAGTTTTTAATTTTGCTTGGTATCTTTTATTTGATATTTTATCAATTTTTGTGTCAAAAACATTTTTATTACCTGCACGTTTTTTCACGTTCATAATCCGCCACATATAAATAAAAAATATTTATTAAATTCCGAAAATTTCAGTGAATCGTGTAACTTACAATATCATGTTATTAAGAAAATATTATGTATATACCTACTCAAGGGGTGGAACTTTCTTGGAGGTTATGCCCTCTAATACATCATGCAGCAAATGCCAGGAAAACGGATGAAAATGCGATATTGCACACATGATGCCGTATACGTCTTTTGCAAATTATGTTTAGTATATTTAGCAAGTAAAGTGACTAAGCCGTCTAGGGAATGTAAATACACAATTCATTTTAACTTGTAGGATATTAAAGGTTTTAAGGAGTTGTGAGTAAATTGAAAAATTCATAACTTTTATCATCATCGTTTTGTCGTGTAGCTCATGACTGATAATCGTGACTCTCATGATAGTCTCTGGCGACTCTTCTTCGTTTATCTCTGCACTCCACGGTTTTAAGGGTATTCCTGTTGCGTTTCTCCCTTGGTCAGTCCAACGCATTGGAACTATTTTACTTATACATTTACGCTTCCAGTTACCACAAGCCTCTTCAAACTGTCTCTTTGGTCACGAGCAATTTATTCAAAGAATCTGAGAACTCGTTGAAGGCATATCGTTGACTTTTATAAAGACATAAATAAACTCGCTACAAACAAAAAGAGGGGATTTTAAAAATATCTAAGAATTTTCCATGCAGCTTCACTGGACTTTTTATTATGCGTCTTAGAATCTAGATTCTGCCAAAATATTAGAGGCAACATTACCTGTGCAATAATCTGCTGAATAATAGATTTGCTAATCGTTACAAACAACACACTTTCAAATTCATGCCTAGTGGGTAAAAGTCCTGTCTTCTAGCCTGGAGGTTATGTTCATTATTCATTTTAAAAGGGTAATAGTCTAGTTTCCACTTAAAGCCTCTTTAATATGTATCTGGTTGATTGAAATAGATTACAATGTCGCAATAAAACTGCCACATTGTACTGTATACAATGAAAGTTTGATATAACAACTTACAAAAGTTCCCTGTGAATTTATTTAGCAGTGTTTACTACTTGTTTTTTATAACTTAATAACGAAACACTCGTGAGTTGATGTTGAATTGCGTAGTAGGTATTAAATTCCTATTTTATTATTATTATTTATTTATTTCACAGCATTAATATTAACAAGCAAGAAAATTATAATGTAACATCATAACTAAGTGGTAAAGCGCTTGACTTTCAACCCAAGGGTCTCACGATCGATTCCTGATTGAATTCAAATCTTCCATTTTTAGGAGGGTTACAGTATGGCGTTCATGTTATACATCTTTAATATCTTTCTAGTAAATTGGAGATTTTCAGCTATCAATAAACCCGCTAGATTGTACTTTATATAATGAATGTGTAATACAATACTTGACAGAACAATATGCTAGGATGGAACGCTGAGACCATTTCAAAGTCTCGCATCATAAACAGCCTTGTTGAGGCAAAACGATAACGCGAGCTTTCAAGAGGCTTCTTAAATTTGCATATTTAGAAATAATAAAGTTCCATTAAAGTGACTACAACCAGAAGCGGTATCAAAATAGAATATTAATGTTAATAAATTGGTCAAAGAACTTTGGCCATTGAGTCTTTGGGGCTCTTAAAAATATCACGGACTTTTCTAAACTAAGCCTAATGCCCAATTATCGAACATCATTATTTGATTGTAATACTATTAATATTTGTCGAAACTTCAATGCTGTGGTATATAGGAAACATAGTTGATAATTGACATCATAGTTTGTACATCTTACTTTCATACTTAGTTTCACCAGAATTTATTTAGTGCTACTTATAAGTTGCCTTTTATATAGCAAGATACTCTAGAAATGATATTTTATTACAAAACTGTTCTAAACGACTCATCGGTTTATTATTATTATTACGATTATGGTGCATAAATAACTCTTATTACTATGATTTTCCCTATATAATATGTATCAACAAAACATAACACAAGATTTTATGCATATTTTGTGTAACATAATTGCAGTAGAACTGAAAGTTTGGCTTATGGTGTAAAAATAATGAAAGATAGAATAAACAATGAGATTATAAGAAAAGTATGTGAATGGAAAGAAAATGCAGTGCTTAAAAACGGTTGAAAACGAAGTGTGACATTGAACAAAGATAAGTGACAACCAATATATGTATTTACCAACCGAAGCATTTCAAGAGATACAAATCTGACTACTTATAATGGAATCATAGTCGCAATATAAGGGTATGCAAACGAAACTTGCAAATAAGGGATGAAAGTACGATAAATGCGGTAAAAATAACAGCGTTGTGTAGAATGAGTGACAAATTATGTGTAATAGAATAAAAAATTAGAAAATTAGAAATGTGGATTTAAATAAAATACAGTGTTTAAGATGACGTAACGAGTATTGAGGTACTTCGGTTGCAAAGAAAGAATGAAAGATAAAATATTTACAAAAATAATCTTTATAGTAGTATAGAAGGTACGAGAAGTTTGGGAAGGCGTAGAAAAATAATCTTTACAAGTAGTATAGAAGTTTGGGAAGACGTAGAAAAATAATCTTTACAAGTAGTATAGAAGATACGAGAAGTTTGGGAAGACGTAGAAAAATAATCTTTACAAGTAGTATAGAAGATACGAGAAGTTTGGGAAGACGTAGAAAAATAATCTTTACAAGTAGTATAGAAGATACGAGAAGTTTGGGCAGACGTAGAAAAATATTTTTTAGAAATAGTAGAGAAGATACGAGAAGTTTGGGAAGACGTAGAAAAATAATATTTACTAGTAGTATAGAAGATACGAGAAGTTTGGGAAGACGCAGAAAAAGAGGTCACGGCCAAATAAATAGAGGTTTTTTTTAATTATTATAGTACCTCCGTATCCTAGTTGGACGACCTCCTTAGGCAATTTTGCAAAACGTCTGATTTGCGAACTCTGACGTTACAGATTTGCTAACACCGTTGGTTTACATTTTTTTAAATGGTATTAGTTTAGTTTTTACTTCAAGACTCTTAAACATTTTTCTGGTTGGTAAGATATTGCCACTCAGCAATAAGCTCACCAGGTTGTATTGTATACAAAGAAAGTGTAATACACTACAATAATATGAGTGAGTATACAAGGCGAAATGTATAGACGTTGCAAAATATGTCTGCCAGGATATAATGAAATAGAAATATTTTTTCTCTGCCTCCCCTTATATTAACATGAAGATGATAATGATGTTTTACGTTTTGTGGCATGAATACAACTTTTTCGAAAAGAAGATTATTTTTAATAGATTGATTTGTTTCATCAACCCTGTCGACTCGATATGTTTCCGAGAGGGATTATCCCGCATGAACAGACCTGTCTTGTCCATTTGTAGGGCTGGCATAGATGAAGAAGAGGAAGAAGCAATACAAGTGAAGCCACTCTACGCTGCCATAGATACTTGCGTGATCTGAATTATCTCCCTGGCAACTATCCTCTATATCCGATATCCTATATATTAGATACTCGAGACAATAGGACCCTTGAATCATGTGCCCTTTTGAACGGTTATTTCACCCAATTTTCAGATAAATCATTTCAACGATATTGATACTTACTAATCGGATCAAAAAAAATCGAAATCAATTACTTTTTTATATTTTATTCGAGAGAAAATAAGTCTGTTGAATTATTAAAACTAGAAAATAAGTTATATTAGATTTTGAGCTTTTAATTTAGACTGCACTTCTACGGTCATGGTCCGTCTTAGTTTTTACATTGAGGTGCATGGCCGCACGGTAACGCACTAGACTTCTGTAAGGAACGTCGTAGGTTTGAACCCCGCACTGCCCTACTCCCCTCAAACGACGCAGACTTTTTTTCCGCCTAGTAGTCGAGGCTATAAAGATGCCTATGACTTCGGTCATATATATTCTTTCAAAAAGAGGGGGGAAACATGCTGGTGTACACTCACTAAAAAAAACAAACACAGCTTAGCTTCACTTTCCAATTTAATTGAAGTTGGAATGGCGAGGATATACTCGACTACGACGCCAAGAAACGAACGATCGAGTTTTCACACTAAGCAAGTGGACACCTCAGGTTTGATACCTTACTTTTAAACTAGCTTTACTATTAGACCATATTACGTTTGAGTTCCGTATTTCATAAACTGCTTATAAATGTTTACCGTACAATTAGCAAAACCAAACAAAAGGTTGTATATATCATATTAAACATTGATCTCTCTGGCATCGGATTTTTTTAAATAATTTTACCAGATTTACAATGTAAACAGGACAACCTGGTGGGTTTATTGCCAAGTGAAAATGTTTTTCAACCAATCGAAAAATTACTGAGGAGGCCTTAATTAAAATCCAGATTACACCCATTTTAAAATAAATTGGGTTTTAACGGGAGTCGAACCCGTAACCTCCGGACTGAAAGGCAGGCATCTTCTCAAGTTTCCACTTATTTAGACACTACAAATAATTAGTATTTTGTCACACGGCAATATATTTCAACCAAGCAGACAAGAGTTACATAGATTTGTTCGAATTACTGAGAGAAAGATTACAAAGTTATTCCCAAAAAAACTTAAAAGGTTAAAACCATTAAAAAAACAAGAACACAATATATTTGTAAATGTCACCAAAGACTGAGAAATGAGAAGTAAGATGAAAAAAGACTAGAAAACAGGAGTAATATCTTTTGTCATTGAAGATAGATGTAATATTTTTATGAATCGCCGTTTGAAGCAAACCAACGAGAGTGAGAGTCTCACTAGTCAGTAACTATTGTAGTTCCAAAGTCTGATGGCATGGACAATAAAGGATGACGTGAAGCAGGAACGATGAGCTGGAAATGACAAAAGGCAATATGTGGTTGAGCGTAGCGCATGTGCTCATGATCAGAGAGGTGCTGTACTTTTTCTGCAAAATATTTTTGGGCAACGGGACGGTGTAATTATGTTATGTAAAAGTGACAAGTCGTGAACCGGTCGGCGATTTTTTTATATTTAACCAATTTAATTATTTTTTATGTAATGTGACGTAATCATATTTTCTAAAGTTAAAATGTATCTCAAACATACGCTTTGTAACGAAGTTTGTATAATGCTTCTAGAAAAATATTTCTTAATAATTTATAAACGTTTATTGGATTCGCTAAAATATATAGAAAAAATCTCAAATATTTGCAAGAAAGAAAACTTTTTTTACCGAATATAAACCATTTTAGTTCAATTTCAAATGCTTTATTTAAAAGTCAGTACCTGTTATGATTTTCCCTTGAGAGTTGCTTTGAATATATTTCTTTACTTACACGATTCCTACCAGAGCAGTTTTCATCCAGACTCTGTTTCAAGGAAATAAAAGTATCAGCGGATTATTCCCCAGCTTTCACCTTTCAGCTTGAATTTAAATCTAAACAACTCCGAATTACTATATAAAGTGGTTTTCGGATTACCCAAAGGATTTTTAACCTTTTCCTTTGTCAGGAATATTATAAAACGAAGCTTTACCCATCAAATTATTACAACAGGGTAGAATAAAAAAACACCCGCATTTTTTTAAGCTTCGTATATTTTATTTGCCATTTGTTACCCGTGACCCATTATTACAAAGCATATTTTTAAACAGCCCTTGATAGTTTTAGTCTAAGCTTTAAAATATGTGTTATAGTGATTTACTGATAACAAAATTATAAATATGCATTTATACACTTTTATGAAAAAAAAAGACACCAGTAAAAAATACTTCATTCCAGTTTGAGATGAATTTTAATATAACAAAGATTACACGTAAATAAGAATACATCTAAATTTCATGATCCCACATGAAAAATACACCTAAATGATTCCATATAAACATTACATGGTCCAATATGAAAAAATAAACCCATATGAGGTATACACGATCCCATATTGTGAATTCACCTGAATGATCTCATATGAGTAATACACGATCCCATATAATGAATTCATTGAAATGATTCCATATGAAGAATACACAAATCAATATGAAGAATCAACCTAAAGGATCGCATATGAGGTATACACCATCCCATATGATGAATTCACCTGAATGATTCCATATGAATATTATACGATTCAGTATGAAGAATAAACTTAAAAATCACTTATGAGGAATACACGATCCCTTATGAAGAATTCATTTAAATGTTCCCATATGAAGAAGGCCGATTGAGTAAGGGTTATAGGTTATTCATATAATTCAGCACACTGATGTGCTGATGTAATGGCATAATGCTTGACGCATGCAAATAGAGATTGAACTTGGCTCAAAGAAGAGAAAAGTAAGATTAATGCTGTAAATAAGTTTGTGCCTTGAAAACAATGTGGTTGTCCATATATGAAAGAAGGCGAAATGAAGATATTAAAAACAAATGCATGGATAAAATGGATGTTTTAAGTAAGAAGAAGAAAATAACGTTGCGATGATAACATGTAGAGAGTACAAATGAATAAAGGAAAATAATATTAAGCAAATACACAAGTCAGATGGGCTAGGTGCGTGGAGAATAGACAGACCGAAAAAAACGTTGCTGAATCATGTTGAAAGAGGGTAAAGTGAGAAGTATGATTAATTGTATTGTTCATGACGAGGTATGAATATGGAGAAAGCGAAATTTGTGTGCATGGATAGAAAAGTATGAATATCTATTATCTCTGCCTGTCTCTTATATCGAGTGTAATGATATGTGTATACATTATACAAAATTTCTAGATCGGTTAAATCTTCATAAAAAATATAATATAATATAAACTTACTTAGATTGTGAGGCAAAAAATGTTTTATGAAAAAAAAACATTAGAAAGAGAGCAAATTCTAAATATGGCACTATTAAGTTATTAATCTTTCCTTAATTGGGAATCGAACCCAAGATTAAAAGAAATGTTAAAATCTGAGAATCGGAAGTTTACGAGAAAAATATTAAATTCGGTCCTGAGGGGTGGAAGCAGATATTCCCCGAGTGGGAAGATAGAAGGGGAGGAGGAGAGGTGGCAGACAGCAGTCCCGAGGGACTGTCTGCTGGGGGAGATGGGGAGTGAAAATATACACTGATATTTATTTTATAGATGTCAAATTGGGAAGGTACGCAAGAGCAGGAAGGAATCTGCCGTGTAAGCAGACGGGACTACTTTCTGGCATTTCGTTAAGATTCAAAGAGATCATATCATGGGGCTACTGACGAAATGTGGAAAATCCACATTTACTTATTTTGAGTTTCGATCGTCATTATTTATTTAAGATCTTCAATATCTTCAAACATCATGTAGGATTGAGGCTTTTAAGATGTTAATCCACAGTGTGTCCTCAAGATTCCTTGGACAGATCGTGTTACAAATGTGGAAGTGCTTGCTCGTATGTATAAGGACCGAGAACTGCTTAAAAATGGGAAGGTTCTCAAAGTGCAGTAGTTTGGTGACATAATACGAGGCACAAGATACATTATTACATTACTGATCATCCACAGAAAAATAAACGCCAAGCGTGGCAAAAGACGACGCCATATATTGTGGGTTAAAAACTTGTCGGAGTGGTTTAATAACAGTTAGTACTACAGAATTTTTCCTAGCTGCAGTGATCAAGATAAGGAAAGCCATAAATAATAGTAACTACCTTCCGAAATAAATTATATATGTGTAGAACAGGAAAGTATCAACTGTGATTTAGGAATTTCTCCGCAAATGCTTACGACTATGTATTAAATCTATTTTGGCGAGAAGTTCACAGATATTTTGTTCTTAATTTTTTTTATTATTCCTCCAATATAGCCCTGAACAAATACCATTATCTCGAAACGCTCATATTTAAACAAATTGATATTTGAAAAACGTAATCGATTATTTATAGAACATAAATAATAAAAAGAAATCTTAATGCCTCCCTGTAAATAGAATAAGGGTGCGTTTGCAAGGGGCGCTTCGAGGCAAAGTACGAGTTCATTTACTCAAGCGGCGGGCTTACAAGACCATACGATACACAATATTCTTCTTCTTCCCCATTTCTCCTTGCCACTACCCATACTAACTCCCTCGCTACTTGATATCGTGGCGCACGCCTAGGCTGGATAACAAGTGTATTACACTTCTCTCAGCTGTCATACACATTTATTTAGACATATCGCACAACCCCAGCCCCTTCTGGGTCGAGTAGCTTTCTTTTTGAGATCCAAGCAGGTACTACCGGCCCGAGGAGAGCTTTTTCCCTGCTTAGCCAAGTCGAGCAATTTCATCGCTTGCGTTGTTTGTTGGCGTAATCAAGATTGCAATTGTGCCAAGTTGGCGCGTTAAAATGACTAGATATTAAAGAAAATTGAGCATAGTGGATGTCAAATTGGCTAAAACTGTTGAAGTTATAGAAATTTAAAAGAAACAGCAAACTTCATATGTATTTTTTTTTAATATTTTATTGCCAAAGAGCAATCTCTTCCGACCAATCAGAAATGGTTTCCAGTGTTGGGTGAAAGATTTACATTAAAGTTTTATACAAAGAAATAAAATATAAGAAAGACAGAATTGTAAGATAACATGAAGATAGGATCATTTGATGATTAACAAATATAACAATTTCATATGCGGCTAGGAAATGAGAGGGGATATTGGAAAGAACAGTAATGGAGGAACCAAGAAACACTAAGCCACTGAAGAGAAATATAATTATTTTTGAGTCGATGTCTGAAATATATCAACGACGGAGCGAGTCTCATTTTAAAATGGCGCACCATTATTATTAGCGACTTCCATGGCCTTATTAGTCTTGACCGTAGCTCGTAGTAAAGGCCGCGAGAATTTCACGGTTGATTTCCAATGGTGCGATAATACGGTTTTCAGTATGTTTAAAAGTTCATTGACGAAGTTATTGTGACCTGTCCACAACAAAGTACGAGTTACGTACCTACTTCAATGTTTCTAAAGTCAAAGACTCATTTGATTATGACAGTGAAAATGTTATTTCCTCCAATGCTCTTCAACACGTCCGTATAACCAATACGGATATGTTGAAGACTCGCACACGAATAAATTAAAGAAAAAATAAGATATTATTCTTATCGACTTACTTAACGTGTTATTAGATTTTTTTACGATAAGTTGATTAAATGACAAAGTTGACATGAAAAACAACGCAAATGTTATACTTCCGTGTAGTGATTCCTCGTCATTGAATCTAAGTTTTAATTAAACATTTATATTGAAAAATACCACAGGAATAAACTTATGAAAATTGTGTAATATTATTCATATAAATTTGCTCTACTATCCGGGTTATTGAGTTTTCGTACGACAAGTTGAACAAATGGTAAATTTGACATGAACAAAATAATAATAAAAGGGCAATTTATATAACGCCGATTAAAGAGCGGCTCCTAAACTCGAGATTCAAACCCACTATGACAAATAAAAAAAATTGATTTGACAGAAAATTTGACAGATTAAAAAATTACAAAAAAAAAACAAATTGAGAGTAAGGATGGAAAGGGATAGTTGTTCGCATTACCCGCTTTTGCGTATGTTTAAAAACTATTTGGTAAGAAAACCGCAGAAACTTACCAGTGGAAAACAAACTAAACCTTTGTAGATTTTCCGAGATGTGATATCAACACATTCGACTTTAGGTGGAGTGTTTATGTGTAGTTTTCAATTATAAACATAAATTTTCATATGACTTACCAAAAATAATTGTCTTCAAGAGCTTCCTAAAGCTGCACATTTCCCCCAAAAATAATTGTCTTCGAGGACTCCCTAAAGCTACACATTTCTCACAAATTTAATCGTATTCGATAGCTTCCTAAAGCTGCACATTTCCTCCAAAAAGAATTGTTTTCGGGAGCTTCCTAAAGCTGCACATTTCACCCAAAAATAATTGTTTTCAAGAGCTTCCTAAAGCTGCACATTTCCTCCATATCTCTATCACTGTGAGGGAGACAACGATCTATCCAATTGAAATATTACTCGACAAACCTAGTATTTTAATTCATTGAATATTATGTAATAATAATATGAGTGTTGCAATAACAAAACAAACACGTCCATTAGACGAAAAATACACTTCAATTGATTAAAACCTAAAAATATGTGAAGATTATGAATATAATGGAATATTGAGCACAACTTCAATACCCAAACAGCCAAAAAATCTAATAAATCACAATTCACTTTAAAAATTGAAACAGAGAACAAATCACGTCTTGCAGCTATATAATAGTAGCACCCGAGCTTAAATGCAAATTTTATACTGCGAAGTACTCGTACATACTTGTCATTGAATAATTTTTCAAATAAAAATAGTCCTTATTTGTTCTACCAGAGAAAATTTGAGGTCTTATCAACATTTTTCTCAGAGTGACAATTAAATTATCAAATTTTAATATTTGAGGTGCATGGCTGCGCGGTAACAAACTGGGCTTCCGTACGGAAGGTCGTCGGTTCGAATCCCGCGATATGCTACTCCCCTCGAACGACACAGGCATTTTATCCGCGAAGTGTTCGAGGGTATAAGGATACCTATGACTTTGTTCATGTCTATTTTATTTTTAATAACAACAAAAAATATGGCTATTATTTTATGTATAAACTTGATATTATGTCAAATCATCTTTCATTTAATGGGAGAAAACTTTCAATTTAAAAATCCCCGACACAAATTGCTTATCCGTTTTCCTTAATATTTGGTAATTTTATGTCAAACAGCTTCTTGAAGTTTAAACTTTTTTTTGGAGTTATTGGTGTGTTGAGTTATCTTCAACGACGATCGAAGTTTTGAAGACGTTACAGTCTTAATTTTTAGGGTGATGTAAAAAAAATAATAACAGAATTATTTTTTTCGAAAAATAGGGAAAATCTTCGAACATAGCTACTTGAAGTTTTGTACATTTTCATAAATTAAGTTTAACTGCACTTAAAATCATGAAAAAATACAATTTTAAATAATCGATATTATACTATTTATTTGATACTATGGGACTCCATTGTTTATACTGACAATGAAAATAAAATTCTATAAAACACGTATATGTCCCTTTTTTCATCCGGATGTTTATGTTAATCAACAGCCAGGTCTATCCATTCACTTGCGATTTCTCTTTCAACCCAATATCCAATTTATTTCTTTCACTGAAAAGGCTTTACAGAGCGCAAAAGATTGAAAGTATACCACCTGATGTATAGACATTTTCTATTTCATTTTTCTCGTTATTACCGTGAACTTCGATTTACCACTACTGACAACTTACTTCACAAATTCACACTATGGACATTATATTTCATATTAAACATTTCTTTTTTCCTTTTTTGACTTCATTCAACGCTTTAACTTTTAAATTTCATCTCTTGAAACAAAATCAACCTACGTGAAATTCTAACTCTATTAGCTTTATTTAAAACAGTGAATAAATATGTATTCAAAATAATTAATTACACGTTAAATTGCTCTTTAGCGTAACTCAGTAACCATTAATTATTACATTAACAAATAAACATAGCATCTTTCATCAGGAGCTCATAAGATGGTTCGGATATGCGCCGTGCACTACAAAAGTGCAGCAGCTTTAGTGTAGCTCCGTGGGACGTGACAGGTGTCCAATCGACTACCTTCATTAATTACATCGTAGCGCTCCGTCCATCCTTTACAAAAATGATGCGACAGCCTCTTGGTTGCACAATATTTTGACAGCAAAAAAACAATTATTTTAAAAGAAAAACAAATGCACCCTTATCTCTCTTTTCTTTAAAATAAAATGGTAAAGTATTCCAAGTCAAAATTATGATAAAAAAATAATCACATTGAGTGTTCATAATGCCTAAGTTGCCGATTGGTTTATATATGAGTATGTATAGATAAATTTACTGTCAATTGTATTAGAGACGATCTTCGTTGTTTATGAAAGAAAACACCAAAATAATTCCATTATGGTTTTATACAATTATACAATGAAAGTTGTAAACAATAATTCTATAAAATAACAATAGTTATAATTTATGCTAGGTTGTTTGTTTATTGAGTTTAAAAGTTACTATAATCTAATTTTATCTTAATTAATTTACATACTATACATCATTTAACACCAAAAATTTTCATTTAAATTTCTTTTTCACGTCAAAAACACTCAAATATATTCTTACATACAAAAACTCAAACGGTAAAAAAAATTTCAATACTAAATTATTTTGACTATATGGTTTTAGGAAGCCGAAAGTCATCACGACTTTTCGTGGGGTAATTATGAACCTCCTTATTGTAGATCACACCGTTTCGAGCAAACTTAGAAAACAAATTATATATCTTAAAAATATAAACGAATACATAAAACATAATAAATTTTTGACCGTGCATATACCTAGTTTATATAAAAATATTCTTAATTTAGTGTATTTACAAAATTTTAAAATGGTCCTCTTTTTTTTATACAATTTAAAACTTCCTGAAAATATGTATTCAAAAATTATTTTTTAAAGTTTTTTAAACCTAGCTTTTTTATATAATTTATTACTCCATCATGACCCTGTAAAGGTAGAAAGGTGGAAAATTTATTCCCATCTATATTTCCTGGTACACATCTTTCTTCTGCTACATAATTACCTTGCAAGGTATTCGTTGTAAAGAGCTTTCACTCTTCCGTCTTTCTGAATTTGATTTATTTGGTCATGACATATTATTACAATGGAATTAAAAATCGAAAAAAAGGATATGTTGTTATTGAAATTTATATTCCTAATTAGTAATCACGATTGTTAAGATAAAAGGTGAAGAAATCTTTCACAGTGATTTGAGATTGTTTCTTATGTCATTGTTTGAGTCACAATACCAGAAGAGTAAAATGAAACATGTTAAGTGGTGACCATTGCTATAAAAAAGTCTGAAGGTTAATGCAACAATTACAAATAGCTTTCCAAGCATTTTCGACTGTTTTTTTTACTTTGCGAAAAATTATGAAGGCTTTGCGTTCCATTATTTGATTTATCGACACGTCTTGTTTTCATCAAGTTCCTAAAAGCTCCGTTTCCTAGTTGTTACGCAGTTTAACTTCGGCTCGGGGGAATCGGGTTCGATTCTCAATATTATCGGTAAATTTTTATTCCAATCTGGTTCTGTTGGTAACAAAACTCAAACGTGTTAGACGTATGCGGTTGTTGTTGAATCTTCACATCTGGTAGTATTGCCCATATTGAAAGACCTACAAGGATTTCTTTGTAGTTCGTTATCCCTTAGTAAGTTTTTTGCGGTTTTCTTATGAAATATGTTACATACGCTGATACTGAGAAGTTCCTAATCTAGTGACTACAGCTAAAAAGCTGTTCTTTTTATAATTATTATTTTGAAGACAAAACTTCCGTGATTCAGCGGGAAGTATGTGATCTTGCATTATCCTGATACGATGCAGCTGTAAAAAAATAAGCTCTTAGAATAATCAAACCTGCAACTCCCGGTTCGGAATATAGGCGTCTTACGAACCCTCGTTTGCTATTCAGCTTTCATTATTTTAAAATATTATCTTTCTTATACACAATATTATAGTTCAATAAAATTAACTCCATATTTATTCCACATTCTTCATATTATTATATCCAATTGGTGCAGAGAAACAAAATAATCCACTTATTTGGATGTCACGTCTCTTTTCCAGCAAGTATAATTTATGGCCCTACCCCCTCCCCTACTCACCCTACCGCTTCTCCAGCTCCCACCCCCACCGCCAGACTGCTTCTAGACCTTTCGACAGTGATGCATCATTTGGGCCTAGCTCCCTATGCGACCTGTCACCCCCTCCATTTTCTGCAACAAGGGCACTTGCAATATATTTATTTACACAGGGGTAGATTAACACAAACAAAAATACTTATTTATAAAAAATATTATTTGTACTCAACAGGTAAAATAATAACTAAAATTAATACGTAATACAAAATATTTGTTAAATTTCAATGCACCACATTTAAAGGTTAAAAGTTAAAAAAATACGATTAATTTAAAAAGTGTAGATATTTTGTATAAAGAGATTTTTTTAAAATTCAATAAATCACCATTTTAAATTTAGTTTGGTTCATTGGCAAAAGCGAATAATAATAAATCGTAATGTTTTTTTTATGAAATAAGAACATTCGATAAATCTTTAAATTCAGAAGTAGTAATATAATATACTCGTATATTGTTAAAGGAGATTTTTGAGGATAAGCTAATTTATTTCATTCAGCCATCCATCTCATCGTGTCTCTTGCGATGGCGATAAGAAGATAGCCGAGCTGAGTAATGGAAATAAAGGCGAATAATCTGTGTAATATTTTTAGAGGACATATTATGTTTAATCTAGAACAAACGGAAGAGATATGAAACGAATTATCTATGTGAAATGTGGTCTGGTATAGAAGAGAGCGAAAGAGCATGTCAACGTATTAGTGTGATTTTATCAAAACGTGTGTTAGACCGTATTAAAGAATATCAATTTGTTAGTCCTAAACTCACGTGGTTAAGGAGGGTTGACATGTTTGTTAGGGTATGCACCGGTAAACTCAAAAGATGATCAAACTAAATCTAGCTTCTGGGATAAAGTGAAAAAAGTGTAGGAAAGGAAAGATTAAATAGGAAAATTATCTTAGACAGAAGGGTAAGGGTGAAAAAGAATGGGTATGAAATTGTATAAAGTAAGTTCGGTGACACGAGAACGACCGACAATGGTAAAAGGCTGTTAGAAGTATGTCTTGAAAACAACCTTGTTGTATCAACCACACTATTTGATCACGAGGAGCTTTACAAGTATAGTTGGGATAGGAGGAACGAAAGGTTAATGATAGATGTAATGTATATGAATGCAGATATTAGGAATAAATAAAATATACGCAGACATTCAGAGGTGCCAATCTAGAAACAGACTACTATATTTTAGTAACCATGATAGATCTTTTCAGAGGTGGCGCTCAATAACTAAGAAGCCTCAAGGTCAAATTATCCTGTGTGAAAAACTGCAAGGTGAGAAAGAATCGGAAGGATTCCATAGCAGAATTGAAGCATGAATGAATGAAAGTGTGAAAGCTTAGGCTTAGAAGCAGAATGGGCAGTTGTGAAAGGAATACTATGCTCTACTGCGAAAGAAATATGCGAGGCTAAAATGGCTAGAAGGAAAACAGGCGATTCATGGTAGGATGAATATGTAAGAGAGAGTGTTAAGAATAAAAATCGTGCATGGATATAATTTGTAGAAACAAGATTGAATTAAAGCGCGAATTGGAAAGTAAAGTGAGAAAGTATATGTAAGAGGAATACGAAAGCAATAGTTTCAGCGAAGATGCATGAAATAATGGAAGACAATGGAAAAAAGCTTAGTGTGAACCTAAGATAGAATATTAAAATCTTCTGGAAGGAAATAAAGCAAGCTCATAGAAATTCGAACGGAGGAGGAATGAGTAGGGTGAAGGACAAAAATGAAGCGACTATAACAAAGATATAAAGTATAAATAAAAGATGGAAGGAATACATTGAGGAGTGTATGAAAGTACGACGAAAGATAATAATCCAAGATATTGAGATGGATGATATGTGTGAAAGTACCATAGAAGAGCAAAAACCGTTGTCAAAAGAATATGCAAACGGAGAAGGCTGCAGCCCTTGCTGCCTTGCTAATGAAGGATTCTAGCTTTATTTTTTGTTTTTAAAATTTATTATTCAAAACTCGTCATGTACAAAAAACCAAGTGTCTTATAAATTCATACCTTTATGGCTTTCCACTTATTCGTTTTTATGATTTATGACAAATTTTGCAAATATTATAGTAAATTTTCATTGGAAATCACTAAATATGTTTTAGAAAAACATTATCGAAATTTATGTTATTTAATAAACTAATAGGTTAAAAAAGTATCATTAATGTTTTAACTTATTAAATACCTACATTTTCCTACTAAATTCTCAAAAGATATAAATCATGTTTTGATTTCCAAGTCGATGGTGTAAATACGTTGATTCGACCCTGAGGACACGAGACTTATTTAGCAAGTCTCCCTAACCAGTAACAAATTTATATTTATCACTCTCCAAAGGGGAGAATGTGGCGACTCGATCTATTCACCTAATGGATATATTGTCGATTTATTATTAGCCAATTCTAAGTAAAATAAGAGCATTTTGCTTCTTTGTGAATGACATAATACGCAATCATATATTTTTGTGTAAGTTTCACCTTCCTTCTATTATTTGTGAATAAAAAATTGACGAATATTTATAAAATGTCGTCACTTAGCACCACAACATTTTGCTGAATGTGGACCAATCTTGAACTTGCTGGGAATCTTATTATATATAGTACAGTCTGGTTATGTACAGTATAACGTGACAGATTTATTGCTATGTGGCAATCAACCAAACAGATAGATCATAAAGAGCTCTTAAGTATAAACAAGATTGAAATCCTTGAAAAAATCTGGGGTCCAACGGAAATTGAACCCGCATCCCCAGATTGGAAGATAGCCGTATTACCAACAAGGCCACGAAGATCATCAGAAGATATAAGATTTTTGACACACTTACATCGCATGTAATAAGACATCAATAAAATGCTACAAATCTTCCTTCGGCGTTCGCAAGATGAAACGTTTAGCGCTCTTCAAAAACCTTAAAACGTAAGCGTCACTTCATAAAAAGATAGCCGCATGCAAAAAACGATTGCTCAATCATGTGTCTTTAAGACGCCTGGAGAATACTAGATGGTTAAACAAATATGTCAATGGCATTTAATGCCAAATCACTAAGAAATACTATAAAAAAGTCACTCGCAGAAGTGACTAAATAAATAATTATTAAATCAAAAAATTACAGTCAATCTACCAAACTCCCATAAAATACAGTCAAGTTTAAGACATTATTTAAAATATAACAGTTATTATTATGAAATCAACTAAGTTATAAAGCAAATCAGTTACTTCTTATATGTGAAATCAATTTATCACTAAATACATTGAAATGTCTACCCGATCAAATAAATTTTGTTTCCGCAGAACGACTCAATAAAACATTCGTATTAATTACAATTCAACGCCTATCACAGTAGTTCTCAACACTAATTCTGAAGAGCCTTGGAGTCTTGCAAGATTGACTGTTAAAAAACCGCTCTAATTTTAGGAGCATAATATCTACGAAATAAAACAGTTTTCTTCATTTAACAAAACATTTGAGTATACTCGAATAACAATGCTCATAGCTTATACTGAGGTATTAAAAAATAAAAAGGTTCAAAAATATCATTTTTCTTAACTTTGCTCTTGTTGAAACTATTGTATGAGTAATATAAAAAAATATACACAATCGGCGTTTAATTCTATATTTATATTATTCGTATCACGTCAATATGAAGAAAAAAACCTGTTTTTAAACTCAATAAAACTAATAAAATAAAAACAGAAAGCTATTAATTTTATATTAACATTTACATTGTACATAAACGATTTATTTAAGGTTTTCATTTAATAAAGCTCGCTAGACTTTCAGATTTAATTATTCTACATAACGACAAAAATTTAATATAAGTTCTTCATATTGACAAAAATGTAAGAGTGATTCTTAATGTCGACTTAAAACATGACATAGATAAATGCATTTTGGGAAAGTATGAATAAAACAAACACATATATCCATTTAGACAATATAAAACACTACACAACTTATAAACACTTTTTTTAAATACGTGACAGAGAAATTCGGGGAGTATTTTTCATATTAACTCGTAAAATGTATCCATAAATTGAATGAACCATTAGATACGTATATTGAAACAAAACCATTGATGTAAGGATATCTAAAAGGTCACGGATAATTAGCTAGTTAGTAAGATTCTGAACGCTTAACATTTTATTTGCAATATGATGCTACACAATATTATTATTATACAGCTTTTATTGCATACGTCTTACCAACTGGACGACCTCCATGGCCCAGTTAGTAAGACGCCTGTCTATCTACCTGGAGATAGTGAACACAATTCCTAGATATTTTAAGAAAGGGTTTAGTCTGGTTTTCACTTAAGAACTATTTAACATCTTTCTGGTTGGTTCAAATAAATTGTCACATAACAATAAGCCCACCAGGTTGTAATGTGTACAACGAAAGTTTTGTACGAGAACAATATAGTATATTATAATTGAATCTTGTAGGATAAGAAGCAAGATTCAAATATTTATCCTTTACCTTTAGAACTGAACATAGTCTTAACTTCTGGCACCATAGATAAGAGTTCAGACTTTCTGATTTTTTCTAATGTTGAAAAACACTGATTTATCATAATAGTACAGTGCTTGAACTGCATGCAGTAGCAAATCAACGATATCAAGGAAATCCATCGAAGCGACTCGATGCCCGTCGCTTGTCACTTCTACTTTGGCGTCGTTGTAAACATCGTCGCGTGGCTGCGACGCATCCATTACGGCCCAACAAGATGAACTGACAAACTCGCTGCAGGCCTTAGTAAATAACTACTTTATATGCGTAATATTAAACATTTTGCTCCTTTTGAGATTGCATTAAGGACGGCGCACATTGGCATGCACTAGGCGGCACAACAAGTTGGTAATTGTAGGAAAATTTCTACTTCCTATTCTAAACTCTTATAGAAGATTTTATGTTATATATTCGTATTCCTATGGTAATAGAAATGTTTATTGTTCAAGGAACTTGATTTCCTAAAAAATACAATGATTTAAATATTAATATATAGTTAGCTCTTATGCTCATAAACTATATTTTGAGCATAAGTCGACCTCCGTGACTAAGTTGATAAGACGCCTATATTCCGACACGAAGCTTTTGGGCTCGATTTCCGTTTGTTTTGGATCGAACAAATTTCTTTCGAATAGGATTCCAGTCTGATTTTCACTTACAGCCATTGTTTGTAACATAATAAGCACATCGGCCTTAATCAACTACTAGACGTTGACTGTAAACTACATAAATGTTATCGAAAAACATAAAACCAATTCAACACAATTATATTTCTAAATCTTTATATAAAACTCAAATAAAATTCGTGAGGAGTTTATATGAAGTGGACTTTTATTTTCTACAAAATGGTGCAACTCCTACTACCACGGTGAAATGAGACCCTATTTTGATGAAATTTGTCAAACAGGTGGATTGGACGTAGATATAACATTCAATACGTCCATGTTTCATACACCTAACGCCAATGAACTTTTTTATGGAGACTCTTCAAAGATAAATTTTATGCCACAAAACCGGCAAAAGTTGATAAATTGAGAGCAGAGCATTGCGATTTCATACTATCAGCCAATGCATGAACCAAAACTGCCATCAATTTGAGTGTTTGCGATACTAAGAAAAATAAATTGGAGTTTTAATCTTAGATGCGAGTGGAAAGCAAGTGAGAGAAAGACTAAGGAAAGTGTGGTTGGATCAAGTGATTATTATTCTGAATGAAGGAAAAGTGGAAAGTCAGAGAAATCATAGAGGTTGTCACGAGAAAGTGTATGGATGTGGAAGAGGCTAAGAATGTGTAGCGAGCTATGAAAGTATGGCGCTCTGTCCTATCTACCTACCCCGACAGGGAAAGGGCGTCATGGTATGTATGTAATCTTAGATTTACCTTAACAAATACTGATTAAATAATCACTCAAAATATATATACATTTTTTTGGGACACCTGTACTTATTAAACATTTTTTTATATGCAAGATTGACAATCTTTGGTTAAAAATAAACATTATGCTTAATACTGCTCAACACAAAATTCAATCATAATATTCCCAAGTTTTTTCAGTTTTATTTTCCCTTTAAATTTTGCTACAGGTTTAGTTTTCTAAGGTAGGAATGTTATTAGCAAAAATATTGTGGCATAAACAACCATAAAACGTGGTTCTAAAATATCTATAAAAAGATGATATCCGAAGATATAACATCACCACGTATTTATTTCTTTTTAATTCTGACTTCATCTTGAAATTAGACTTGACTCGTCGATATATTCAGCGTCAGCAATGTTAAAAGGTTAACATTTATTTTATTGACATCTTCGTCTCTAAAATGTGGTTGAATTCTTCTATGTAAAATATTTAACGTTTTCTGGATGTAAATAATAAAATTGGATGGACGCTATTCTAAATATTTGGCATCGGGTTTGTTCAGAAAATATTTTGAAGCTTTGATTTTAAAATGTTAAAAAAAATCGCTTTTTTACGTTGCCCGGATTCTCAATGAAAATTTCCAACATTATAACTTAAGAGCTTTCAAGGTGTGGGCTGAAAAACATCTGATGTCCTCGCGGCCGAGCTCGCCCTATATTCGTGGGGTGTATCTCGGCCGGGGGGATGTTATGAGATGAGCCCAGACTTTTTGATAGCTTATCTTTTAAATATATTTTCTGTTATTTATATGTGCGATTTTGGAATGTATTTATATATGTACATACTATGTTGCTATCAATAAACCTATATTTATATTTATGTATTTTACTAAAGAAAGAGGTAATTGTTAAATAAAGATTTGTGAAACTCTATACTAAATGATTAATATCTTTGTTATTCCCCTGATGAATAGAATTTTAAAATACTTATTCAAACCAAATAATAATAATATCGTGTAAAAAAATATCCATCATCGTCATCAGCCCTACAACCCAAGATGGATCTTAGCTCTCTGCAGGATTCTCTGCCACTCATCTCTCTCGACAAGAGCTCTTCTTCAACTGGTTACACCCAGTGTGCGGCAGTTCTCTGTCACACCTTCCGGCTATTTCAACTTTGGTCTCCCCACTCATTTCCGCCTCCTAGATCACTGAAGAAACCGTTCGTTGCAGGAGCAGTATCCTGCGTGCAATATATGTTCCCAAGTCAGCACAGTCTACTAATTGTTCTAACTTTGTTAGTTAGCTTCAGGTTAGAGGGTGTAGATCCCTTTGTTAGACTTACTATATATCTCCACGGGCCATTGTCATCAACATGCACTAAAATTTGTTCATACTCATTATACGAGTAAATAGTGCCATTAATTTATGAAAAAAGTGATCCAATTTATACAAAATATTTTATTATTAAATATTCATGACTAAGCATGATAATTGAAATCGTTTTTTCGAACAAAATTAATATTCAGCTTCATTTTAAGCGCTGTATTTTATTTGAATTTGCATTATTTCTTCATTTCCTCTTTTCTTATTCATTCATGCTTTGTTTTTTCAAACATTCCTAGAAATATTCACATATCTACCTCATTTATCTTACTTTCATCTCTTTCTATTAACATATGCATTTAACTATTCACTCGTTTAATTAACATTCCAAACTAATCTTATTCATATTACAAATTCAGCAAATGGTAGAATGTATAAAAATAAATTAATAAAAAAATAATGTACGTATTTTTAGCACATTTTTATATCACATATACAATGTTGTTCATCATATTGTTACACCAGCAAAATCGTTTCACAGGTATGTGATTCGAAAATTATTTGCTTACCTTTCGAACCCCTTGCCCATCTCTCGGCTACAAGAAGATATGAATCTTGTTACATGCCCACACCATCGTGCAGTATAACAAAGCAATCATAAGTATCAGACTTGTTCTCATGACAGTTACAATTATTAAGACCTTGACATAAGATAAGAAACGTATTTAAAGGCCGTAACTTAGGCTGCCATTGGCGATAACTTGTGCCAAGTTTGTTTTTTCTGTTTATCTTCGAGCGTATGTTTTTCTCCACCAACAAAGTTGGTAAGACACCAGTTTTCACCCGAGAATTTTGGGTTCGATTCCCGATAGTACCAAAAAAAACAAACTATTTAGGTCGCTTTTTATATCTCATTTTTGCATGCTATCCAATTTTTGTCGTTTGCATACATTTTTTTAAATTGATGGCATACTGATATTATTGGAAATTATTTAATGTTGAATGAAATATAAGAATAAATATTAGCCTCCGTAGTCCAGTAGTTAAGATACTTGCCTATCATACGAATATTTCGGGTTGGATTTCCGATGATAAAAACGAAACAAAATAAAAAAGGTTTTAATACGGTAAAAAAAGTTGGTTTTGTTACTATACTTACACAAGCTAGAGGTTTTCAAGTATCGTTACCTCCTCACGTGCGCGATATTTTTGACAACACGTTTAATAATGAACCGCGAGAAAAAAATATTAAAACGCCTACACTAGATAACAATTTTGAAAATGAGCAATGAAATATTTTCGAGTGCGGGTAGCATTTTGCAAGGAAGACTTTGCAAAACGCTTCCCGCGCTTAAAAATAAAACTGTCGACAAATCTGTAAATCATATGAAATGTTGGTGCAGAACAGAAGATAAGTCCAAAAGTCCTTGGTGCACTTACTCTATGGTGCTTTTTTGTAAATAAAACATTGTTTAGCATTTGAAGTTGTGGTATAAATTGAACTGTTATCATATTTAAGTTTGATGACAAATAATTATTGTACTGTATTATACTTTCGTTGTATATAGCATAACCTGGCGGGTTTATTGATATACACTAATATTTTCCAGCCAACCAGAAAAGTGTAAAACAAGCCTAAAGTGTAAACCATTTAAAAAAAATCTGGATGCCAACGAGAATCGAACCTGCAAACGCGGGTTGAAAGACAGGTGTCTTGCCAACCAGGCATGGAGATCCTCTGATGTGTTTTAATACAATATATCATATATGTACCATCACAAAATTGTTTCAATACAATGCAATATAATATTTTTAGAAGTGTACAATACAAAATTGTTCCAAGTCTTTATGTTAATAATTAGTTGAAACAATTTTGTGTATTTCGCGTAGCCGTTTCATTAATTATGCAAAATATACGACTCATTGAAAAAAAGCATTTTCTCATATTGTATTTTTTTACATACGTTTTAATTGTTGATATAAGCTTCTCAATAGTTTTTTTTTGTTTTAACGCAAATCAATATAGAAATTAAAATATATTTTGTTTGTATTATTTTTTTTTAATTCGCTTAAAATTAGTTTTATTAACTGCAAAAGTTCTCGCATTTTGTGATTTAACATAAAATCTTTAAATTCGATCAAATAGCTACAAACTTATTATAAACCTATTCGACATATCCATATGTAAAAATGTTTACTTAAGATATTGTATTGGAAAAAAAAAAAAAATCTTTTAAGCAAAAATTTGTTTGTTCAAATAGCTTTTAACACATATCTAAGATTTGATAATACAGCTACTACAAGTGATTTTTTTTAATAGTCCACACTGGTTACGATCAGTTTTTTTTTCTATATTAAGTTTTGAAGACGTTGTGAAAATAAAACACCCCTCATAATGAAAAATGTATTAGTAGATATATAACTTGAAAATAATTCTCAGAGCTTCGCTTTTGTAACAGTTTTATTCTCAGCTCCTCATATAATTAGCAGTGCAGTTTAACGCTGCATCACGCAATAAATATTCATTGTGCCCGACTGGGGCTACTTTATTTACAGGACTTGTTATTTATTGCTGAACTTAAACGTGCTATTTGGTGAATAATCAAGAAGAATAAATATATATTCATTGATTTCGTATTTTGCTTAAAGATTAGAAATAAATGTTAAATAACACAGTGAACTAGAACCCTAAATTTGATGTATCTTATTAAAAACTAAAATATCGAAAAACATATTTTTTTAAATACAAGCTTATATTGCGGTTTTTCGCGTCTCTCCAACGTTTGAGAACGTTGCACCTCTCATCTTCAGAGCTTGTTGGTTTTTTACTTTACTATTATCGAGAATGTGTATCAAATACCACGTTGACTATAGTTGTAGTCTCCACGATTACAATAACTCTGGAGTCCTTTCTCACTCATGCTCATCCGCTGAAAACGAAGCTGATTGCCGACAGGCCCTGAACATGGAAGCTGCATTTTTTAAAACTTCTGTACTTTGAATCACGATAGTTGTATAAACACCGAAATACTGTCACCATATATCTGAGGTTTTCAAAGTTGTACCTCGACAAATTGGAATTTTCAAAGGAAAAAAATCAAAGCAATCTTAGTGCATTAAAAACGTACTCGTAATATCTCGATATGGAACTAAATGAGTTTAGAGTATAATAGAAAATAATGAATATCCTTTGCAGAGAACCAAAACTTGAATCGCGGATCCTATTTAATTTACAATAACTTACTTCTGCTATGCTGTATTTTCGGTAGTAACTGATATATAAACCAAATATTGCTCAAAACTCTACGTGAAACGGGAAACAAGAAACGAAATGTCTAGTTTGATTAATTTTTTTAGAAATCGTATGGTGAACCACATGCTCACCCATCCCACTTATTAATAAGTTTGTTTTAGGATGCTGTAAAAATATATTTACTCGTATACATCAAATGCGCTGTAAAACGAAAAAGTTTGAAAACCTGCCATAGATAATAATAATTGCTAAAACTGCCATAGATAATAATAATTGATAAAACTGACAAATCTTCATGGTAGAAACCTTCATGGTTTTTTTTATATATTATAATGGTATAAATGAAAGCTCACAATGTTGTTTTATTCGATGAGGATCTTTCATCTTTCAATTATGTAACATACATACTATATATCACACATTATTAAAAGGCACTTGTATGAAATCTCAAATCAAAACACAGTCAATTCATTTCGAATTTCGGTTGTAAGGGAAAATGTTCTAATCATCGTTGTCAGCTTCATTCAGTCTTACGAGTATATTAAAAATGAGCTTTTCTTATAATAATCCATCTTGCTCTATCTGCCGCTTCACTCACTCGTCTTCTTCCTATCATCATTAAAATATTTTTTTCTTTGCTTAACAGTTGATCCTGAATTAAAAATTATTTCTTTTTTTATTTCTTGTATGAACGGTTATTCTTACGAGCTAAAGATTGTTTTATGTCCCTTGTTAGTTCATTAAAAGTTTTAGAAACAACAAAATAAAAAATTCCGTCATGACCTGCTCACTTGGCTTAGAAATCATCCACGATATTGATGCTTTGGACTCTAGTTTGATACATTAATTTATGTTTTGGTCCTCGAGGGAAAATGTCAACACTGTCCAGTCGGGTTAAGTATGAATAATGAACTAAAACACATTTGTGTCATCTTTTTTTGCAAAACAAACTTATTTATTTTTTCTTTTTTGTATAGTATTTCGATCGCCCTTCCAATAATGACTTACATACCATTCTAGTTTTACTATTTTCAATGCTCTTTTTAAATTCATTAATCAAAATTATTTTAATACCACAGCTTCATTGATGATTTTTATTCAGAAAAAAACGTTTATTACAGGGCAGGGCGTTTATTACAATTATTTTTCAACTGATTTAATATCTTCTTCCCAATGAATTGGCATGTATAGAAAAATTAATAATAGATGCATCAAATTATTAGAATTATTCGAATAAGTCTTGTTTATATAATATTATAAAAATTTGAACTTTCAACACACGAAAATAGAAAAGGCAATTGAGGATTGATTCAACGCTCTAAGGATTTAGGAGGGTAGTGGTTGAGTGAACGGAAGAATTAGCTGTTTATTCTCTGCGTACATAATTATAATTATACAACAGCATTTTCACTAACCTGTTAATAATATGAAAAACTGTGTATTAGAGAAACACTAGCAATTGAGATATTAATCATTGATATGTATTAAAAACGATATGTTTTACTTTGTGTCCATCGATTCATTTCCTGAATATTATATAAAATTAAAATAATAAAATTTTATTCTAAAGTGATTTTAATATGCTTAGTTTTTTTATGCTGTGTGATTTTTTTACATTAGTTTTATCATTTGGCAACACTTTTATTGCAAATACAATCTGGCGGGCTTATTGCTAGGCGCCAATCTCTTCCAACCAACCAGACAAAAGAAAAATTAAGCAAGTTACATAATTTGCTAAAATATATTAAAAATAATACTTAAAACAAAGTCCCCATTCTGCGCGATCTACACAAGAAGATCGAAATCTTCTTCATTTTTTTATGAACGCAACGTCACATAGTGACGAAAAAGGAACTGCCCAAAGGGACTCCTTCTCCGGTGGCGACAAATCTGAGTATGAAAAGAATAGTAGTGACGACGGACTTAAGGTGCGACATCACGGGAAAAGGGAAATGACTCGCAGCGCAATTTTGTTTTGTTTTCTTATAAAGTGGCTAAAGGCCTGGAGTTCAAACAGCCCAAAAAGTTACCAGTAATTTCACAGAAAATTTCAAATGCAACAAAACTATCATTTGATGTCACTAGATCGGAGTTGGCCAATCGGTCCGAAGATGAACCGATGTAAGGCTGAGTGGAGTTCCCTTATTAGAATTATTTGGAAAACCAATTATCGACCAGCAGAGTTTTTTAAGATTTGACCATTAATTATTAGAAAACGATGTGTAGAATTAGAGTGTCACTCGTGATGGCCAACAAAGGAAAGAATATAAGAAACCCTAACCGGTCGGTCACCAAGGGATTTCAACGCATATGTAAAAACAATTAATAGGTTAAACCTATTCCGGAAGTCTATTGTGATCGCATTGATCATATGCAACATTTTGACAAAAATAAAGAAAGATAATGTAAAATGATGTTTAAAAAAAGAAAGTAGGTTTTGTGGCATTTGATAAAAAGAGTAACAAATGTTTTTTATATGCCACCTTTTCTGAGAAACCTTTGAATATTGTAAATATTTATAAAACAGATTTAATGTTTATTTCAAAAATTTTATTTTATAATAAATAAGTAATATAGACTTAATTTGTATGATATATTTTATCGTGTAATTTTTTTTGTGTCAAATGCACTTTACACTTCCTCTTCTTTTTTGTGTCAAAGGCACTTTCCTACTTCTGCCCAGAATTCTACCACCTGAATAGCATTGTTCCGCGAATTAAGTCCTGTTCGGTGCAAGACGCCGGGTCGTGTAGACTGGCTTCATCGCAGATACAGAAAGTCGATCCATCACGTAACATTCTCCATTTTCACGTGAACTACTGTAAAGATGCAACCCTTTTATCACGCTTTAAACCTATTGTGCATAATTATGAGCATGCACACAAGGAAAAGTAAAAAAAAAACTTTTTTGTCTTAGTTAAATCCTTATAACCTCCAATAAACGAACAAATGTTTTTTTTTACCATTTCAAGTAATTCAAATCTACGAGTATATGAGTTAAAAACAAAATTTGACTGTCTTTGAAAATAATTCTGAAATGATAAAAGCAAGTTATAAATTAGCCCACAAGCAAAATAGTTAAATGTTATATGTGAATCTAGTTTCGATATTATATTTGATCTCTCTCTGTAAAGGCAAAAGATGTTAATTAAAATATAAAAATGAAGAAGAATTTTTTTTTAAAAATACTTTTATTAAAATTAGGTAAAGAGATACTTTTATTTTGCAGTGTTTTAATTATTTCACCAGTTAAAATACAAACCCTAATTCAGTGCATCAAATGTAACCTACCAAAGCCGACCCAGTTTATGTGGCTCACATAAATTGAAAGCCCCTAGGCACGAGCACAGTATTTGATATTTATCGTGTTCACACGTGACGGCGTAATAACCACGTTTCCTTCTGTTTTTGTCCATAATTTTATGAATTTAATTTCTTTCTATACTAATTGAAACGCACGGATAAAATGTGAACCGGATTATTTACATCTGAATTACGAATTATCGGATATTCACTGTATATCAGAGAAAGCCAACTTTTTCATTAGATCATGTTCACTTTTTAAGATATTTATTTGAAATTAATCTGAAAACAACAGTTGCTGTTGCAATTCAAATTGATAAACATTCTGAACATGATAAAATTCTGTAACTAAAAAGATAAGAAACCTACCGGTCTAAAATATCTACAAACATCACGTATGGTATGGAAACCCCTGAAAAATATACGAGTATGTTATTTGTCTCATATAGATTATATGTAATATAACATATAACAAGTCAGAAACTGACATTATTTTATTTTAAGTATGTATATATATCGATTGAATTTCAACAAGTTTAAATAACAAAATAATTCAAATAAAAAAACATCGAATTCTGTCGGAACTGGGCCTTTAAATATAAATGTTTCTCACATTTATAAACGCAAACAAAATCATCTGTTTACAATTATTAAAGTGAATAAAATGCCAGACAAACCCAAAAAGGTTATATTATAAGTTAACGCCCAATGGGCCACATATTGGGAAAACCATGAAGGATGTGGAATTCGCGGCTGAAACAGTCCGTGCCAGCGCTATAACTTCAAACTAAATAATTAAGGGAGACAAAAAATTGAGTTTTAAATTTAAATAAAATACATAAAAATTCTCTTACTTCAGGAATAACATTTTTAAGTAACTTTTCAAAGATATATATTACTGTCTACCTCTTTTCTATGCCGTGGTTAGTATTCAATAAAAAAAAGCTTAATCAAATATTATTTTAGGTTTTTTTCTCACCTTCTAATGATGAAAAATATATTTGATTGTGCTATAACGAGACGATATCAATATATTTTGGCTAATAACTGTGATTAAATGTTGTGTGTGGGAGAACTTGAAAATATCTTTTTGTAATCACAATTTTCTCAAGAACGAAAAAAATATTTATACAACAGAAAGGTAAAAAGAATTTGTGAATGATTTATTTCGAAGTATTGAATGTTATTTATGCAAATAACTGTAAAATTAAGAAAATAAATTTAACTTCCTATTATTATCAATAAATTACTTTGCACATATCACGTAAATGTTGAATGAATATTTGTGCTTGTTTCAATGTTAATTATGTATGATAACCTGGGCCTTATTTTTTTTTAATTTACTCTTCAGTAACTGACACCACATTTGTACTATATCTAAAGTCCTCCACTGAGTATTTTACCCGTAAGTAGATATTGTGGGTACACTCTGAATAGCCCCATAATAAAATATATGGGGTTATTCAGAGTGTACCCGTGAGTGACACTCTGAATATCCCCATATATTTTAATTCATTTATTATTATTTTCCAAAAAAAGGTAAAGAAGTAGAATGCCTTGATCAAACCTGTCTGATCTATGGATCAGAATCCTAACTCGAAGATATAGCAGCAGGTACATGAAGGTTCAAGAACAATGAAGAAATATACCACGGGGCACCCTGTCCCAGTACTTCTTCATAGCCAAAAGCTAGACGTTCAGAAAACAGACCGATCAAAGAGCTAAAGAGTTGATGAGAGAGATTGATGAAAAGAAAATCGTCAAAATGGAGTGACATCATCAAGGAGGCTAACGCTCTAAGATATTTGTGAGGGTATCAAAGGTAAGGTTAAAAGGACCAAAATAAGTCCTTAATTATTTATATTTTCGGATTTAATTAACGTGCTGAATTTAGCTTGTGTATGTGTTATTTAGGAAGAACGTGTGAAAGCAGGAGAGATTTTTAAAATAAAAGAGTATTTTCACAGTTGTACATATTATTTATTTAGCGATGACATTGTCAAACTGATCTTTCTAATGGCGAAACAGTTGTCACTTAATAAATATTGTATAGAAGTGTGAAAATACTATTATATTGGGCTATATTGGGTCTTAACATAAGTTGTGTCCGTTTTTTTCCAATTTAAAAGTGAATACCAAAAGTAAAACAAAATGGTAAAGGTTATACGTCATTCGAAAGAAAATTTTCTGCTCTACAAGATATTGTGTTTACTTTTACGTTACAAATATTATTTTATTTGATTACAAGCCTTCAAATTGGAATGCCATATAGACGAAAGTGAGCATTTTCGACACCTCCTTCTGTTCGCGTTCAATCGAGGGAATAAAGCTGCCAAATCTGCTCGCGATATTTGTGAAGTTTACGGTGAAGATGCTATGAATTCAAGGACAGCTCATCGATGGTTTTTGCGTTTCGAAGACGGTAATTTCTAGCTGAAAGACATGGAGCGTTCCGGACGACCAGCGGACTTCGATGAGGACCGCTTAAACCATATTATTCACGAAGATTCCCTTCACAACAATTTACTCGTATGTTAACACCTAATATATTATGAATTCCAACTACATCAATAACCTGAGTACGTATTATTTCTGTCAACATTTTGTTTTTTAATGCGTTTGAAGAATTGATTGACATATAGTTCATATTTTAGTTTATAAAGGAATAGTAATTTTGTATCAAAACATTAAGTTTAATATTGCACGTTTAGGAGTTATGGGCAAAAAATATTTATTGCAATAGAAACTAAACATGAGCATCCCCAAATTCATAAAAATAGTTTTGTACATATTAAAAATATCCAAAGATAGCTATTTTTTTAATTCGTACCCTCCAATTTTTTTAATTCGTATTCTCACATATGATCAGTCAAATTAATTTTATATGAAGATAAAGAATCAAAAACCTTGTAATAAAATTTAATTAATAATCCATCAACATTAGACTAAGAAAGAGTTCAAGGATGGAAATCGACATTTTAAAGGTCAGTTATTAGCACTGAACTTGCCGTATGGTATATTTGTACGAAAATAAATTTCCTCTTGTATATTATTAAAAATAGTGACACCATATTTTCGCGTGGGAGGTCCCCCATTAAAAGAATTTCCGAGCTATTCTTGGTGAATTTGAAATAATTCGATAACCGAAATCCTTGAAATATGATACTCAACTGTCCCCATTAATAAATTATGGACTTACAGAATAATATTTATATTGTGTATAACGTCTCATCGAGAAAATGTCTCTTTGCAACCGTGTTTTAATGACTCATTTATCAATATTGTGTCGCTTGCGGATAGACCACTGAATGGTAACTAATTAACTTTACAGATTGGGTATAGTTAAAGATTCTTACTAGGAATGTTGTCTAGATGATGAGACTATGAATTATGTGTTTTTCGGTTGACCTTTATGCGACAGATGTAAGTTACTTAATGCCATAACTTAGGCACGTCGAATGATTGCTGCATATTTTCTTGCTTCGAAGAACTTTTCCAATTATAAATCGATTGTCGATGTTTTAAAGCTTCATAAGTTGAAGCTTTAAATCCTTTAGGAAATATTTTTACCTACAGTTAATTTATTATATCGAAGCTCTTATAATTCAAGTTTAGGTTTAAACAGTTGTGGCACTAACCATCTTAGTGTAAGTAGATTGTCTATATATTAAAAATTCCACCCAATTCAGAGGTCAAAGTAATTATTCGATAATAACCTCCGTAGACCAATTGATAAGACGCTTGACTTCCACCTGGGGGTTTAGGGTTCAATTACTGATGTAACTCGAAAAAAAAAAATCCCAAGACTGGTTAAATAGTTCATCTAGTAACAATACTCGCACGCACTAGACTTATGTACACGAGTGTTGTTGCCTCATCATGTGCAGGATAGTATAGTCAAAAAGTGTTATGACGAGCTGAGAATTTCGTACCTACTTAAGTGGTTTAAAGCTCGAAGGTTCGATTCATGGACCTGAAGACAATGTTGTCACTAGATCCCACTCTTCGATATCTCGGAATCATCTATTCGTATGTATTAAAAAAAACACAGTACGATTAAATGGATTACATAAAATCATAACAGTCACCTTGATTATATGTTCATAACATAAAACAAACGTAGGTCACTAGTAGTCAATTATAATTAAAAATATAATTTACATTATTTTATTTTAGTGGCTCTGAACTAATTTATATGATCAAATGTGATTTTATATGTATCAAATAACTCTGTATCTTGCAAGATGTTGATAGTATCGGAAATTAAATCTAATATTGTTGTGTAATAAATGTATTGGAATGCATCTCGTGTAGATTATCTCGTAATATATCGAGTTTTTTTCAATTAAAATTTACTGACGTGTTGTATATAGTTTGCAAGTTAATTGAGAAAAAAATACGGGCTCAATAAATTTGCGTTTTGTTTGAAACATATTTTACTATCTTTGGTATCTCTAGTCAATTTCTGATAAGTTGTATTTGTCATTTTACAACCTTAGAAATAAGATATACTGGATAACATTTTCATTCTATACGGTACACCCTGAGGGGTGTATTACCGTATGGTAATTTCTCCCAACTAACCTTAGGAGATGTAAAAAAGACTTCTAGTGAAAACCAGATTAATTTTTATAAAATAAATTGGATTCTTACGGGGTTCGAACCCGTGACCTCCGGGCTAAAAGAAGAGTACCTTCCAACTATCCTTCCAACCATGTAAGTCGTTTATCCCTCTGTGAATTATATATCTACCGTACCTAATTGATTAAACTTAAACCAATATTCAGGTATAAAATAGTAATACCATGTTCTTTCTTTATCACATTAAAAAATATCTTTAGACTAAGTTTTTAATAACATCACGCTTATTGAGATTCGACAAAAACCCACATACTCGCGTTTATATACACTAAATTAAAAAAAAAACCTACATACTCGCGTTTATATACAAAAACCCACATACTCGCGTTTATATACACTAAATAATTATGTACTTCACTTTGCACTGATGATAGGCAATCCATCAACATCGAATTTGGCTGTCTTTTATTCTGAGGATGAGAAACGTCTGTTGCGTATTAGATTGATTATCATGTGCAAACGTTTGTACTTCAGCAAACACACCTTGGCAATCAGATCCAAAGATGACTGGAGGTTAACATTCGAAAATGATCGTCGTTTTATAATATGGTCTAAGAAGAAAAAAACAGTGAATTTGGAAAAGAATTTGCCAGGAATCGAATCTGGGACGACGGCTTCCTTAACGTGAAAGCTAACCTTTTGCTAAGGAAACCAAAAATAAAACGTTCATACATACATACATATCATCATGCCGTGTCCCTTGCGGGGTAAACAGAGAGATTTCAGATTTCCAAACACAATTTTCGGCTTCTCCACGTTCATATATCTCGTCATGCACAATATTTTTTATTCACATTTCTCACTAACCTTCTTTTAAAAGCTGGTCCATTTGATCCAGCCCTGTTTTTATCAACCTCTTCCACGCACACCGTACACATCTAACTTGTATACTCGCTTAGTCATTATTTCGTCATTCATTCTCTCCACATGTCCAAATCAAGCTTATTTCCTCACCTTACTTAAAACATCCATTTTACCCATGTATTATTTTCTAATAACTTCGTTCCGTCTTCTTTCATACATTGACAAAAAACCTTTTTTTTTTTTCAAAATGCAAGCATCTTCACAATATAAATCTTATTTTTGTAATCAGTTTTTCTACTTTTGATAAAACGTGGTTGAATATTACATTGAGTGCACCGTTTACCTTGTTTCTTGTCGCTATCCTTCAATTAGTGTTTTTTTCAACTCACCCATCACATGTAAAAATATTAACACCCATCACACGTAAACGTGATAACAACACTCCTCAACTTGCTTTAGTTTCTCTAAGTTGAGCCATAACGTACGAGTACATCACACACACTTTGACCACTTGCATGCTTTTGTAATATTCCAAACTATCCACATTTCTTCGAAAGTTCTTAACTTATACTCGAATTCATTTGCTTTCTTAGCTTTACTATTAATGACAAAAAAGCTTCGAATGAGCATAATCAATTTTTACCAAGTGAGCATAACGCTTATGGCGCTATAAATTTATCGTCGAGTTTCCGGTTATCGGCCAACTAATCATTTTCATAGTGATCTAAGAGTTCTCAGTGATCTATCACGTTACTGTTCGGGGTCATTGGCCAGCTGTCAGGAGACCCGACTTGAAATCTGATACACAATTCTACAACACGAATATTTTGCTGTCGAATTGCATTTATTTCTTATCTTCAATATCAATTATTCGACTATGGAACACTCTTTCATACTCGATATATCAGTCATGTCACTATAAGAAAAACAAATTTTCAATTATTTTATACATATATACCATCACGCCATTTCCCTCTCAGGGTAGGCAGAGAGAACAGAGCGCAAGACTTACCTATCACGACACACATATTTAGCCTCTTCTATATCTTCTAAATTCACCTTCTCATACAACTCCTATGATTTATCTAACTTGTACGTTTCTTTCTTTCAAAAATATCACTCACTTGATCCAATCACACTTTCCTTGGCCTTCCTCTACCACGCATGCCACTTACATATGCACTATTTTTATTTATTTTTCATTTTATTTACTCATGACATAAAAAAATTTATTTACATAATTTATGAAAAAACAACAACAGATAATTTAACGTGGACACAATTTTTATGGATCTAGGTTGGTTGTCTTTCATTTTTCGTGTTCTTATTAAACTAGATTTTTGCCCGTAACCTTCAGAGGGCATACTATGTTATATATTATATACTTGTTCAATTCATATGTATTTGACTAAAGATTTGACTTTTATTTTCATTTTTCATAAATATTATTTAGATACTCTAAATTTTAGACATGGTAATGTGTGCCGATAATTATTATACCATAAAATAAGATGTGGTTGATTGTAACAAATTGCTTTAAACCTTTAAATGCATCAATTTTAAATGCAGTACATATATACTTTTCATTTTGGGTGCCACTTAACCCCACTACTTAAAATACTTGAACGGTAGAGGATAGAGGCGAGGGTCAACATAGGGTTCGAGTTATGGTCTTCAAGATGATTAACAATCTGGGTCCTCGATATCTCCAGAATTGTTTTAGACTAGAGGAGATTTCCGAATCTCATCTCAGGTTAAGACAAGTGCTGCGAATAATTTGACTTCAGATTCCCAGTCGAGTTAGTGATGCCAAATATTTTTACAGAACGTTTCAAGAGCGGGATCTATTCTCCCTGAGGCAAATCTCTAAATAAATTAAGTTTTTGATAAACTTGAAAAGTCACTTATCCAGTGTGCATATTATGTAAGTTAATAAGTTGAGCTAGTTAGGGAGCGTTCTTGAGGTGATCTTAATGGTCGTGAAACAGCGCTGTATTAAATTATACTTTAAAATTCTGCCAGTGTTAAGAAACAATAAACTAAATTATTATAAAATATTTTGTCATTGATTAATGTGATTGAGAAAAACACGAAGCATCGTTCATGTATTAAAACTGCTTTATTATTTAAAATGCAAGTTTTAATCATTATATTGACTCCGTAGTTGCTTGCAATAGACTAGTATTATGTATATGATTATAAGAAGTCTTGTTTTACAATACTTTCAACCTCAGCCTCCACGTGTGGGTTTCAAGTAATAAGTGTCAATAATTGAGTAAATATTTGTAATGATTCCAAATAACAGTGCTCGGAAGTCAATGCTACTACTAGCACTCGTATGCACACACAAAAGTAAGCTGCAGAGATGTAAAGATCTTTGACCTGGCTGCGTGGTCCGAAGCTAATAAGTGAAATTGTAATAATAATGAAACTTCACAGAGGTTGCGTAATACCAATTCCTCGGATGCTGTTGATTTGAGACGATTTGATTAGATGTGTACGCAATACTTATGCTACTTGTAAAACGTTGTATGTAAAGAAATTCATGCGTTATTCTAAATCTCATTTGATGATTTTTGTTGTTCTAGGGTATATTCTAATTGATTGTAATTGAGGTGTTAGGTTCCTATCATTGCCTATGCACATGATATATATTAGTGTCTGATATGAAGATGAATTTTACTCATCAGTGCATGTACGAGCATTAAATTAATAAAGAGCGAGGAGAAGAGTCCGATGAAAGGATTCGTGAAAAGATATAAAAACATTAACTAAACGAAAATCACAATAGCATATATTGTGAGATGTATGAAGGTGGGCGAATCAAAAGCATATATAAATAGAAAGATGTGGTAACATGTTCTCTTCAAAACAGTTATATCGTAATAATAGGAATGTATGTAATATATTTTTCCATTAAAAAACATTTTATAAAATCTTCAGTATATTTATACGGATGATTGATATCTTCCGATCGGGAAAAAATTTTCCCCTTATCTGGAATGTATTTGGATGGTGTTTGTTAAAAGACTTTCTGGAAGTTCCTATTTCCCGCGCAACATATATTTTTATCAATTTTTATTTGAGTATTAGATCAAGAATATAATATAATTTGTGTGGGTTTTGGATTTTTTACTGAAAGTACTTCAATACGTTAAAAGTATAATGACAATTACGATTAAGTAAAAGACTTAAAAAATCTTTATTAATACCACTATTAAATATTTTTTTATTTAAAGCACAAAAAATAATTGGAAAATTAAGAAAGGAAATTAGCGTCGTGAAGGTGTTGTTTTGTGCGTAAGAAAAAAGATCTCAAAGTATTTTTTAAGGTATTAATAATCCAAAGAATAATTATCTTATGGTGTCTTTAAATAACATGCAATATTAAATCAATGCTCAAATACTCAAAAATTAATAAATCACTTTGCCCAAATGTTCAAAAAAGTTAACACTTGAAGGTGTCAGGCACTCCTTAGAATATAAAAAATAAAGTCTTGCAATGTATAACTGATAAACATTCAGAGATAAAATAAAAAATATAGACATAAAAAGAATGTTTTAAACCGAAGACACCATAAAACGAGAAAAGCAGATTAGATGCTTTTAGCGAAATCACGTTCAAGGAATGAATGAGACCAGGATTCCCGTCCAGTTTCTCATGGTTACCCCATAGGAACCCATCAACCAGACAGGCCCTCAAAGAGATCAAGAGATAACCGGTAGTTCAGACCCAAGGAATATTTAAGAAAAAAAAATCTAGAACATATTGCAAAAAAGAAAAATTATATTAAATTTAGAATTTAAATGGGCCAATCTATCAAAATTTGACAACTGTTTCAAAAGTTTTTTACTGTGCGACGCGGGTTATTGAACGTTCTTTTTTAATGAATTTAGTTTGATTTATAGGAACTTTCGAGTTATTTTACTTACAATATATGTGTATGCCTCTTTTATTTGAATTCATAATCACATAAAACAAATTCGAACAACGCAGTTAAGGTGGAATGTATCAAAAATGGTCAAATACGCGTACAAAATATTGACGGTTTTTTTTTAATCTAGTGTTTAAAAACACTTGCAACATACAAACATTTCTTATTGAAGTGATTCTAAAAAATCGTATTTGGTTTAGTCTTTTAATTCACTGTATGCACATATTTAATAAATGAAAAAAATATTTGTCGGATAATTTTGCTTACAAATTTTACTTCAGCATTATGGTGGTATCATTACTTTACCATCAAGAAGTACGCAGCAAATCATTTTTCACGAGCACAAACCAGAAATATAATTTTTTTAAACGATCTTCGCAATTAATATAACATTAGGCTTCTATATCTTCCCTCTTCTCGTTTCTCATTCAAAACATTTTAGATATTTTATCGCGACGGTTTTTCGAATTATACTCATATCATATAAACTACGATTTCAGAATATTTTGTTTTTGCTGAAATCAAATCTACGAAAGAATTGTTAGATATATTTCTAGCGTATAGTGTCTCTTTCATAACCGGATGTTTAGATTGCTCATCCAGGACACAAACTCATAAATAGAACGAAGGATTTATTCAAGTCTTCCCAGAAATTATTTAATTGGATACTTTTTCAAGTTGAGTTATGCAGAATACACAAATATACACTTAAAAATAAAAAATACTTGGGTTACTAGCAAAATAAATGCATAGCCAATGAATACCAAATTTGAGAGCACGAAGGATTTTATAACTTACCAAAACCCTCTTAAGGGTTCTTCGTAATGTGAGCGTGTCGATTCCTGGAAGCTAGAACTGAATACTTGAGGTCATGGAAACAGTCGTCGGAGTGTCTGCTGATATGACGTACCACGGGCTACATAACAGTAGGCCATATGCTATATGGAAATCTCTTGATCCCCTACGCACTCACGTGGGTAGTGCAAATGAGAACCTTTTCATATGGAGGACTTACCACTATATGTGTGTAAATTCAATCAAAGTTGCATCTGATGTTGTGCCCACTGTGTCCCATGAAATGTTTAGGAGAAAATCTGCAAAAAAGAAACCTTAATGCCATGCATCTTTCTAGGCTGAGAAGATATGGATGTGATGATGTCAACATAATCGGAACGGAAAGCAATACTTTGCATATGCGAAACCTGAGGAAAACAACTCGCCCATCGATGAAAAAAGGATGTGTCTTGGAATCAGTTTACGTAAAAGTTTATTTCATTACATGGAATATAAAATAAGGGTTAATAAAAAGAGAACATTTTTTACATCCGACAAAACGTTGAACCAAATTTAATATTTCTGCAAACGGAACTCAAATGCACAACCTTTTTATTTGCTGGAAACTACGTTAATTGTAAACGGAAATATTTGGTTTTCTAGTATTTATCGCGATCTGTTAAGTATCACAGGATAAATATGCAAAGCTTCTGATCGTGTTATTAAAACTAATTTTTCAAAACAAAAAAATAAACTCCTGCGGTAAAATAACCTTTTTGCCCACAAATACCTATACATTTTTTTCTTTTATCTCATTTTTTCATTTCTTTTATCTTTTATCTCATTTCAGCCAGGTCCGAAACTAAACTTAGAAATAAAAAAAATATTAAAGAAAGTATTATTGAATATTAAAATAATATTGATAACTTAATGACGATTTGTGTTCATTTCATGAGATAATCATATGCTCCACATTGAATATGATATATATTGACATAGAGGATTATGCACAACGAAAAAAAGAGGATACATTTTATTCATTCTGTATGTAAAAAATACTACATCTATCACATAAAGTCTACGAATAAACGAACCAGTAAAAAGTGAGAAAACGTGGAGTACCGGGCTGTATTCCAATCTGGATAAATGTGTTTTATGGTACATCTGAATCTCTAATCTGAATCGCAATATTATCAAATCGTTCCCATTAATACTTCTTTCAGTGTAGTTCAGCAAATCATTTGTTTCCTTCGAAAACGTATTAAAATTATAAAGCAGTTGAAAATTTCTATAAACAATCATATTAAAACATTACCTCAGGTGATTTTCTAACGGTTGTTACATGATTCGTTGTTGATCATTAAATTTGCGTTAATGTCGCCCCAAAATGAAGAATAATTGCAAATTACTTTACGAAACTTTGAAATACATAAATAAAATAAAATTGTGCATAATCATTATCTCTCGGATGTTGATTTAGTAAAGCCAAGAGATCGTTGCTCCCGGTAAAGGTCAAAAAAATGCGTGACTAATTGTATTGTTTACAACTGTTTCATTTTTACCTTTTCATTAACAAATTAAATGTTTCTTGTGTCAAGTTTTTTAAACTTATTTAAATGAATTCAGGTAGATTCAGATCATAGACCACATTTGCCATTTATTCACTTAACGTGAGTCTGTTTTTTATCAACTATTAAAAGTTGTTACAATAGTCAAACTCAAATTAGAATTTTTAATACACATGAATACAAAATCATCTTGTCACAAAAAGTATAAACATTAACATGAATCACACACAAAATAATATCAGAAAGCAGTACATACAGGCATACTACCAATCATACATATACAACATGAGACAGGCTAAGGCTCAGGAGATCCAAGGCCCTAACATGCAAAAAGACTAACAATCTGAAAAAAAATTTAAAAAAAGTATAGCCGTAAAAGTTGTACGCCAATATATATTTAAAACACATATCAAAACTTTAACATATTTTTAGAGATCCCGAAAAATTTGAGAAAGAGAGAGAAATAAAAAAAAATTAAATCAACAAGAGCTACTTCACGGTGCTGGATTTTTGTTCAAACAAAACAACGCTCCCTGAGAGAACTTTTGAAGACATCAACAAACGCTCCTTCAGAGAACTTTTAAAGACATTAAGACTGTCTAAATATGTTCGAGGCTGCAGCATAGTCATTACCTAATCAATGCAAACTGTGTACGGGAGAATTCGAGAAATGGTTAATTCAACAACTCTCGCATCGAAATATATTCTGCAATATCGTACATCTCGAAGGAATTTGGAAGTTAATTAATTTTAGTAACTCAGGACTGGCCATTATTATATTATCTATTTTGCAAAAAGCAGAACCCAGTCAAACATTTCTTTACAAACTGTACAAGTCTCGTCAAGTTCAGGTGCGACAAAAACAAATTATAATTAACATCATCATATCTAAAATCGAGCCTAAACTTGATGTGACGTAAAAATCTGTGTTGCACTCCTTGCGTTGCGTTCGAGAGAACTGAATAATAAGCAGTCCAGATACTAGAGTTGTTTCAAATTTACTCTTGACCCAAGTTCGATAGAGAATTTCGGATAGGTTTACCCCTTGAATTCCTTCGAGTGTCTCATTACGAAATCCAAAACTATTAACGGTAATGTTTTCAACATGGGTTGAAAAAGACTTTCAGATCTCGCATGATGCCAACACTATCCAACATTTCCAAATTTATAATGTTATCGATGGTACTTGTTTCAAAGTTCTACTATAATTTAATAAGAGAAAATAAAATATATTCATTGAGTGGTTAATGGATTTATTATATTGTTTTACTGTATTTAATTTTCACCTTAATTTGTTCCAACCAACCAGAAAAACACCATCTATGGCTTAGTGGACGGAACGAGCGTCTTCAGATAGTGTTTCGAGATCGATTACAGACTATACTAAAAAAATCTGTCTAGTTTTCTACGACCTGTCTTTTTGGATGATTGGATGAAAATAGAACAAAGCAATACACTTACCAGATTGTGTTATATACAATAGAACTGTAATATAGAATAAACATATTTTAAAGCCTTGGACACATTTTTTACAAATCGTAGAAATGTTGAGCATTCTTACCAGGGTAATTTACCTTGATCAAAAATAATACATCACAAAATATACAAAAACGACTACCATAGTAGGATGATTTTCATAAAAATAATTTAAAAGGAAACGCAGATCTAAATAATCTTTGTTTATCATTCATTCATTAAGATTGTACCTATTCCTCAACATATCCGAATTGGTTATGCGGAAGTGTTGAATAGTATCATTTATCTATTGACAATACTATCACACGTGTAAAGTCAATAACATCGCACACATTTAGCAAATATGAGTAATGTATTAATAGAGTTTTACCAGAAATACTTTGTTACCCATTTATTGAGAACCACTGAAAATCGAAGCAGAATCCTCTGGATGGAACATAATTGATCTTGAACAATATATACTTTATTTAATAACTCTAGTATATATAATATAATTAATTTCGCGGACGCCCCAGGTTCGATTCCTGGATGATTCGATTCCGTACTGGTTTTACTCTTAGACTATTTTACATCAGATTTTATGTTTTAACCTGCCAATTTTTTTAGCAACTTAACCTACTTTCCATTGGAACTTTGAGTTTGATATGTTAAGGGATGTATGCTTGTTGAAATACAACAGCTTGCACACAATAAACAAATACACATACAGGTATCTTTCATCCAAAGAATGACTAACTACTTATCTCATTATAAAATGGAAAAAATCTGTATGCATTCAATTGCGTCATTTATTAACTTGCAAAAATTATTTTATTGACTATTTTTTGTTGATGCAACAAATTTGGGACGGATGACACTCAAAGTTGTGTCACGGCTGATAAAAATGCACTTTGCATAAGAATTATCCAGCTATGAAGAAGAATACTGGTGTGTTCACAAAATATTGACCGATTAAATATTTAATTGAATTTAACTATATACTCGGACGTGAGTAGTTAAACATTTTTATTTATATGTACAAAAGGTCACTAAAACTAAATAAATTATTATTTCGTGTAACACCCTTCAAAATATACGAATTCATGATATTTAAGAGCGTAGTCAGGACACAATATAATCTTTGATCCCAATATTTGAACCCTTGGATTAAAAATCACTGGAGTAGACACGTAACTCACAGTTTACCATCGCAAGCTTTGGAAATACTACCACACGCTCAAATACAATAAATCTCGCACACTTCTAATGTGTACTAATATAAGTACCAGACCAACTCATGAGTTGGTCACCAGACTTCATAAACTATGAGTTGGTCACCAGACTTCATAAACCAGATTGGTTTATGAGTTGCTCTGGTGACCCTTTTTTATTTTCATATTTTGGCACCATCAGAAATCAAAACTAAAACTCTCGCGGAGTCTTATTAACTTTTTCATGGAGACCGCATGAAACAACTTGTTTATTATAGCATACAGTACTTTCCTATTTGTACTCGCACTAGTGATGCGAATATACTGAAGGTTTTGGTCGTGATATGAAATTATATCTTAAGCCTCTTCAAGATAACTATTCATCATTTTTAGATCCACTGGAGTAAATACGTCATTTCAATAGTATATTTGGGCAATTGTACACTGAGCGGATAGATTAAATAAATAACCGCCTCGGAAGCCAGCGATGAACACTTTACCATAATGGGACCAGTTTTTTTTTATTGCATCAGGAATTGAAATCAAACCCCTCCGATGGAAAGCAATAAAAGTCGTATACTGATATCGCAGACCAAAATGTAAACTATATTTTTAGTAAAAATATAATACTACAAAAGAAAAAACATTACTTACATATTTATTTTCTATTTAGAAAAAAAATAAAACTAAGAGACTTTACTACAGGGTTTAAAATTATAATATGATGATTAAAACTTCATCTCAACACAATTATGAAAGATAATTTAATGATATTGTTCATGTCCTAAAAGGACAGTAAATATTTTACAATGTATATGGATCAAAACAGCACGTTTCTATGTCAAAATTAGATAACGTGTTACGTTTAAATGAATTTATTCCATTTGCCTTGTTTCACGTTACATCCGGCCCTGTGATCTTAAAATACTTCTCGTAGACCAATAAATGAAATGAATTATTGAGAACATAAAGAAATAAAAAAGGTATCTATTGAAGTGGTGAAAAAAATAACAAATGTAAAAAGTGTATTTACAGTTATGCAACGCGAGAGGTTCGGATGAAGGCCGTACAACGGCCTTAATGCAGAGATTGTAAACTATTTCGTTTGCCAAAGTGTATATTTTTAAAGAATTGTAATTTTTTGTATTTTGTTCCAATGAAATAATTTTACATAATATATTTATTCACAAGATCAATATAATTTAGAATTTCTTTTAAATAACTGTTTTGTAATATTTCAGATCACTGGTGTATTATAATACAAAATAAATAACACTTCATTAGGTTAGGAGTGTATAAACAATATTTATAAATGATTGAGACCATTTCCTTACGTCATATTTGGAATATGCGGCAAAAAATGGTCTCAAGCCTTTATAAAATATAGTTTTTCTTTAGTAAGTACTAAAACACCTATTTGAAACGTTCACACTTTTCATATGTATCTTTATATATATGGTATACTTACGAACGTCACGTTATAATATATACAAATTAAACAACCTTATCATCATCACGTTCTAGCAAACGCTTTACTTATAAAGCTTTTTTGGCATCCAACATAAAAGTAAATACTCGTAGATGACTCAAATAATGCTTTTTCGTAAAAAATTTTTATAGCTATAGCACAATATTTCAAAATTTATGAAAAGCAGTATATAATATATATTATTGTTTGATGAGATATCCGAGATAAGTAAAATAACGTAATATAAATAAAAAGTAATAACAAGCCGGCCAGGCTGTGAGCATTAGTAATTTTCTATTTTTCGGCTAGTATATCGATTATATAATATAAAAATAACGCTCAGTAAGAAATTTAACGGTTTTTGTTGATAAAAACTGAAAAGATTGTTAAAACAGTAAATTCAATATTGTAAAAATCTATCTTTAACACTAAAAAAACAACATAAATCTTCTTTCTTTAAAGTTTCTCAGTTCTTCGGAGGTCAGTGATCATGATGGGTTTCTTGACCTTTGGGATCAAAGCTTTGAACAGAGATAAAATACCATAGTAAAACACTCCCGTAAATTCAACAAAAAGTTTTGTCTTATTCCCGCTCTTCTTCTACCTTGAATTTTCCCGCGCGATATGATTTGAAGGGTTTCATTATCTTCTCAGCCCATGAGATTCTCAACATTCTTTAATTACATCGCATTTAAACCACTTTTAGTTTTTTTTTGGTGACTTAAGTTAGAATTCAAAAAAGGACGGAGAATATTTAGCAACGCAAAATTCGTAATGTTGCAGAAGAGATTGTGCATATTAAAGAAGTAACTTTGTGTCATCTTCGCATCATAACTATACAAAAATTATAGTAATTTTCAAGAACCGCTGCTTCAAAAAGATCTCAACACTAAAAACGTCATAAGTAAGCATAAAACATCTGAGTTTTTTTTCAACAGCTAAGTTCCGGTTATCAGATTAACGTGTACCGATGATTTGCGATCCCTTTCCTAGTATATCCGGACAGTGGCTCGACGCAGAATAATGTTCTCGGAGGAAATTCTATTTCGTGTAGAGACAATTTTGTTCGCTGCCGGAGGATAAAAAATATACACATACATCGTCTAATGGTTTTATTGTTGGCGCGCCGCGATCGGCTGGCCGTTGTTCCAGTATTAGCGGAGACCAGACAAACCGGGAATCTAAACTTGGTAATAAAGTGCAAATAAAACTGTTTATGAATACGACGATTTATTTGTTGAGATTATTAAGTTGAATATTAAAAGTAATTAATTTTTTTTCGAAACCGATTTATTGCAATATCTTCCAACCGACAAGAAAGATACTACTAAAGACGCCTTGAGAAAAAAAAGACTGGAAATATTTTAAAAATAAATTGAGTTCCAATGGGAATCGAACCCGTAAATCTCAAGTTGCACCCCAAGTGACGACAAAATTGGGAAATACCACTAGCCAGATAGACAAATCATTTTTTGGCGGTGGGAGCTAGATAATGAGAACTTGAAGTAGCATAAGTAACAAAATGGAAAATGATTGGGCTGTTATTAAAAAAATATGATACTATCATTCAATTGAATAACCTATTGTAAAATGTATTGATTTAGTTATTATGTAATCTCTTATTTACCTGTTAAATAGTTTAATACCGTAGTCTCACTTGCTAGTAATAACATTCAGACTGAACAGTTTTTATTATACCATTACCTCAATAATTCAATTAAGGGCCCTGCACTAACGGAGTTGTATAGAGTGAACACAATTTGACATTGATCAACATTTATTCAAATAAAAGAGCACACCGCTATTTACGAAGAGAGATAGATAGACATCTGTGTTCATAATTGAATATTGATAATAATTAAATATACTCCCTTTTTTAAACAATTTATTCTATAGACTTATAAGAATGAATTACATGAAATGAAAAGTTTATAAGAAAGATAATTAGATAGCATATACTATTTTTGCTTGGATAACAATATTTTAGGTTCAAGTTCAAAATTATCATTTGTGTAATCCACTTATCTCGAAGAGTAATTTTCATAAATCATTTGAGATAAATCTTAAATATTTAGTGGTAGTAATCTCAAGAATGTTCTGCGTTATATTTCTAATCTCAAAAATATTCAGCGTTTTATCAACCAAAATCAATCTCTCACTCAACACTCCCCATCACATAAAAATTGAACAGCAAATGGTTAAGAATAGTGAAAGTGATAAAATAAAGGGGAAAATATTTAAAATCTTCGACAATTTTCGATATCAATACAAAAATGGCCATACAATTATAGGTTATACTCGTAGTGACGTTGTCAACAATAATAATTGATTTCCCACGGTTAACAAGATCCACGCGCTCAAAGAAAATAACAGCTTAATGATTATATCAAACTGATTGATAATTGTATTCTTAATACAGATACAGAGTAAGTACAAATTATACTCTTGTAATCATACATATTTATTTATATCGACAAAAGTTTATTTCCAAGTGTGAAGAGAATAAATATAGTCAGTTTATTCAAATAAATATAAATATTGGCATACGAATATGTACATTCATTATTACCTCATGCAACATAGCGTAATAATTTTAAATAAACATCTTTATTATGTGTATTCAATTTAATATATTATGTCAATTGCAATGGTTGTATGTTCATGGACTTATGTTTGTATTACAAGTACTTTAAATCGCAGAGTACCGATTAAAAACTACCTAATGATTTATTCTGACTGGATTTATATCAGAACTTATTATATTTAAATATATTCAGCTAAGCTTTCAGCTTCTGAGCGTTCAAAACAAATACATACAATTTAGTCAAGAAACACAACAGCTCTCATAACAAGTGCAGAAATGGCGCATATATTCATAAATAGTAGAGTTAAAGTGTATGATAATACAAAAAAGCCCAAGTTTGTGGATATATAACTAGGCAAGGCCTGTAACCACTTAACTAGGCAAGGCCTGTAACGAAGTGGTCTTATTCTTTCATTACAAATTTCATATATTTGCTCTGAATACTGAAATATTCAGAATAATATTTTTAAACCTGAGAGTCTCAATTATTTAAACATTAAGTTGAGTACATAAAATATTTTTTAGTGTTAAAGAAAATAAAATAAGGCACCAGTAGTTATTATTTCTGCATCATATAGGGACATTTTAGGTAGCCCGGAGCAACAAATAACATTCCATAGACAAAAAACGATCATTTCTGACCATAAATTGCAACACAGTGTCATTTGGGCGCCGTTTGCTCACGCATGAGTACGGCGAGCCGTTAACTATTATGCCTTCCAGATATGGAGGTCATATTTTGGTTATTTATATTAAAAAATGAGGCAAAAGAACTGGATCGAATTCCTCTGGTTTATAAGTGTTATAAAGGCATCTGCATAACTTCGGTAATTATCGTAACTGCATAAACGTGATTTTATTGAACTGGAATGGTAAAACGTTGAATATTAATTGAATATTTTATATGATAAAAACAAGCTACCACAAAAATATTATATTACCAGTAAGCGAGAAAACTTGCAAATGAAATTAATTTAAATAAATTTTCATTAAATAATGATCAAGAAATTATTGTAACTCCTCGTCTCGTGTACTCCCTTGTTTCAGATATACTTCGTTTCTGAGATATCTGTTCTCGTATCGGAAATGAGATCGATTTTTTTCTGGTATATTACTGATTTATTTATTTAACTGTTGCTGCCTGTACTAAAAAAAAATTTAATAAAACTTTTACAAAAAGGAAATAAAACGAAATTGAAAAAAATCAAAATTAAAATACGCAATTAAAGCGAAAACATTTAAAAAAATATGTAACCCAAGTACATCAGAAATTTAAAATATTACTGAGTTTTTTTAATATGAAATTCTTTAAATTCATCGTGATAAATTCACATGCAAATAAATACCAATATTGAGACTAAAATATTTAGAATTCAGCTTTTCAGTATACAAAACTACCATAAGGTCTAATTTTCCTACAGCGATTTCTCTTAACCAACCACCTAGATGTTTAAAGCTTACGTGAAAAACCAAACAGGGCCCATATATCGGGCCCACCGAAAATCAAACATGGATCTCCCAGGTTATAAGGCAATTGTTCTATCAACTAGGGCATGGAGTTCGTCAAATAACATGTAAAATAAAGTTATTTGTTAATAGTTTCAAATAGCATATTTACGAACAACATTATGTACATACTTGAAACAGAAAAAATAAAATACAAACGTGTCCTTTGTTCGTGATTATCATGTCAAGGGTTATAATTGTAATAATTTCTACGATGCAAATTATAACAATAAAAAAATATACCAACCATAAGACGTTTCAATGTTATATTAAAATTCCACGATTCATTCCATATTTAATTTCCTTATATCATGACTCGATACCAGGACCGGCTTAAGACTTAAAAGTATACTTCATATCTTGATTATGTATCTTATCAATCTGTGTTTAAACTTCAATTCAATAAGTTCATATTCGACGAACTTTTGTCTATTATTATTATCGTAAATATTCTAGAATCTTTTGCATATTATAAGTACATATTCTATGATTCTTTACCTATTATTAATATATGTAAGTAGTAAGGTCCAAAAAATCCTACCTAAACATATCAAAAAGGAGATAGAATGGAACAAAAAGTTTTGTTTTCAATATTTTTTTACAATGGTAAATCAATTTTTCAATAACACTGAAAAAATATTCTAAAATTTCATCACAAAATGATGTTATTGCTGTCTGGCTTTTCCCTTCTTTTGAAAGAAACGAGAAAACTACGAGGTATTCAATTTCCAACATTTTAGAATATAAAGTAACATCACGTCATTTCTCGTCTCTAGTTGACGTAATACTAAGGGTCGAAGAATCCAATTTTAACTGTTACTTTGCCTCACGTATTTGGCGCCGTAGTATCTGTCCATATACCATACACACTTATTTGTTCTGGTCGGAATCTTTTGGAACCTTGTATATTTTTTAATATATATATTTTCACATCTGGCATTTTCAACGATCATTTATATTATATATCCAGACATTTAGTTATTTAAATGAAGATAACATGATTATGATTTTTACATCATGCATCAATAAAATTAGAAGATTCACTGGTGTGTTTTTATATAAACTCAGCGGGATAATATAAAATGAGGCAAAAAGTCACAGTGATCCACGAGCTACTAAAACAATTGGTGGTCCATTTTTTAAGTTTGTTTAATATAACCAATGAGATTCATTCATTGATTACCGCTTATCTTTTCGGGTCAAGATTGTAGCATCGCTAACATATATCCATGCTTATCCCATCTCTGTGTAACGCTATATCTAGCTCCTCTTACTGGGACCGACTTTCAGATCATGAGATACATTTCTGGAAAATTTATCCAATATGGAATTTCAGGAAATATAAGGCTATTATATATTTTTTTCAATTCATCGTTATAACTATAAATCGTATAATTTGGAATAATATTTACCGGGATAAGCAGAGACGATATAATTTAATCTCCAAAACACGACACATTGTCTTCGCCTCCTCGACATTCTATCATATTGTTTTACGTTTGTTGTATCTCTTTAATTCATTATCTTTCCTTATATAATATTAAAATTTCATCCACTTTGTTATACACAAAAAAGATTCCAGACTGGTGAAAGAGTTTATCAGGTAACAATACTCGCGTGTGCTGAGTACATTTGCGTGTATTTTTGTCACTTTACGTGTGGTAGTGTTACTAACTCGTGAAGGGACGAACCGCGAGTTCCGTGCCTACTCCAGTGATTCTAAACTCGAAGATTCGATTACTGGGAACGAAGACAATATTCTCAACCCACTGCGGTCTTCGATATGCCGGAAGTACATATTTATGCGAAAGAAAAGAAAACAATTAATTTAGTCTAACCTCACATTTCTCGGGCCTTTCTTAAGCGTAACTTCCATATAAAAATAGCTACCCCCTATTATTTTATCTGCACTGTATATATTTTTATCTCATGTCCTTTGAATTATTTCACGTGATGAAAATAAAATTAATTTAATTTCTCCGTTTAGCGATAAATATTTAAACTAGTTTTACGTTAATGTGGTTCGTTATTCAAATCCTGCAGTTTTGTAAAATTTTGCCAAACTCTTTCAAATTATACAATAACATTTTGGATTGATTGCCATGTATTTCAAAAGAATATGAATTAAAATGACATTTTTTCTTCAATACATTATGCTAGAACAACTATATCTAGCATAAGGTGTTGAAGAAAAACCACACAACAGAACAGACCTGTCCTGCACCTACTCAGTCAATGTTTTACACTGCAGAATTGGACAGGGGATTGCTGACTTCAATCATTTTCTTCGTCTGTTTTCTTCAATAATTAATGAATGGAAAAAAATAACATAGTTACGAATCCAATTATCATATAATTGGGTTCTTAACTATGTTATTTTAGTAACTATGTCAGTTTCGCTGGTTCTGTACAATCTAAAAATAATTTGACCTCTTTTTTCTCGAAGGATTCATGATAATGTATGACTAAAAGAATATAATTATATTCCTCATACGCAATTCTTGCGAGCAATTAAAATTCTAAAAGCCATGTTTGTATAACAATAATAAAACATAAAGAGATAATGTTTAGTTTTCTTGTTAACATTTTTGTACACTTAGTTCGATTCAATAATTACCAACCTAAGAATATACAATATAGGTAAAAATATGACGGAATGAAACGAACATTTTTATTTATCAATATAGTCCCCCTTTAGAGCAATACATTTTTAGTACGATAAATTAATTTTGAGTTATTTTCAATACTATTAAAAAATATTCTATAAAGTTTTGTTCTCAAAATAATATAGCGCTGCCGAGATAATTTTTTTGTCACTTTTAATACTTTACACGCATATTGGATTTCAGTTTTAAAAATAAGAAATAATCATTAGAGGCTAAAGCAGAATTAAAGGGTGGGTGATTCAATTTTTGGAAACCAAAGTGTTTAATGGCAGCCTTTGCAGCAACAGAATTGTGCACTGATGCATTGTCATGTAATAATCTCACGCTTCGTGACAGTTTTCTTTGGTGTTTTGATTTAACAGGCATCCTTCAATTATACATTAATGATGCATACTCGTAATACTCGCCAGTAACCGGAGTGTTTTTTCTCTGTGGAGTCAATTACTAGAACTCTCTGAAAATCCCAAAAAAATGTAACCATAATCTTTTTTTGGCTTGTATCACCTTGCCATTTTTGGGACATGGTTATCCCGGATGGCGCCACTCCATAGAATTCCTTTTCGACAAAAGATCATGTAAGAAAACCATAGTTTCATTCCTTTTGACTCTATTATTATTTTTTTCCCATCGCAGAGCATTAAAAAACTAGGCTTGTTATGCTGTCATATAAGTTTTGTTTGTCTGTTAAGTTTTTTTTGTTTGTATTTTATTTTAAATCAAAATAATTTGTTGAAATGGGAATTCTAAAAATAAAGATTATTTCAAATATATTATTTTTCATAGTCTACTTTAGTTGAATTGTATTATAAATATTTATTTTGATTACTTTACTTAATGTTTTACTAAGTTAAAAACGGTTGATTTTCTAAAAGGTTTTTATAAATTATGTTATTTTGTTTGTTTTTGTATAACATAAATTTGTGAATATGGATATATGGTATTAATAATCTCTTCAGATTTTTTTCAATAATCTCAACAGAATGGTTAAAATCTCATACAGTGACACGCGTCAGCTTTTTTGATAAATCTAGTAGAAACATATCGAGTATTCCATTGTATTATTTTATATTGCATTACACTTTTGAAGTTAACAGTATGACAGTTTATTGCCATTTAGAAATCTTTCACAACTAACAAAGAAGATGTTAAAGAGGCGTTTAGAGGAAACCAGAACAGAATTATTTAAAAAAAAAAACAAGTAAGTTCCAAGAGGAATCAAAGCCACCACAGAAGACACATCCAAAAGACATAAAAATAAAAAATACATTAATTATAAGATGACACGAATAACTAACTAACAGTCGATAAACACAATATTTTTCATCATCACCTTTTCAAAAATGAAATTTTTGATTAATTAATTTTCTCTAGTCATAAGCAAATTATGTCACACTTTTAAGTTAACAAAACAAAACAGGAATATTATTGTGTACCTAGTTATATTCACAAACTATTCCATTTCTACGAGTCCCATGACAGTAATGACGGTAAGTTTATATGATGGTTGTATCAAATGTATCCCCATATATGAATTTATAAATAGAAAAATCTATTCGATGATAGTTATGTATTCAAGTACAGTTAGTTTGCATTTTATTTGCATTTTTGTACGTTAAAACGCATCAAACGTGCATAAATTTCCATATATAATTGAGATTTGCAACCAATGGATTGGTTCGCATGACTACCTTATGAAGGAATGTTGTTAATGTTTAAAGGAGTTAGATGTTTGTTAAAAAAGTACGCTTCAATTAATGATCTTTTTCGTGTCATGCAAAAAGTCATTCCCTGACAAAAAGTACTTTTGTCTCCAAGGATCTAGTATTGAGACTCAATCCGTGTTACTCGTGGAGGCTTTTGAAAAAACACGAAGAGAGGAGACCTTTATACTAAAATAATTTATAATAATAATAATTTCATTAATTGACTGCAAAAACTGAACACTACTTGAAAAAACATACACTTATAAAGGTTCCATTCGATTGATAACAAAAAATTCAAACCATATGAGATCAAAAGGTCAGGGTTCATCTTGTATAACTGCTCTTATAAGGCAAGTGTAAAGAAAAGAAACCAGACCGGCATCACAGATGTTTTCCAGCCCATACCGTCAAATATTAAAAAAAAACAGGAAAAAGCATAAATATTGAGTATTTATTCAAATGGTATCCAACGCATATAAATATACTTCTTAGAAATAATTAGCATCGACTATCTATCAATCAAATGCCAGAATATATTCGTCCATATTAATGTTTATGGTCTCAATATATTTTTGCTTATACCATAGACAAGTGACACTGGCAAGTATCAATTATTCATATTTTATGTTAGTATGATTTACAAAAACTCTTTTTTTAACGTGCACTATTACTTGCGAAGTAAGGAAATTGCGGAATTCCACTATTGGGATATCTAACAGTTGGCTGTTCAATACTTTTAAAGGCATATTTATCCTAGCAGTGGTAAATAATTTATCCTGGCAGTTACTTGTATCTTTTCCGTCATGGATTAATTTAGAACTGTACTATAGTTTTAACTTTTTATATTTATTGGGAATGGTGATTTTTTTACCAAACGTTGGATGAAGCATATTTGTAGCAACAGTTTTTAAGTCCTCACCATCCACTTACTTTGAAATAATAAAGGAATCAGGTATCAATACTCTAGTGAATGTTAGACTTGTTATAGATTATTGGCATCCTGATTTCACACACACACACACTATTATGTATCGTTACTACTCTTGAGGTGATATTTTACTGTGAAAGAGCGCTATACATATAATTTATTTATACTTACTTTTATTGACATCAGATATCTTACAAGCACCTTCATATTCTTATTTCTTTTAAACTGTCAATAATAGTTAGTTCGAATCTCGAGTTGCTCTCTAAATAGCGATATATGAATTATCATTTTATTATTAAGAAACATTTGCATTTGGCTTGAGAAGAGACAAAATATAAATTGTTTTGATAAGAACCGGCAGACAATGTGGTCTATTATAAGTACCACTACTTCAACAGCTCAATGAGGAAATATTAAGGAGGTGACCGTTTACGTTGAGCAAAGCAAAACGGGCTTAGAATAGTAATAAGGAGAATACTCGTAACTTTCAAGAGTAACCAGCACTGTTAAAAGTCCAGTTACGGTTAAAATAAATTTAAACCCAACAAGATTAAGGTTAGAGCAAGATTCGAACACGAAATCGTTAAATGTTTTTAATAATAAATCTTGTTTTTTCAGGACATTAAACCGATTTTGTGTTACACTTTTATGTCTTGCTGCAAAATATGTTTAAAACATTATGCTATATTTAAAACGTAAAAATTAGAATGCATATTACTATTAATAATAATAACCGATTAATTAAAATAATAATCAAGTTTTAAACATACCATTATGGTCCCAAAGTTTCCGATATGAACAAGTAAGAGCATGTATGGATAGCTACCACACTAGCTACGCCCACACATGGTTAAACGATGTTTCAATTTAAATTTGATACATTTATAAGTATGTAAACTTGAACCGAAAAACGTATTGTTTCGTTATATTCCGAAATGTTATAAATTGAATATCGCGCGGTTATCAATTGTTTTTTCAAAAGAAAGGAAAAGCCCGGAAAAAAATATGATTTTTTAGATGCTGTTTACAGAATCTTTTTAGAGTCATCATCAAAATGTAACGTTATTTTCCATTCAATTGAACTCTGTAGAACTCTATACAAGAATGACAATGCATGACGTTTTACAGAATGAGGTGTTTCGAAATGAATGTGAGCTTAAGGCTGATGTATTAATTAAGATTTAGAAGATCACTCTGACAAATTAATGAAGAAATACTTTCAAATGTGATAAATATACAGTTCAAATGTGAGTAGAGGGCGTAATAGGGAAGGTATAATTTAATCAAGGGAATGATATTTCGAAAGAAGATATTATAAAATAATTGAGAAATCGTACGAGTAGTATGGATGTGGAAGTGTGTTTCGATAGGAAAGTCTAGCGATATCTCATCTTTACCTACCCCGATAAGGAGACGGCGTAATGATATATATGTATGCCAGAGACTTTAATGGATTACACCATTAATAGAAATATATACTGGAGTTAATCAACTTTTATGTTCGCACTAACAGATTGTATAGTCTAATACGAGTACATCGTCTTTTAGAGTTAACGATTTTCATCTCCTTTTAGTTTTAAAAGCAACTTAACCCTAGCAGATTGAAAATTCTCCTACGTCCTTCATTAAGAATTAACCATTTTCGTCTCTGTTTAGTTTTAAAACAACTTAAACTTATAGATTGATTTAAAATTTCACATTTTAAGGTAAAAATTTTCAGTCAACAATTTCTTCTAATTATCCATGCAGTTATTTTACAAAGTAGTTTTAAATGAAACGTGAATACTGAAACTGAAAATAATCAAACAAACATTTAATCTTTCAAAAAGAGAAATAAAAGAGTGAAATAGTCAATGAATAAGAGACCGAAATGGAGATTGGAAGAAAAGATAATGAAAAACCAGCAAAAATACACATGTCGCAGAAGGGAGATGTGATATTTTTTTATGATAAATTTTTTGAACATATCAAAAACGGTACATCAGTTGGTTGCTAGTTTCGGAGCATTACAATATGGATAATGAAGAACAACGTGAAAAACAAAACAAAGTTAAAAAGGAAAAATAATAATTGATTAAAAAGGAATATTTTGAAGAATATTTTAATTTTTTTCTTTCACAGATGGACCATAAACAGTAAATCAAATAAAAGTAAAAGAAATCTTAAGATAAAAGAAAATATTATGATATAGGTAACAAAATAACATTTTATTTCTACATTTAAAGATACAAAAAAATGCTTTTTAAAATCAACCACCTTAAGGATATCCGTTCGTATGAGTATTTATATGAATACTGAATAATAATAATAAAAAGACAATTTGTATTACGCTGTTTAGAGTGCAGACTCTCCTCAAGGGCGCGGCGCTCTAAATCGACACTCGAACCCACTATTATAGATAAATTAAAAGTATCATATAGTCAATGTGGAATCTAAAGATAGAAAGGCTGCGACAATCATATTAGGAACTTACCCGCATCTGCATATGTTAAAAAACATATTTGGTAAGAAAACCGCAAAAAACCTTACCAATGATGAACTACAACGAAACCTTTGTAGGTCTCCCAATATATGACAGTAACACATTCAGTTATAGGTGGAGTGTCTTTTATGTGTTTAGTGTTAATACTCGTATATGATGTCAACAAAAAAATTGGTAAGCCATTTCAAAAGCTTTGTTTTTTAGTACTCTCTAAAACTTTACATTTCTCCCGTACCTCTAACGCTTTAAGGCAGGTAAATATCGACCCAAATTTTCGGGAAAACGAACGTTAACCAAAAATAATCATTACTAATTCATTGAATATTACGCAGTAATAAAATTTTTGTTGCAATAACAAATTAAACAAGAAAAAAATGCGAAAAATACACTGTTTTTGACTAAAACTAAGCAAGAAAAAGAATACTGATATAATGCAACAAATCACGTCTGGCATCGACTGTAGCGCTTGTAAGAATACACAGAGATCTGATATGGTGCTTACCATAAAATATTTTCCTTGTATTAAGGCGCGCCTCGACTCCCCGTGTATGCATCCCAGTTATTGGACTTCCCAATTTCTCTCAGGCCATGGGATCTATGGTATAATGACAAACTTTCAAGTTTCATTATTGTTCCTTCACCCTGTTGTAATTTTTGCGGCCATCTATATCAATCCATATATCACGTTTTGTCGTAATGCGATGATAATCGATTCATTGATTTCCTAAGGGATCTTCAGACCGATTGGCTAATCTGATTTAGTAGCGTCAAAGGATAGTTTTAGTGCATTCGATGTTTTCTGTGAAAGTACTTGCAATATGCCGGAATATTTGAATTCCAGGTCTTAAGCCATTTCATAAATATATTTACTGCACTGTAAGTTGTTTTCCTTCTCCCGCAACGTCAGACCTTATTATTAGTCCATCGTCGCTTTTATTCTTCTAACACACAAACGCCGCTAAAGGACCAGTCCCTTTGAGCAATACCTTCTTCGTCACTAAATGACGTTGCGCTCATTAAACTTGAAGAAGATTTCGATTTGAATTGTAAATCACGCTGGATGGGGACTTATTTTGCCTATAACAACGTGAATTGTGGTGGGGTCATACTGAGTACCTTGAAATATACGAATTATAGATATTGATATAATTATGATGAATATACTCGTATTTTGAAAACACTCGAGGATTATTTAGATTCAAAACTTCCGTGATAGATGTATATAATATAGATGTATATAATACAGATGTATATAATATATATGTATATATTGTAATACATGTGTATTACGTGTTAACATAAGTTGTGTCGGTTTTTTTCCAAATTTAAAAATGAGCACCAAAAGTAAAACGAAATGGTAAAGGTTATACGTCATTTGAAAGAAATTTTTTTGCTTTACAAGATATTGTGTTTGCTTTTAGGTTACATATATTATTTTATTTGATTACAAGCCTGAATTGTAGTCACATGACTGTATACCGCCATCTTAAATCAATAGGAAAAGTCCAGAAGTTCGGCGCTTGGGTTCCAGATGTTTTGAGTGAAAACAACAAAAATCAACGTTCGACAATTTCTGCTGATTTGCTCGCGCGTCATCAAGCTACGCATGGCCACAAGCAAGGGTTCCTTTACTGCATCATTACTGGTGATGAAAAATGGTGCCTTTATGTGAATATGAAGAAACGAAAAGAATGGGTGAGTTATGGTCAACAAGCAACGCCCAGAGCGAAACAAGGTTTGCATCCGCGCAAGACGATGATTTGCATCTGGTGGGATTGGCGAGGCGTCATTCACTACGAGATACTTGAACACAATCAGACAGTCAACGCGGAGCTATACATTCTGCAAATGCAGTGGTTCAACATTCAACAAAGGCCGGATCGGCAGTATGACGTTATTCTGGAACACGATAACGCCCGCCCTCACATCGCCAACATTAAATGCCAACGAAAAATGCCATTCAAACGCTTGGTTGGGAAGTCCTGCCGCACCCTCCATATTCTCCAGACCTCGCGCCGTCGGATTTCCCCCTTTTCTGGTCGCTTTCGAACAATTTGCGCGACGTTTCCTTCAATAATGACGTCGAATTGCGGACAGCAGCAGAACCATCACAATAAAAATACATATATCATAGTAATGTGTCTTGTCTTCGCAATATTTTTGTACAGCGCAAAGACGTGGATTCTGAAGGCAAGCGAGAGACGTAGAATAGTTGCATTTGAAATGTGGTGTTGGAGAAGGATGTTATGAATTTCATGGACGGCAAGGGGAAACAATGCCTTCATTCTCGAAGAACTGCGAGTCATCAATATGACAGCTTGTCAATAAAATGCCTACGACAAGGGGGCCAAGGAAAAAGTTTGCAGAGCTTTATGGTCGCTGGAAGCGTGGAAGAACGAGGCACATATGAAAGAGTCCCGATGCGTTGGACTAACCATGTGAGAGACGCAACATAACTACCCTTAAATGCTGCTCTTTGAACCACTAAGTACAAAAATGGATGGAGAGGAATCGTCAAGGGCTATCATGGGAGTCACGATGCTCAGTATTACTACACGACAGGATGATGATAATATGAAAAAGGCAAAATATGAGTGTCGCGATAAAAAAAGTCTGGCGCTCTCTCCAGCTACCAACCCTGGCAAGGAGACTACGGAATGGTGTGTACAAAATATATGTCAGAGACTTTTATGGATTAGACCATTAATATAAAAAAAATACTGGAGTAAATCAACTTTTATGTTCATTGGTGCTAGCAGATTGTAAATTCTTATACGATTACATCCGTCTATTGGAATTAACGATTATTATAAGTTCGATGGCGATAGTTAAAAAAACGTAAAATTCCCTCCATATTCAATGAATCGTGGAAAATACTTATAAAAGTTTTTTTTATTTTCTTCTTTAAATGTAAAAAATTATTTGTCACATTTAGCATAGTCGGGGTCTGGTGGGCAAAGAACGTCTCTTTGCGCTCGTGCCGAGTGCCGACTCTCTCCCGTTACTCCACTATCTGCGGACAATCTCTTCCACCAGTTTCCATATTCGAGGAAACCCAATTAATATCGTCTAAGACAATGGACTTGACCATATTCGGTAAGTGATTTAGTGTTGTTACCTTGTGTCCCCATTCCAAGTGCATACCCACTCGAGGCTTCATAGTTCTCACGCGATTACACTGTGCCAATGATAATCACTACTGTATGTGATGCATGGTCTCTGAATACTAATGCGCCATATATGGACGATTTACCTAATCAAGTAATATCCAATCATATAACTTTATAGGATTCAAGTGTATCGAGAATTTATTTCCTTTATCATATGTTGTTTGACAGCTCTATTTTCTTATATATTCATTGTTTATATTAAAATTTGTCTTGTGTTTTAAAATTAAACATCGAAAGAAATATATTTATACAGTGCAGAGGCATACATATTATATATGTAGATTACAAAAATATAAATTTCTTGTATAATTTTCAAAACCAGCCCATTAGAATGAGAAATAATAAGTTACTCGAACAAGAGTTGCAGGACGCAAGTGGGGGGATTCGGTGAGGAGAGATAAGGTCTGAAGCTGCCGAGATGGAAGAGTGGGCCTGAGATCGAGTTAGGTGGAGATCTAATTTGGCATAATCTCAACCCGAAAGGGGAAGTAAAAAATTTGGTTTATGACGATGAATTAAATAAAAACTTCATTCATTCGTATTAATACACAAAATATCATCAATAGCGATGAGTACATATTGAAGAGTATGGACTGGAAACAAAAATATATTGATCCCATTAATGAAGCCTTCATATTAAGAACCACTAGCGTAGGCTCGGAACTCGCAATTGTAACCAATACTAACGCACGTGAAGAATCAACATAACCCACAAATATGCAACATTACCCATGCGAATATTATTACCGATCGAACTTTTTTAATCAGACTGGTATCCTTTTTTTCCTGATATTATCGGGTATCGAACCCGAAACCTCCGGATATAAATCATCTTTCTTACCAACTAAGTCATGGAGGCTGCAATAAAAGGTAATAAATAAAAACATAATGGATAAGAACTATGAAAGCATTTGACGTCTTCAGTGGTTCCGATTTAGTTTAGTTCTGTATTTCTGATTAATGTCTTTATAATATTTATCTGCATTTAATTCTATCCTTGGTTTTTTTAAATATTAATTCTTTCGTATGATATCCTTAAAAAATCGTAATTAGTAGTTCGGACATTTGAAAAACACAGCAGAGATCGAATATAGTCAACGACCCCAGTGGCCGAGCTTTCAGGTATAGAAACACTGGAGTAGGCACGGAACTCGCGGAACGTCAACATGCAACACAAGTATTGTGATCATGCAAACTTTTTAAAAAACTGGACCTCCATTTTTGTTTTGGCATTTTTATTCGTAATTTTCCGCATAATTTCGTATTTTTGTTGCCCTTGAGAAATATTTTATTTCTTCTTATTTTTTATAGTGTTGATAGAATTTGATTTATTACATTTGATTATTTTTTTAATTTTTCTTTTTGTACTATACATTCGTATTTTCACGCACCATGTTCTGAATTGTTGTTTTTTGAAGATATTGTTATTTTTTGTTGTTATTATGTGATATATATAAAAGACACCAAGGCATCGTTTATTTTGTCAATAAATAAATGCTCCTTTTAATTCAGTAAACCGATAATCGCATGGAGGATATAAATAATTTCAGTACGTTTCTAAAACTTCAAAAATAATATTTTACAGAAAAGCATTACTATTTTGTACCATCAAAATTATCTTCCTCAGATATTTGGTGTGGGGGAGAGAAACAAATTGAAGCTTACAAAAGTAGACAGGGTCACAAACATCATAATTTACCCAGCGTTATGCATACGATATTCAACTATTGAAAAAATGCACAGTGACATAGTTATTTATATAATACTAAGACAACTGTAGCTCAATTAAAATTGCGTCTTTATGATAGGAATCCAGTTTTTAAATTATACAAAATAGTAATACAATATTAATATTTACGTCATACTGCATTATTCTACATAAACTAGAGAAATGAAATCATCCGTATGTTCAGAATTTGTTCTACGCAATTTCATACCATAATGAATTCTGATTGTACAAAATTTATTTTATAATTATTTTTATTAGTAACTATATAATGGAATTTAAATTTTCTTCCTTTACCTATAAAGTATGAAATGACTTCAACATACTCGTATTTACTGTTATTCGATTATTTTGCTGAATTAATCTTTCACTTACAAATCCGCATATGCTTTAAGTAATAATATCTTAACTTATTTCATATTTGTAACATACTGTGTAAATAAATTTAAGCAGCCCGGAAATCAACTGGGAAAAACAAATTAATGACTTATCAACTAATACGATTAATAAGTAAACTAAAACCTAAACCTGACTTATTCGTCAGCACTGAAAAGCTTTATGCCAGAATTATATTCCGAATTTTTGTTATTTTTACTCTCAACTATTTGAGACAGCTCTCACATGTACTAATCGTCCTATAATTTTGCTTTTCTAATACTCGACCAAGTGAACCCTTAGGGCTAGAATCGAAGCATTCAATACTCGACCAAGTGAACCCCTAGGGTTAGAATCGAAGCATTCAATACTCGACCAAGTGAACCCTTAGGGTTAGAATCGAAGCATTCAATGCTGCGATCAAACTATTGGGAGACAAAGTTGCAAAGCTGAATGGCCGATAGAAAACGGAGGTAGTCAATCGTTATTTTACAAAACTTACCGGATCTTTCCTTCAAACACCATAAGTACATGAATTAAGAATAACGTGGCACTCCAGTGGATCTTATCCTAAACTTTCGATAAATAAAGTATGACTTTTGGAAACGTTTTTCAACATGTACGCGTACCCAATTCGGATATGTGTAAGGGTACCATACTGATGAATGAATGAATATACATATTTTATTAGAGAATTTCCATATATTACAAGTTATTGAAATGAAACTTTCGTATCCATTAGGAATAAAGTTCCTTGGTTACTTAAAAAATACCGTTATTTTTTTTAAATGACCAATATGTGAACATTTCACGAAGTTTGTCATAAACCGGCCATAAAGTTGACAGCTATTATAAAAATAAATGAATTTACACAATTTGTGTTAACGTCTAGCAGCAAGAACATAAATTGACTCGATTATTTATTGTAATATTATAGCATTGTTAAGTATCCCTGTGTTTAGCTCACTGCTATTTATAATTTGTGAAATCATGGTCATCACCATAACATGGAGAAATATTCTAAGTGAATCGGGATGAACGCTAAATATGACTTCGCAAAAAGTTTTTGTTTCCTTTTTGAACGAGAGCATAAAACTCATTTATTATTATTTAGATGATTTGTATAGCGAGTTATAAATTACAACCACAAAAACGTTTTTTTTTTAAGTTGACAAAAATAAATAAATAAATAAATATTAGGTTTATTGACAGCAACATAATATGTACAAGATCACACCTGAATAACACTTCTAAAAACACATAAGTTGTAGACAATACATCAAACACAGAAGCTGTCAAAAGATCTGGGCTCATTTAATAGCATCCCCTCGGCCAAAATACACCCCACAAATATAGGGCGAATCCAGCCACGGGGACACCAGATGTTTTTCAGCCCACAAAAGTCAGCTTACGATAATAATCAAAATAACCCTCTCTCTCTCTCTCTTTCTACTCTCCTCTAATGTGCTTTAACTCGGGAATTGAACTCAATATTATTAAATGATTAAAAATATTTCGACAAATACAATAAATTGGGTGTAAGTATATGAAGGTGGATTGAATAATTTCCCTCATATTCATATCTATAGAAAAATGCATTTGGTAAGAAAACCACGGAAAACTTATCAAGCGAAGACGCACTATAAACGCCATGAAATGAATGTGGATGAAATTATGTGTTATTTAAATTTAAAATATTATTTGAACGAATCCACTGCCAATTAAACTTCACAGTAGTAATTCTGTATCAGATATTCAGGAGTACCAATTTAAAAAATATATATCTCATGTAAAAGCAGAAATATAAGTCCTATGGAGCTAGTAAAAAAAACTTCAACAGTTATTATCAGCTTTATCTCAGTTTTGTAGCGATAGTTACTGCTGAGATTTATCCCCTTTGCATCCATATTTTCGACCTACAATTTAAAGGAAATTTAACCTTATCCATTACCTATCAAAATCACCCCTTAATGAACTTAACTTTAAACAAAGTATTATATTACACTTTCATTAAATACAATAAAACCATGTTAACTAAATCCAAAATATTTAAAGATAGCTTAAGTAAAGACCAAACAGGAAAACCGCTTGTTTTTAACTTCTATAGTAGGTTCCAACGGAAATTAAACCAACGAACTCTTGATTGGAATTCTGATGTCTTACCAACTAGTCATATAGGTAGGTTTAAAATATAATCCACCCTTTAAAATTATAAAGCAAATCTCCCTTTCAATTCATTGACTCAAAGTTTACGAAACATTTATAAAATAGTCACTTTCAAGAGGATGTTTACCATACAGAGTGTTACAGATTCATCATTCAGTGATAAATAAAATACTCACTTTCAAGAGGATGTTTACCATACAGAGTGTTACAGATTCATCCTTCAGTGATAAATAAATTTTACTAATTAAACATGTCATGCTTCTTAATGTACCTGTTTATTATAATAAATCGGTTCAAACTGTTAACTTGTGGTGTCAAATGAATAAAATACCTATCTACAACTCATTTCATATTAATATCCAAAATGTAAAGTAATTCAAATAATGATCAGATCACTCGCGCACTATCAGGTCAGAAGTCAGATATGGAAAACCTGATGTTGGATGAGTAATTACCACCTGTCTTCATCAAAAGCAGACTACGTCATCGCCCGATGATGAGGGTATCAGCATTCCTTCAACAAAAGAAATAATCTTTTCAATGCGCAATATTCGGCAGATTCAGCAAATCAACAAGACCGAGACTCACGACCTCCCAGTTCCTGATGACTCCAATATTATTTCTCATTTTGCGGTTTTTATATGATTCTAGGGATGCCGGATCTCACCTCCACGATCCACGAGGTTCCGTGAAGGAATAATATATATTTACTTAACAAATTATACTTAGCAAAATTCATGGTCTATGATAATATAAAGTTTGCCTCCCACTAACAGATTTTGGTATATTTCTCTATTGTAAGCAAGTTAAAATACTTGTCTTCGATTTTTTTCATTTAGAACTTTCTAGCTAATATCACAATATTATTTGATGGCCCTTATCGATATCTTCTTATCCTTGCCATCAATTTACTTTATTTTTAAATATATTTTTAATATTTCAATGATAGCGAGTTCTTTTCCCAGGTTAGAGTACCCTTGAGGAGAGTTTGCTCTCGAAATATAATTATTTAATTGGTCCTTTTATTATCATTGTCTCTCCAGTTATTTTTTATTCAATATTTCTAAAGTATAGTTGTTCATTTAAAATTAATACGCTTACTTTATTAGTGGATATTTTTTTTTGTTTTTGGAAATAAATAATTTATTTCTGTCTAAAGACGGCAACTGTGCATTTCAAACCTCATCTATCTTCTGTAACCTCATGCGCAGCATGCACTTTTTAGCTTCCTGGATATTGAAATATTGTTTAATGAATGCGAAGGATATTTATTAATTTATCGTGAAAAAATATATTTTTTAATAATAAATAAAAATAAAAAGTGAACCTCTATGGCCTATGTAGCAAGACACGTGTTTTTCAGCCCGGAGGTTGTGGGTTCCACTTCTGTTGGAACCTGAATGTTTTTTTCATGGTTGGAACCTGAATATTGGTTTTCACTTTAGACTTGTGAAAACATCCTTTTGGTTGATTAAAAAAGAAAGTGTAATATATACAAGTATGTATACCTCCATTACAACATTTGATTTAAAAAAATCACATTTGACATATTTTTGGTTTACGAATCGATACGATAGTCACTCGGTATAATTAATTTTATGACACTTTTTTTTACAGTAAAATCTGGCTGATTAATGGCCATATGGCAATATCTTTCAACTTATCAAAAATATGTTTAAAGGGCATTCGCGAAAACCAAACTGAAACCTTTTTTTTTAAACGGGCACCTACGGAAGTCAAACCGGATATGTGTAGAAATGGATATATAAAAGATAGGTGTTTTACCAACTAGACCACGGAGGTCGTATTGTTTCAGTTTATTTTTCAGTGCTGTAACTCCTCAGAAATTCAGTACATAGCAGAAAAATACATGTTACCGAGTTTTTTTAACTTTAGATTGATTATGAGCATCGTTTGATAAGATCGGTATTTAAAGTAGGATGAGACTTATAAAATAATACTCAACAAGTTGTCAGTTTAATCTGACATATATATTCAAAATTGTTTACAAAAAATGAATCCTTGCATTCATGGCTGTCTGTCATTTTGGATTCTTTTGTAACTTCCGATCACCGCTTTGAAAGGACTCCACAGCAAATTATATCTTCAGGATGACAAGCAATCCTTAATGTGAATATTTCTGCTTGAATCATCTTTTGTTGCAACGCTATCTCGAGTGATACTTTTATTTTACTTTAATCTTGGTATTGTTTGTTCGCAAATTATGGGTACGAATGTTTATACTTAGTGTTTAATGAATCTGCATTTTTGTACTTATCTTAGATCAACTAAATTAACACAATTGCATTCCTATGATCCATCAAAAATATCCAGATAAAAAATTGTATTGTTATATACAATATATATATATATATATATATATATATATATATATATATATATATATATATATATATATATATATATATATATATATATATATATATATATATATATATATATATATATATATATATACATATATATATATAAATATATATATATATATATATATATATATATATATATATATATATATATATATATATATATATATATATATATATATATATATATATATATATATATATATATATATGTAATATAAATTTAAGATAAACAGGAAACAAAAACAACTAGCATTCAACACTTCGTAAAAAACTGCAACATATACTAATGGAATTAAATATGAAGTTGTCATATTTTCACTCAAAAGTTTAAAAATCCATATCTGATTTAGAAAAACATTATTTCAAATAAATTGAATGTGATTAAGAACAGTACAAATAAAAATAAATATAATTATGGTTAAAAGAAAAATTTACGAAATTAATCTGAGATGTTTTCACTTCCTCCTAGAGCATTAAAATATTTTTTTTACTATTTTTTTGACTAAAACCTCAAAAAAAAGATAGAATGATCATTACTTTAGAAGATAAGGTCATAATTACTGAAACATTGAGAACAACTTGTAAGCTTATATGAAAATCAGTTTGTGAAAAACACTTAGGGCATATTTCTTACACACGTTAAATATTCCCTTACAATGATTGTACTAATTCACATAATAAAAGTTTATATGTAACCGTATGATGTTAGGTTTGAGACTTATACGAGTATGTGTGCTTGTGTGAGAACAATCTTGGAATAATTTAAATATAACACTAAGGACCAAACGTTTCCGGCCTGAACAAGTTTAAATGTTTATAAATAAATACCACTCCGGCCATGACTACTGCATGCTCACGTGGCGTAACAGTTGATACGCAATATAATTTTATGCCTCAAACTTCAATAATATGTCAATTAGAGACTATAAAAGACGCGTTGTTTCGTTATATTTTGAAATGTTAAAAATATAGCGCAGTTATCAAGTTTCTTTCAAAATAAGGGAAAAGCTCGGAAGAAATTAAAGTCCGGTAGCATGTAAACGCCATTTAATTTTGATAGTAATTAAAATATTACTTAACCATGGGATAAACATAACCAGCGTGGTATCTGTCCATACAGTTTAGACCGGAGCTTGTTCAGGCTGAAAACTTTTAGACCTTAGTGGTGTGATGGTAAGTAAAAACGTTAGCCTTGAGTGGTTGATTTAAGCAGAAAGTGTAAATGGCAAAGGGGTAAAAGCCGAACAATCATTAAATGACGTGATCAGATGACAAAAGTAGCGGGGTATTAATTTCAGGAGACACTACTTTGGGCAAAAGACCAAGTGTACTTGAGGAAGATGGTTGACGACCATGATGATCACAATCCTTAGAATTGAGGTAATGACCGAGAATATAATTACATTATTTCACGAAGTGGTGAAAATGACATTAAACACTTTATCAAGAACCAAAAGGCTTTAAATTAACAACGCAATTAAGATGACATATCAGATGAAAATATTTCCTCCCGTGAGATCGTGATGAGTTCCAAGATTGATATATCAAGAGACTCCTACTACATTAGATTGCACATACAAATTGTATTTAATGAATAGGATGAAACGTGATAATATTTATGTTTCATTTAGAAATAAGGATTTAACATTTATATGACATATTTACTTGCTTTGACCAGTTAGGAATTAATGTACCTTGTATTATTGTTGTAATGTATTGTTCTTTTATGTCAGTTATTTCTACCAAACAATTATTTTTTTAGTTTCCTAAAATATATATTATCACGACATTTCCCTGTTGCGGTAGGCAAAGCGTCAGACTTTTCTATCCTGACTTAAATCTTTCACCTTTTCAACATCCACGTACACTTGACACAACTCCTACGATTTCTCTGATTTTTAACATTTCATTCTTCCAAAATATCATAAACTTGATCCAACCATACTTTCCTTGCCTATCCTCTTCCACACTTACCACTCACATTTACATTTTTATTTACACATGACAAGAAATATACACAATTTGCGGAAAAAAAACAACAGGTAATTAAATTTAGACACACAATTTTAATAGATCTGGGTTTGATGCCTCTCATTTGTCGTGTCCCCAGTAAAGTAGGCTTTTGTCTGTATCCTACTGAGGACATATAGCATGAAAAATAAATCGACACTTCTTTCCGATTTTTGATTATTCAAAACCCCGTTGCACATATTAATCTGACAAACAGTGACACTCAATTACATATATATATATTTTTTTTTATCCACTTTGCACGGATTTCTCCTGTTACACAAAGAGGGTTTGCTTCTAGCGTTAGCTTATTCGTTAGGAATAATATCAGCCAGGATTCTTCTCATACTGCTAGACGGTACCGAGAATATATCAACCGTGTCATTCAGTTGGTTCAATATCTCTATACCACGGGTGACTGAGTGTTTAGCCATGATATTCGTCCTGTAAGTTGGTATGTAGAACAGAGGGTGATTCCTTGCACGGATATATTTATTGGGTACATATAAACTTAGTGCTTCTAGAATCGCGGGACAGTTAAAGGAACCTTGGAAAACCTTTATTAGGAATATCGCAATGGATTCTTGCCTTCTTGTTTCAAGGCTTCTATAGTTACACACCGTGAGAAGTTCGGCATGGTGAGCATATTTTGGGTAATCGCCCTTTGTTCTGTACCATAGATATCTGAGGAATTTTTTTTGTATTTGTTCTATATTGTTTTTGTATTTGAGCTAGTGAGGAGCCCAAACCGTAGATGCATATTCTAATTTGGTTCTAATTAGATAATTATATAAGTTTCGGAGGATATCGGTGCTGTTAAATTCTCTTGATATTCTCATTACAAAACCGAGTAGTTTGTAACAGTCCGCTATCAAACGTGAGACATGGTTAACGAACGTGAGTCCGACATCGAAGGTTACGCTCAAATCCTTGAATTCAGAAACTCTGTTTAGTGCCACTCCCTGTATAGTATACTGATGGTGGATTGGTGAAAACGATCGACTGTAAGATACACAGACACATTTATTAATGTTGAACAGAAGATGATTTTGCTCACTCCAGGAGACAAGGGAGTCTAGGTCCTGTTGTAACTGTGCACAGTCTTGAGGTGAATTGATCTTTTTGAATATTTTCAAGTCGTCAGCGAACAATAAACATGTCGAGTGACTATGTATACCTATATATCACGCGAATCAAACCCCTCACACTTCATCACTCCAGATAGACCAAAACGTTCATCCTACAATATACCGTACATAATCATAAAAAAACACCACACTCAAGAGTTCATAAAAACCATTGCTACAAGTTATTCCTCTTGCAAGCCCAAGTATTCAAACTCCTGTCGCAATAACAACCACGCTCCGATCGATTGCCTAAAATTATTTTCTTCCTTTTACCTTTCTTGAATTCGACACCCCATTGTATGTCATGTGAGCCAAATAGGCAAACTGTCTTAGGGCAAAAGATGTTTTAACTCTAGGGATGGTGAACATTTGATCAGTTGCCATGCATGTCATGTGCCTCTGCTGTGTCTGCATCTACCCCTCCTCTCAATGATAGTGCCAGAGAATAAATGGACTTGAAATGTAAGTTGGCTGTGTTCCGGACCCGATACTCCCTTAAAAGCTCCGCTGTGGGATATCGGGTAGGAAGTTTATAAATTATTTTTATAATTATTTTTTGGGAAACTTGCAGTTGCGTTAAAGTTAAGGTGCCCCCCCCCCACTCCCCCAAACTGACATACCTTAAGAAAATGCCGAGTGACATAAAGCGAAGTATATACTTTTAAGAATATTTTCACTCAGTACATTTCGAATTATACGGAATATGTATCCTAGTTTACTGATTTTTGTGCTCAAATCATTAATATGGACCTCCATGATACTTGACTCTATCAACCATTTCCAAAAGAAACACAACTACAGTCACCCAAAGGTGAACAAGTGTGCAGTGCTATGTATTTATTTGTAGGTGCTTGAGTTCTTGTACAGGTGCTAATTGTAATGTATTTAGTTTTTTGGGAATTTAGAGTCAATAAATTTGAGTTCATCCATTCCTTAACTATACACAATTCTTCGTTTGCCTTTGAAAAAACATTATTCCATGTTCTGCTTTCGAACAGAAGAACCGTGTCGTCCGCAAAAGTAACAATGTTACCCCTGATAGAAAGATTACGGAACTGATGGGACCTACATTGTTCTTGACATTTGTCAAGAACAATGTAGGTCCCAGAACACTACCTTAGGGTACTCTGAATTTCACAGAAAGAGGCTCACTAAATAAACTATCACCCAATTTAACTCTCTGAGTGCTATCAAATAAGGAGGAAGAGAACCAACTAAAGGAGTGCCCACATATGCCCACCACATTGTATATTTATTTTGTCAGTCTTTCTTCATTCGTTAGTTCCACGTGCCCAAGCTTGCTCAAAGTGCTCTTTATCATCTTACTAAACACATCCGCCTTAAGTTCATACTCATCCCTAACTACATATTCTTCATTCATCCGTTTCATGTGCCAGAATAATCTCAGAGTCGCTCCTCTTGACCTTACTTAATACATCAGCCTTAAATACGTAAGTATACACCATCTCTGAGTACTCTTCTTGACCTTACTGAATACAATAAGTTCACATTCAACCCTAATCATTTCATTTCGTACTATGATTATTATGTAATTTTACAATCCTAAAACCATATTTTACATTGAATACTTGTGATAATGTCTCATGTGTGACATTGACAGTTGCATTGATCAGCATCAGGTTCCTCCGGAAGTTTTTATCTTTATATTTTATTATAATGCCGTTTTATACAGTTTAACCTAGTGGGCTTATTGACATATGACAATTATTTCTAACCAACCAAAAAAGTTTTACAGAAGCTTAAGGTTTCAATGCGAGACTAGAATATTTTTTTTTTAATCTGGGTTACAACTTAAATCAAACCTACAATCCCCGTGTTGAATGGTACATAGGCATATTATCGATTTGGCAATGGAGGTCGTCTTTATAATAAGAGGAAACACTTAAAAGTGTAATAAATATACTGCATCTAAACAGTTGAAAAGTTGACAAAATCTGTAAAGATCTGAATAAGAAGCTGATGCCTCAAAAAGTATTATTTCATTAATATTGTAAGCAACAAGAGTCCCTCCACAATAGGTCATTTAAAACATAAACATAACTTAATACGTTTTGCAACACTTTATAAACTATGCATTTATTTGACTGCAACAAGTTGCATTATAAATAATATCCCCTGAACCGTGTGATTTATGGAAAACATGGATTCGCTCACCTAAGGTCGTGATGATTATTAGTCAAATAAAGGATATATTACAAGTAAAACACGGATTTTCGAGCACCTATGTGAAATATGATATGAATACTAATGTGTTATTGAATTCGATTTTACCCATGGCATGAAGCTGTTTAGAATTATTTGAAAAATCTATACAGTATTTACCAACATCCAATTATTGATTAGATTTAACACTGTTTATTTCCAGCAAGATCAATCAACAGCATTTTAAAGTAAAGCATCCAATGTCTTCCTCACATACATAAATGTTTGGTTTATTTTATCTATATATTTTGGTGACATGAAGGATCTTTCTTCCAGGATTCTGCCATTTCTTTGACAGCCTCCTTCGAATTGCTCTAACGACCTCCGTGGCCAAACTCATTGGAACCAACATTATTTTAAAAAGAGTTCCAGTTTGGTTTTCCCTTCAGGCCTTCTTAATATATTCGGATTGTTAGATGAGATTGCCCAATGACAATAAACCCTTATGATTGTACTATACACAACGAAAGAATACAACTTTTTATTTCAATAGTGCAATACAGTTTCTTTCAAAATATATATTTAATAAAAAACAACTTGAAACACTATCCAACGAGTGCAATGAAACTTAACAAAAATAAATCATCAATCGACTTCTGTGTCGATTATTCGTTAAATTGTCCGCCAGTTCTTGTTACCAGATACTATCACCTCTTTGTTTTCATGCATCATCCACAATATAATATTTTCAAATCGTATAAAACCTACACGGAATTGCTTTTTGGTAATAATCATATACATTTTACTCAGCTACGTCAAGTTTTATCATGATATTAAAAACTAATATTGCGTTGAAAGACAACCCTTGGGGGCAGTTGGTACGACTCTTCTCTCCCACCCGGGCGTATCGTGCTTGATTTACTCCCAAAAAATCGTTCATCCAAGCGATGTATCCCTATACTCGTATCTTTTCTTTTTCCTTCTACTGTGACGTCGAACCTTAAGTCAAACGAATGAACTGCCCCAAAGGGTTGGTTTATTTTACGTCACTAGTGACAACACGCATTAAAAATAATAAATACTTCGATCTTTTCATGGAGATTGCACTGGGCGAGGACTTATTTTGTCCCCCATACCAGCGCAGATGCAGTGCGGTCGATCTTAATTATCCTCTCAATGTGGAGTTGTAAAATCAACTGGTACGATTTCATAAAGAGAGTTGCCTCCCTATACGAGTGTGTTTTTAACTGAAGGAACTTTTAACAGAAGAATTAACTAAATAAGACAAACTTAAAATATTTCAGAATTTAACTTCCTTCTGGAGCAACTGAAAATTTCTATATCCATCGTTCCCCAATCTGTGCAACATCGTAAAAAGCAAGAAAAATCTAATGTTTTACTGTATAAACCCCCTCTGTTAAGTCCAGGGTCTTCAGAATTGAACAGATCAACATAAACAGTATGTATCGATCATTGATATATTTGATATGAGCTCTTCACAGACGATATGATTCGTCAGAAATCCATATATGTTAGGAATACCGCATCAAACATTGCCCAACTTTTCTGAAAGTGGCGAGTTTTAGTGATTTACAAATAGATCTATAATCATTATCTTGTATTTCAAAGGCCATTTTAAAAATCATGAATCTAAAAAATTTTTTTGTTAAATTAAACTTTATAATTGAATGAGAAAACATAAGTATATTTAACGGGGTTATTAATGTTGACTATATTATGAGCATACAAAGTATTAAATAAATATCAAGACTAGCTTTAAAAAATGTTACCTCTGTGCAGAGTGATGTAAACACGTGGGAGGCTTTGAAGTAAACGATAAGGCATCTAATGAAGTATGAATAACTCGTTAACAGCCAATGAATATATAATTTCATTACAATAAATTAATTTCAAAATGCCAACGGCACTTATGATGTGCTTCGTAACTATTAAAATGAGGTTGATTATAAATAAATCAAAAATGTATTAATAACTCAAACAATAGCTGCAAAGTCATTCAAAATTCTATTATGACTAACTTTATATGAATATGTTAAACGTTTTATTAACAGACACAATCATTATACAATACAATGTTTTAATGAATCGAATTTTCATATACTATTATTTATTGTATATCAAACACAGCATTTGTATACATATTATCACCTGAAAAGCAAAAATATTTGATAATATACGTGAATGGATACTGGATCAGTATTTTCATGGATCATTTTTACTGCCTCAGTCACTTTTAGCTTAAATAAAACACCCTAGGTGTTTTATGGCCATCTTACGTTTTCTTAACCCATGTTGTTCGATAAATGAACTTGTGTTTTTTCTGACTGAAAGCATTTATCTTCCTTACTTCCTAAATTTCCTGGTATTATCTTGGCGATTTTCCATCGACTTCATTTTTAATCATTCATTTACTTTTTATTAGGAACTAAATTTGAAAGAAAAAGTGTCACCTAACAACGACAGTCAACTATTATTATGATTTACTCCCATAGAACATTTCTAAGTATTCTTAAAAATATCAATATCGCTATTGCTCTACTAAAGATATCTTTTCCACAAAAATGAAACGCTTTAAACTATTGGTTATCCGGAAAGTCATTTCATATTATTAGCTCAAATTTAAGAGCGAAATTTCACAAAATGCTCATGGACAGTGGTTTTTGATATTCTCAGTATCTGAGCGATCTCTTATGTCGTAGAACGCAAGTTATTGTTGATCAATATTCTCGATTGGTTTGGACATCATCAGTGGTAATCATCGGCCTTCTAGAACGGAGATCATCTTTGAGTGTCTTATCACCATTACATTTTTTTAAAACACATTTGAGACATATGAACGCACTGCTTCGTCGTCATACAGTGTATACATATCTTTCTTTTGATTTGTGTCTAATTTTTTTAGTTTACGATAGATAAAGCATCAAACATAAAAAAAAAAACTAATTTCGTTCCATCTACAAAAAAACTCTCCAGAAATTTGGATAAACCAATTATTATTGTACTTTTCGTAATAATATACTTTTAGTATGTTTTGAATGTAGTAAACCACAAAAAATACCTAACGACATGTAGCCCAGAAATACGATACTACTTTTCGGACAACCATATATCTCTGTTACGTGTCAAGCAGAAGTTAAACTTCAGCCATAGTAATGGTAGACAAAGTGTTATTATATTTAAATAATTTTCCTTGGTTCCTTATTCCATTGTAACTGACTAGACATTTCATTGAAGCATAATTTAAAAAAATGTGCTCTGATTACCATTCAAAGGTACAGGATTAATTATGGACGAGCGAAACGAAGACATTAAAATAACCTCTAAATTTAAACACTTCTTTCAATGAAATGCATAGAAAAGTAAAAAGGTAATAATTTATCATACTAAGTCAAAAATTGTAATATTTACCGGAAAAAAAATATATCAACCAGTATTCTTCTTTTCAGTATAATTTGTAAAATCTTTAAACCCTCTGTGTTTTTCAAAAGTAAGGCATTTTAACAGCAAAGTAAAGTTTAGTTTAATCAACTTGTTTTCTGCTGTTTAATTTCAAAAACTTTATATTTTTAACTTTACAAATTTTTCCCACTTTAAAAAAACGAGTCTAATTAAAACAGTTGCTAGTATTTAAAATAGTACTCTTTCCTTCTATCCACAGTGGGATAATCGATAAAAAATAAAACCAACAGTGTATTTTATAACTGGTGGATTTACTCCCATGTGCCACACTCTTCCAACCAACCAGAAATATGTTACAAAGGCCGTACGTGAAAACTAAAAACCTTTTAAAATTTTGACTACTCAGGGCTGAAAGACCAACTAGTTTATGAGAATCATATTGATAAATCATATGCTATATTCAATAATTCTTTAAGCATTTTTTTTTCTTTATTTTAAAATTCAATGAATGAATAAACAAAATGTGAACACTAGATGAGCTTTATATTCGTTGACGTTTACTTTTATTCAACGGGCAATTCAACAGCAAAAGAGGAAAAAAATCAAATTATCGCAGCAATTGTATTCAGTTGGAATCTGAAATAAGCCAGACAAATTTATAATTAAACAGCATCAAATATTCTATCCGTATTGCAGGTTACCTAAAATCGTACCGAATAAATTCCGTTGACTCCATCCAACCTAAAGCTAACTGTAAAGTGAGATCTATTTTAAATTAGCCATACTTGGAATTCAGACGTCAGCTATCCTGAATTGTCAATTCTAATTTACCTCTGTAAGAAGAGACCCCGTTTATGCGGTTAGACTTTTCAGTGACTAACCGCGATTATTGAATTATTATTTTATCGATATGTTGATATTTCATATACATAGATTTCCATATTTGTGATTACTATCTGTAAGTTTATTTATTAAAGAAATGTGTTCAGCTGTTTTATCTCATAATGGCTTTATCAAACTGAGGTTTGACATATCAAAAAACAAAGGCCTTTTGATCGAGAAAAGAAAAAAAAATTAAATGTTGGCTCTGAAACTCAATTAATTGTTGAATAAATTAATAAACGAATGTTCATTATCCGTGTATAACGAAAAGAGCAGTTCAATGTAAAGAATGTGGTACTTGTCGTTAGTGCCAGAGGAAATAACTATTTAAGCCAATTTGTGATAGACGTGTCCTTTTGTACTTGCAGATTTTCTTCTTTCTTAATTGGGTCCATGATAAGGGATTTTCTTTCATTGATTTCTAATGAATATAAAAGTTAGTAAGACAAAACTTTTTATTCTTAACCTACGTAATAAGTTAATTATCTTCGATGCTTAAGTTAGTGTTTAAATAGTACTCAATTTTATATATCCAGGATTCCTTACAGATGACAGACAAATTTTAGCGAAGATCTATAGAGGAAATGGAAGAACTACAACATCACAATCAAAACGATAATACGACTAGCAGAAGTCTTCGTCTTCATCGATGTACAGAGTTTAAACGAGGACGTAGAGGAAATGTGGAGGATGGATATTTTTAAATATTGATGTCTAGCAGCGTATACTGTGCTTACTATGGACAGCTATGCGTACCAGTGGTTCAATTATCTTAAATTAAATTGAAGAAAGTCAAAAGAAGTTATTTGTTTATAAAGCTAGGATGCCACTTGACAGTCGAAAGCAGTTGTTAGAAGTGGGTGTAGTTAAGGGTATCATGTCACATGGAAAAACATACACCTTGGCGGAGTTCTCACATGTCTCTTTTTTGGCTAGGTCAATATCGTTCTGGAAGAAGTTTATCGAAAAAAGTTTTATATCACCAATAAGGCCAAATTCAAACATATGGTATGGATGAAGAAATATAATAAAGATACAAATTATTTAAATAATACATAATTTTTGGTATATGTATGAGTGGGACATCCTAGTATTCTTAATTTTTCTTAAACAAAGACAAAATAAGAATATAATAAATGCCTATCACTTAATTCATTACTTTACGTTCAATTTTTATTTTCAAATAATTTCAATATAAAGTCAAAACTTACAATTAAAATATACTATCACAAATGTAACTACTTATCGGTAATCCATTCTGACCTCCATAAACTGTTCACTAGTTTGTTGACTAAGATCAGCTGTTTGATAATTCTTCATTATCATTACAACTATTATTGAAGTATCTCACCTTAGAATACTGCAGAACTTGGTCTCCAGCAATCAGCAAGCGACACCAAACAATAGCATGCTTAAACTGTAGCCCGAACTTTCTGGATAGATCCAAATCCCTTGTAACGTGGTTGTACTCGTATATCTTATGACTATGTGCCTTGAGAATATGATTGTCAATACGTCTTGATCTGTAGTTAAGTAAAATAATATACTTGTGCTTGTTTCATGTCGTCTTTGAAACGTTCTGTAAAGAATCGATTTAAACATTTTTTAATGTCAAGTACCTGCATACTCTGAAACGGGATCCGATTATACATATTTTTTAGTTTTATTTTTGAAATTTATTTATTTTTCTAATGAAATTAAGTAACTAAAGGTCATTCTGAAGGCACGTATGTCTCAAATAGTATGAACATTTTGAATGATAGGCATTCAAAATATAGAATATGAAGTCATTCAAAATTAGAATATTTTGAATGCCTTCATGTTATCAACTTGCCCACACGCAAGAGGAAGTCTATTTCAAGGTTTCGAGTCAACTCCAAAATACCAATCGAGGTGGTCTGGTCTCTTCACACGAATTACCTCCATTAAACTGCCAACCTGACACCCAGATACCTTATTGTGGCGCGTCTTCAAAAATACACACCCCAAACACATCATTTGATATTTTTTTAAATATTTGAAATTAGTTTGTCAAACAATGACCTGTGTGGCCTAGTTGGTAAAATTGCTGTCTTCTCACACGGGGGTAACGGGTTCTGTGGGGTTGGCATAAGGGGTTCTGTCTGGTTTTCACATAAAACCTCGTTAACATTTTTGCTGGTTAGTTGGAAGAGATTTCCACATTGCAATAAACTCCCCAAGTTGTACTGTGTAAAACGAAAAATAATTGGAATTAATTTGATTATACATGCTTAAATAACTTTTAAATAAGTTTTTTGAAAATTATATTTTACCCTTTAAAATATGAAATAATCTGCGATTATATACCTTGCTTTAAAAATGAAAATAAAAGAATAATGTCAAAAAACAACACAGAAGAAAGATTTTAAAATTCTTTTCGACTTTTTGACACTCCCAAATTTCTCAGAATTCCTCAATTAAGCACCTTTAAAAGAACCATAGAATTTTTTGCAAAATTTTAAGAAATAATTTTGTCTGACGTTTTCCTGTTTCTCTGAATTCATGCATAAATTTTTAATTGCTTTCAAAATGCTCCAAAAATGTATTTTTTCCAAATAAACGCTCGAGATTGAGACACCCGTGCATGACGGATCCTGGCGGAGTCAGTGATGCATGTAAAAAATGTACAGAAATGCCAAAGGATGACAAACGGACGATTATTTATCGAAGAACTGAAGCTTTATTCAGGCTTTTATAAATATTTTATTCATCGGTTCAAGCTCTCTTTGGATGGATTAAGGCATCATTTTTTTATAATATTCATATTTATCCATACATGTCAGATTTAAGATTTTTTTTTCTTCTCTTGGGTCATTTATGACGAAAAAATGTGTTTCTTAACCTTCCTACCTTACCAAAATCAATTGTTTTCATTGTAAAAAATCACACAATTCTACAAATATTTCCAATGCCAGTTTTGGAGAAATAATATTTTTCCATTTTTTATCTAAATATGATTATACAACTTTTGAAGAATTCTCATACAAAGCGAGGCTATATGGAATGAATGTAACACTAAAGTTCTATACGTGGCAATGTATGACATAAATGCCCATCGGCAGTCGTCCCCCAGGAAGACCTCTAAAAAGATGGAAAGATAGCTGGGAGTCAACGTCTTAAGAGAAGCAGTCCTGATGATAACATACCACAAGTCAAATCCATGAGAAAGAAGAATGTATTTTTATTAATATAATATTTTTATTCCAAAAGGAACCAAATGAAAGCTCTTAGCTTTAATAGAAATTTTAAAATATAAATTCAAATCAATAAGGACTTACGTGATGTTCTTAAAGTAAATTTAACATATATTGGTCAAATTATTGTTTCACATAATCTTTTTTTAAATATGCTAAAAATAATTTCTATTTGATTAGTTCATTCTTGTTATGAAAAAAATATTAAGAAATCCTATATAAGTTAAATACACTGGTTCCCAGACACAAATGAGCCGGTTTGCAATTCTGCATACTTTGTGATACTTAATTTAACCCAAATACTACGAATAGCCTGCATCGGATAGTCTTTCCCATAGCTAAATATACTCTGATGAATTCTGATCACAATGTATGCAAAACCAATATTGAATCCAAAATGCTCTCCGGCCCGCTGATATCGAGACCATTTCTCGTAATCTGTTACTCTGCCATAGGGTGGTTAATATTGACATTTTATGTGATATTTGATATTATGTAAGAATTTTTTTATCAATTTATTTAAAACAAAAATTTTGATTATAAGTATTCATCATTAGTATTTAATTAATTTTTACAAAATCTGGTGGGATCTGATAAATAAATTACCGTTTTCTCCAGACTACTGCTGAAGATGTGGTATGAGGAGAAATAAAATAAGGTGACGTCAGGTAATTTTTTTTTCCTTAAAAATCCTTTTAAATATCGAATGTGTTTTTATTTCATGCTCAAGCAAGCCCTGTGGCAACCGAGTAATACATGGATCACCAAAACGATGGAATAACAGCAGTAATTATAATACAGAAGAGTTACTATTTCTAGAAATTGACAATAAAGGTTTGTATGTAAATTTAATAGGTATAGTATACTGTAAAACACTTACACACGTATATCGTCAAGTGAGAATATTTGTTTAAAATCACCATCACGATGAAAATGTGCCTAATTAAGCCTCTCTTCTTTGCAATATTCATGTGTGGCGATGAAACTTGGACTCTAAGAGCAAGTGAGAGGCGTAGAACAGATGAATTTGAAATGTGATGTTGGAGAATGATGTTACGAATTCCATGGACAGCAAGACGAACCAACTCCAACATTCTCAAAGAACTGAGAATCATCGACAGATTGTCGAAAATATGCCTTCGGCGAGTCTTTGGGCACATTGATCGTGGCCAATGAGACAGTTTGGAGAGGTTTGTGGTTACTGGAAACATGAAACGACGATGCACAAAAGAAAAAAACCCAACGCGTTGGACTGACCAAGTGAGAGATGCAACTGCACCTCCTTTAACAACTGTCCTTTGGGCCGCGGAGTACCGAGATGAACGGAGAGGAGTCTTCAAAGTGAATGTGTATTTTAAAATGAACCCGTTTCTTCTGCTAATGACTGTTGATTGAAATTAACGTTTAATAAAAATAATTAAATAATAAAGGTTGCTTATAAAATATTTTTACTAACAACGATCAAGTTTTTACTTTAGTATTTGAACCTATCATATCACAAAAATTCTATATGCATACATTATCAGGCCCCTTATTTCTTCTTTGTTTACGTCTTAATTAGTGTACTAAAATGTAACTGTATGTGAACCAAGGTACGAAAAAGTAATTAATCTCTATCTTGCGATCCCCCCTAGTCTTAAGTAATTAATATAATTAATCTTAAAAAGTTTAATAATATATGGTTTTCTTGAATACTTTCTGCCTTTTTTTAGTTAGTACACATATTTTTAATTGAAAAAGAATTTGGAAAAAATTAAACTTTATTTTCAAAAATTATAAAAATGGTTCCTAATGTATGGGAGTTATTTTTATTGTCAAAATCAACTTGAGCAAAAGGAATTTGAAATTCCCAAAAGGAAAAAATATATATACGTGTATATTTTAAGACAGTTATTTAAATGTATATTAAAACCAGCTTTTTGTCAAGTCGCGTAACCAGAGATAAACTAGTTTGCGTTTTGCTCGACAATGTGTCGAGAATTTTGCTAAGCCGGAAGTGTTATTATATCATGCAAAAAAGTTAAGGTGACATTAAGTTTAGTAAAATACTAATAAAAATATAATCATTTATAAAAGTTTAATTCAATTAAAACAAATATTTTTTTGAATAAGCGAGATTTTTATGAACTGTTTGAAAATAAATTAACACAGAAACATCAAACAATATAATATTATACAAGGAAACATCAATTGTCGATCACATAATCAACCTCCGTAACCTAAGGTGATGGTAAGAAGCCTGTCTTCCAAGCTAGAGGTTACAGGTTTGATTCCTTTTGGTAGATTTAAAAAAATGTTTCGCCACTTTTTCACTTACGGCTTATTTATGGATTATTTTTTATTATTTTTATTATCACACTTCTTTATTTCACTTAACATTTCTGGTTGACAGGAAGACATTACTACATAACAATAAATCCACCAGGTTGTACTATTTACAACTAAAGCGTAATACAATGCAATGCCATTGTAATATTTACCGATACAATTCAAATTAATGAAAAATGAAGGATGTTTATCACGAAGAAATTATTATTTCATTCAAGTATTAAAAAAAATTATAAGAATTTTTTTATATAAATAAGGTAACAGAGAGTTAAATCATCCATTTTTGTCATATATTATACATCGATTATCGTACTTACACTCATATATACCATCATGCCATTGTCTTGTCGAGGAGAACGCTAAACTTTCCTATCGCTATACACATCATTCGCCAATTATATACACGTACATACACCTTCTAATATAACTCCAACGATTACTCTGACTTTTAACATATCCTTTTTTTTTCAAATTATCATTCACGCGATTCAACCATATTTTTTTAGTTTTTCTCTTCCACTGTATATTTGTTTATTTTTCATTGTTGGTTCTATTGTATTGTACGTGGTCAAACCATCTCAGAGTACTCTTCTTCGTCTTATTCCAACACATACACTTTATTTATTTTTAGTCCAACACACTTCGTCTTGTTTGTAACGACAAGACGAGGTGAAAACCGTGAAACCGGTAGGGTTATACTGTTATATAAATTGGAATAAACAGTGTTGGACTAAACAAATTGCAATGTCTTGAAACAGTGTTAATGCCTTAACTATAAATAAGGCATTAACCTTAAGTTCACATACACTCCTAATCACTTCATTCCGTATTCTGTCATACATTATCACCTCATGTATTTTTCTAAGTGCACGCAAATTCTAAAACATTTATTCAGATCCTAACAATTATTTTATACGCACACGTTTCACTCCTTTTTTTTAAATGAATTTCAATAAAATTATATTCGATTGAATTCGCGTTTAGTAAACTTATAATCAACATGGTACGCAATTATACTTCTTAATACCCATTATTATGTAATCCAAATACAAAATGTTAAAATGTTTAGCATTTGAAAATTAGTGGTGCAAATAAATATACCCAACGTTTTTATGTGGCAAGGTTAAAAATAACCCGACGAAAAATGCATCATGTGTATACGTGAAGACATTGTAACGAAACTAACGGCCGGTTGCATAATAACTTACATGAAATGGGGGAATTGTGCAGAATTCTATTGGAGATACCTATTGAATATTCAAATGTTGTACTAAAGAGATCCGCACATGCCCTGAATGCGTATGAACGGATGGGCTGACTACTGACTACCCGGCACTTATGCGGCACACAGTGCGGAGCGTGGACTGCGGCCATGATTATATTCAGTCTCCCCAGGCGGACTTGCATCGAGATTACATTTGCATTTCGTCCATCCGATGTTATACGTTTCCTATTTGTATAATATGTAATCTTGAATACCCTTTTCTCTTCTGTCTCTTGATTCATCGTCGGTCATTTTAAATTCGTCTCGGTAATTCTGTGATATTCTGCTTTATCTACATTAGAAATTTATATTATTATTTTAGTACTTTTTTATGTATTGTCTTACTTTGCTGTTAATATTATATAAAAAAACATCTAAGAAAGTACGCCTTTCCTAATTGATTTTTTTTGTTTTTATCGTTATTTAGCGTGAATGGGGCATTTAAACATTTATACTCGAACTAGACAGCAACAAAAACTACTAAGATGGTAGTGAACTACAGTATTTTAGAATCGAATTTGTTTAATGAGAGTGGAACGTGGACATGGAAAAATATTGAATGGACTTGAATAAATCCTGTATGAATACGTGACTGAGAAGAATACATGACAGACATTGTATGACATTATACAGAATGAAGTGATTAGGGATGAATGTTTACTTCTGATGGATAATGTGTTAAATAAGATGAAGAAGAGCATTCTGGGATTGTTTGGGCATATAGAACAAATTTATGAAGAAATACTAACAAAACAAATACACGGCAGAAGGCGTGAAGGCATTTGGATCAAATAAATGATATTTTGAAAAAAAGGAAACAAAGTCCAAGAAATCGTATGATTTGATTAAGGAGTAGGGATGTAAAAGGTAAAGGATGTGTGTCGAGATTGGAAAGTCTGACGTTCTGTCCTCTCTGCTTACCTTGACAAGGAAATTGTGTGATGGTATGTATGAATGTATTTTTATTCAAATTTATAATTAAAGTAATATTTATGTCTTCAAAAACTTTTCAAAATAGAAATAAGACATTTTTTAAAGAATAGATATGACCGAAGTCATAGGTATCCTTATACTCTCGAACACTAGGCGTAAAACGTGCCTGTGTCGTTCGAGGGGAGTAGCACACCGCGGGGTTCGAACCGACGACCTTCCGGACGGAAGTCCAGTGAGTTAGAAAAAAACTATTTCAAAAGAACGATTTCCGTGCGCACCTCAAAGGAATGATTTCCATGCGCTTTAAAAGAACGATTTCCAATAACTAATAAATTTTAAACCTAGCTTCGATATTAATTAATATTTCTGCAATCATATAGAAATATGTGTATTATTTTTACACGAGGCACTGATGTAACGTTATTCGTAGTATTTAAAAAAAAAACGAGTTTGTGTTAAAACAAAAAATCTTTTCTTATAAAGGTAAGAATTTAATGTTGAAGTCTTAAATTGTAATAAATTTACTACCGAAACAATTATTTTCTTAAAATTGTACTAATTTCATGTGTATTTATCTTTCAATATTATGTAACATCAATGATTTTTTTTTTATCTACGTTACTTTTACATACTTAAATCTTATTACCTTTCTCAGTAAAATATACTTCTTTTATTACTCTTCGGCTATAAACGACTAAATTTTTTTATTCTGAAAACCCAAAAAAAAAATTTCAATGTGACTACAAGTACTATATATAAAACCAAATGAATACAACTATTGAATCGACTTTTTTATTCAATTGTGCGCCACCGAGCTTGTTTCCTGTTTAAACATGTCTTCCTATACCTTTCTTCAATGTACCATCTCACGGGAACATCAAATAAAAATCTCTCTGAATTTGTACAAAATATAAACAGTTATCTAACATATTTTACCCAAAACCATATGCTTACATGTTGTTATATTTAAAACAGCAAAATTTTCTTCGCAATATTTGAATTTTTATCATTCAAGCCATCTGCATGTTACAATGCAGAGGAAGTCTATTCCATGCAATAGGGATAGCCACACCTACAGAGATAGAGGATACAAGAAAAATAAATTATTAAAAGTTTTAGTATAATATAATGACAACAAAACATATGCTTTTCCTGTGAAGTGGCTCAGTTATACATACAAAGATTATTAAGGAGTTGAATAAAATACAGCTATACTCCACCCCTTATAGGCACTTTCATTACATATATAGAGAATGCATATCAAAAGCAAAATAAACTTAAAAATGAAATAGTATAAAATATAACAATTTATTGAACTAAAATGTCGATAAAGGTGTCTGATGTTCCCAGTGTCCGAGTACATGATTTCGCAAGTGCGTGAATAAATGCGTGTCTTCTTTGCGAATAATTTCACACAGTAATTGCTGATTATGAATTCAACTCGCACAGTGGCTGTTATCGGAATCTGCGAAGTACATACTTGACAACTATTTACATATTTTAATCGCATATTCAATCGTTTTCATGTTATCATCAATTATCATTTACGATACTGTTTGGATCAATGATTCAACGTTTTCATTAAAGGAAGTAACTGTTTTATATCCGTTTTAATAAATTTTATTTAAAGTATGAAATTTGAAGCAAAAAAATGCTGATTGTTACAATAGTAGTTACAAATTGGGTTTTTTTGTTTCCTTGCATATTAAATACTTAAAATTGATCTTTTTTAAGAATTCATAATAGATATAATAAATATTCACAAAATAAGCCCAAATATGATTTAAAAATATTGTCAAAAGAAATATTAGGTTAAAAAATAGATTTTTAATGTGGAGAGCAGACTCTCTTTAAGAGCGCTCAAAATAAGGGTGGTAAGACGCATGTCTTCCAACCAAGTGGCGAGCTCAATTGTCGTTAGTACCTAGATTTAAAAAAAAGATGTAGTCCGTTTTTTGCTAGAGGCTTATTTAAACGTATATTTGGCTGTTTGTTTCATGACTAGAGATTGCTACATGACGATAAACTCGCTAGGTTATGCTTTACATAATAAAAGTGTAATACAATACAAAACCTATTGCTCCATATATTGAAATAACATTAGATATACAATTTTATATTTCAAATTTTGTAATTTATTTTTATCAAACACTGTTTATTCCACTTTTTTGTGATGGTATAACCCTACCGGTTTCAAGGCTTTCACCTCATCTTCAAGGGAGCGCAAACAAGCCTTGTTTGCGCTCCCCTGAAGATGAGGTGAAAGCCTTGAAACCGGTAGGGTTATACCGTCACAAAAAAGTGGAATAAACAGTGTTTGATAAAAATAAATTACAATGCCTTTAAACCTCCACAACGTTAATGCCTTAACTATAAACAACATATATTTCAAATCTATTTTTCTACAGTTTAATTAGTTTGGTGACCGCATTTTTTAAATACTCTATTTTCCTTTATTTTAAGCATTCTACGTGATTTTACAAATATTTTGAAGTGCTGATTTCAAATTAAAATTTAGTAATTAAACAACACGACATAATTAAACAACAATCTTAAATATCATATACGAAATCTTTTTTCCTAGCATAGTATTTCACTCGATAAAATTTTATTTGTATCAAAAATACCCTTCCAGACTGACCGCTAGAATCAGATAAATTTCGCCTGTGTATGAAAGTATATGATATTTCCCGTTTCATGGTACCCTGTACGAACTTGACTATTTCTATCAAACAAATAGCATCATTCTGTAGGGAATTTTTTTTATAGGTCACTGATAAATGATTATATAGATGAAATTTTTAACGGAGAGTAATTTCGAAATCTCCTGGTCATGGTCAAGAAAAATGTTTTGAAATTTTCTGGAAGTTGTGACATGACACCCTCTGCAATAGGTAGTATTTCTGTTAAAATATTCTTAAAGCGTATTTATTTTCGTGAGCTCACGTGAACAATTAAATAAACTTGATAGAAGGATACAAGCTACATAAAAACTGTAAAAGTTCGCACACTGAGGCAAAAGTAGAGATTTTTAGTGTATAACGGATGAAAGAATGAATGCAAGGTGGGAGAAATGTGATCGATATAATATAATAAGTGGCAAAGTAAACTAGAATATGAAAGAAAAAAATGAAAGGCAAAAATAATAACGGGTTATTCATGAAGAGATTATCAAATGTTGAAAAAGTTTAATAATTATCCGGTGGGAGAAATGTGATCGATATATAATAAGTGGCAAAGTAAACTAGAATATGAAAGAAAAAAATGAAAGGCAAAAATAATAACGGGTTATTCATGAAGAGATTATCAAATGTTGAAAAAATTTAATAATTATCCTTGAAAATAAGATTCTAGAGATCCGTAAAAAATAACAGTATGCTAACTCCGTAAAGGACACGACGTCATCATATATAATAATAATAATAATACTAATAAAAATAAATATAGGTTTATTGGCAGCAACATAGTATGTACAAAATATATTTAAATAACGCTTCTAAAACACATAAATTGCAGATAATACATTAAATACAGAAGTTATCAAAAGGTCTGGGCTCATCTAATAACATCCCCTCGGCCAAGATACACCCCACCAATATAGGGCGAACCCAGCCACGGGGACACCAGATGTTTTTCAACCCACACCCTAGAATACATAAAACAAGAATATAAAAAAAATACAGAAAATAAATAGATGACAAAAAAAAACCTTCAAGAGAGAAGACATTAAAAGGTCCGGGCTCATCCCACAAACATTTCCCCGGCCGAGATACCCCGGCGAGCCCGACCGCAAGGGCATCAGGGGGCTTCCATCCCACACCCCCGCATATCTAGATTAAAGAATAAATAAAAAAACAAAAACGTATGGCAGAAAACAAAATAAAAAGTAAACCCACATATACCACCTCAGGTTAACTGTCAGCAAGAACGAAAAAAAGAAAAGCCTCAAAGGAGTCCAAATTTTACAAAATGACAAATGGGAAATGAAATAGTTGAGACAACGTTGAAATAGTTAGGCAGTAATACATTGAAATAGTTAAGCAGTTTTAAAAAAATTAATGAGGAGATAACGCCCAAGCACGTATGCACAATCACCGATTCACCACCAGCGAACAGAGCAAACAAAAGAAGCAAACAAGAGACCCATTTACCACTGAGAAACCCATTAACCACCCAGAAGATAACACTTTAGAGCATCTCTGAAGGTACAACTATTCACCCGCTCCTTCGTGGCCTGGGGCAACTCATTCCAGCATTTACTGGCTGAGTATGAGAAGGATCCCTTGAATAGTGTTAGATTATGGTTTGGGATAAGTAAAAGAGTCTGTCTGCTTCTAGTTTCGTAGCCGTTAAAGTTTCTAGCCCAATTCAGTTTTTCGAAGAGATAAAGTAGCATTTTTGTACTGGTAATTTTATGCATGAGTACGCTTAAGTGAAGAAACCGTCATTGTTTCATGTCAATAATTTTAAAAGCTCTCAAAAAAGGGGTGATGTGTCCTCTGGGGGGAATGTTGTAACAATACCTACAGCAAGCATTTTGTAATTTTTGCAATTTCTTTTCGGTTCTCTTTAGAAGGCACGGTCCATAGATGCAATCACTATACTCGACTATCGGGATAATGAGCGCGTCGATTTTTCTACGTCTAGCCTCAATCGACAGGTTTTGACGGATGCGATAAATATTTTTAAGCCGCGAAAAAGCCCACTGTAATTTAGTTTTAACGTGAGCCTCGAATCTTAAGTCATATTCCGTATACACGCCTAAATGGCACACCACGCTCTCTGTAGGCACAGTCGCGTTACCAATCTTTATTTCCAAAGGCTCGTTCAACTTTTCGACTTGTTGTCTTGTACCCATAACAATCATAACCAATTTCGTAGGGTTCAAGAAAAGCGCATGCCTCTTAGACCATATCATCAGCCGCTCGAGATTATCATTTATGTGTTGAGTGGCAGACTGAACCCCATAACTTCCAAATGAATAATAAAGTTGAGTATCGTCCGCATACATGTGGTAGCTACAGTTCCTTATTACATCTGGAAGATCGGATGTATATAGGCTAAAGAGTAGGGGACTCAGTATTGACCCTTGGGGGCATCCATTTTTAAGGCTCGTGGGGTGGGACAACACTCGTAGTGCAGCCTGGTTTCTAGTGGTAACTCGTTGACTCCTACCAGTTAGGAAACTTTTTAGCCACTGGCATGCACTCTCTGAGAACCCCAAAAAGGATAGTTTAGAGACCAAGAGATCTGTATTGTCAGTATCAAAAGTTCTTGAATAATCCAGCAGAGCAGTAACCTTTCCTTTATCTGATTCCCGTAATATGTCATCCACCACACAGCTCAGTGCCGTAGTTGTGCTATATTTAGGCCTGAAATAATAGGAGTATATGTTTATATTTATATTCTATATACAATAGTTTATATAAAATATTGTTAAAAATTCTTTTCATCCCCACATTCTCGACCGTCATGACCTAGTTGGCCTTCCACCCGAGGGTCTCGGGTTTTATTCCTTGTGGTACCTAAATAATTGGAAACCAATGGAATACAAGTCTGGTAAAAGAGTTCGTCTGGTATCAATACTTGCACAAGCTAGACATCTGCAAGTATTGTTATCTGGCCACGTGCGGTAGTATTTCTAATACGTGCGTTGACAAACTGTGAGTTACTTACCTACTCCAGTAGTTTTAAACCCGAAGGCTCGATCACTGGGGATGATTATAAAATTGTTTCCAAACCACACTCTTCAACATGATTTCATCATCATTTCTGATATATTTATGGGTATTATACGAATAAATTAATGAATCCATACATTTTTGTTTATCAATTCTAGTACCAACTTTGATATATGGAAGTGAAACATGGAAAAATACTCAAAGGCGCTGAATATAAGACGTAGGAGCTAAAGAAAAATAAATGGAATGATAATACTCGTATATAACCGAATAAGGAATTTAATAATCAGAAATGAATGTGAACTTACGCCTGACGTATTAAGATCAAGGAGAGTATACTGAGAGTTAGTTTAGGCATGTAAAACAAATGAATGAAAAATATCAAGAAAACAAATATATAGTGCGAATTTGAGTGGAAGGTATGGTGGAGAAACACCAAGGAAAATGTGGTTGGATCAGGTTAATTATATTTTGAAAGAAAATGCAAAAAGTCTGTGAAATCGTAGGAGTTGCATGAGAAGCTGGATGGATGTAGCAGAGGCAAAATATTTTTATCGTGGTTGGGAAGTTTGGCACTCTCTCGTCTCTGCCTACCTCAAAAGAAAACGGCGTGCTGATATGTATGTCTATATTTTAACCTATGGCCATTTGATAAGACACTTAACATTCAGTCCTGGAGGTTGTGGATTCGATAGCCTTTGATACTCCAATTTTTTTTAAATGGTTTCAGTCTGGTTTTCACTCGAGGTTGGCTTAACACTTTTCTAGTAGTTTGAAAGAGATTATTACCACATAGTTATAAGCTCGCTAGGTTGTACTGTATACAACGACAGTGTAATACAATACTAGCATAATATACCTATAACTCCAGCACCGTCACAGCTTGACTGTAATATGTAATATTATCGCCTTAACGATATCTAAGAACTTATCAGTATTCTGATTCAAAGGTCTAATTTTCTGTAGGTCAGTTATTAAAACAGGCTTTCCCACCCAAGCTGTAACAAGTAGACCCTTGACTCTGAACTAGTCCAGGGCATATCTCTTCTCTGACCTTGTTCAGTTACATCACAACGCCAATTCCGGTAGCCTGGGAAACGTCCCCGGACTACGTAATATACCGAAATAGCCTTATCTCTGATTGATGAACCTCCGGAATGATGTGACCTACATTCCTTAAGAAGACGACGAAGCAGATAAATCCGATCGGTTGGGTGCGCACACACGGCGGCGTGCATACCAATGTGCGTGCGCGAGGCGCGACTGTCCTGCACGTAAGCATCCCGTGTAGCATTCTCGACAAGTAATAAACTCTTTGCTAACCATCGCATTTTTATTCTGAAAGGTGCACTTATTTATGCTTTTCATCCATTTTATCTTCCATGTAAGATCAGTAATATTTGTATTATTTTATTACATCACACTTTCGTTGTACAACACAGTACAACCTGGTGGATTTATAGCTGGTAGTGAAATTTAGACAGATTTTTTTTTTAATATAGGTTCCAACGAGGATTGAACTCGCAATCCCCGGGCTAGGAGACATGAGTCTTACCAATCCCCGGGCTAGGAGACATGAGTCTTACCAATCCCCGGGTTAGGAGACATGAGTCTTACCAATCCCCGGGTTAGGAGACATGAGTCTTACCAATCCCCGGGTTAGGAGACATAAGTCTTTCCAATCCCCGGGTTAGGAGACATGAGTCTTACCAACTAGAACTAGATTATGGAGATCGTTTATATGTGCTATCAGACAACTGATTTCGATGAACTAGTGCATTCCTAATAACAATACAAGGAATTCAGCAAATGTCTAAATTGTTTTCCGATTCAACTGTTACAATGCAGTGTTTATAGGCTTCCTTTAGACACAGCTGAATAGAATACAAGTTTTGAATGCAGTAGGTCGGTTATAATTTGATGCTGATTATTTTTGTCGGGTAACTCCACTATTAAACGAACTTTACAATTTGATGTTTCATGAAAGTGGTATGTTCAAGCTGTATGTCCCGTGGAAGTCCCGTGGATGTCCCGTGGATGTCCCGTGGAAGACGTTGTAGACTAAAAGCATCTGTAAGGCGTGGTAAACCGATTTATTAAGGAAAAAAGAGGTCAGGTTATCTTAAATTTATTTATGTTTGCATCGTTAAAAGTTTCCAACATTTAAACATCCTCGAATCTTTAATATCATTATTGTTGCATTGAAAAAAACGAACACTGGTGTTTTTAATTAAGCTAACAAATTACTCTAAAAGCATTTTCATTAAATATAGTAAAAAAGAAGGTCGGTGAGAATAAAAGTAATCTCCATTTGATTTTTCTTCTGTTAAAGACGCAATATTATTATATTTATGATGTCACTTTCAGCTAAGAGGCGATTGATATTTTTCATATTTCTGAATCAAATTATTAATGTTAGAGATAAAATCAATAATCAGCGAAGTACATTTGTCATATTTATAGTTTTTTTAGATATTTTAATATTAATTGTAATAAAAAAATAATCCATAAAAAATATATGTATATTCTCAGAATTAAATCTTATTTTATAACATTTTTATTACTCTTCTGTTGTTGATACTAAACATTTGTAATTTTGACTATTGGCTGTCAATTTTATAAAAAAAATGGTTTATATGAGATTTGTGTCTGGCATTATTCGTTAAAAATTGCTTCACTTATGCCAAAGTTACAGAATTTATCTGTTAACGATAACAATAACGACAACATATACTTCGCTAACAACAAATGCTATGAGGCATTTCTAGCGATGATTATTTCTTGAATAAATCATACTTCTGGAAACGCCCAGGTTTTTCTTTAAGCACTTCTCAACAGAAAAACCATCCCACTGGACAGATTTTTTCAGATGTACTTGCTGTATTTGCAATCTAGTTAATAAATTACGGTAAACTTGAAATTCAGTGGACGATGGGCTAGCAAATAATTTATTATTTAGACTCCAGACGATCGTGAATTAGTAGACAAAATACAAGTTTTTTTCTAATATCAACAAGGTTTTTTGGAAAGTGTTTGCAAAATCCAGTATCAAGGTGAGTTGAAAGCTTTTGTCGTATACTTCAATGGTACAAATTTTCGATTGCATACTGGTGGAATGTATAATACTTTCAGACAACTATTAAAAATGTTTTAAGGTAGCTTTTAAAAAAAACAAGACTGGATTGTTTTTAAATTACCATAGTGGATCAAATCCTAAAGCCCAGGTTATAAGGTTTTTACAAGTAGACTACAGCGTTTGTCAATGTATGTTAATTTTAGTAAAGCAAATTAGCTCTGTTTTTATTTTATCACATATTATTTAAAAACTGTTAAAATTTCCGAGATTTTTATTGTTATTTCATTCGAAAGTGTTATTATTACCTTAAATATTACTATACATAATTGTGTATTAAAAAAATTATTTTACAAAGATTTTTCGTATAAAAAATATCCCACGTTTTACATTAAAACAACGGCTATGAAAGTGTTCGTAAAATTTTGGTGCATTTGATTAGGAATATGCTAGGCGTACAGTGTGACTTGCTGTAGATTTATGTGTCAGAAAATTCGCGGTCACTGTACTAGTAGACTGTTAATGCAGTCACCAACCTGATGTACTTTTCAAGCATTCATTACATATTCAATAAATTTAACAATTCTGTCACATGATACACCTTTCCCAGGACGTTTCTGAGATCGTTACACTTCCATGTGTAGAGAAATTTTAACATATTTTGTATTTATCAATTTTCATGCATCAGTTTATTGTTAACTTTATATATATATTCTTTTGACCGAAACGAAAGCTTATTTTCAACAAATGTTTGGTGAAATAGAATTAAGCTTAAATGTAAACAAAAACCTTTCCCCATCCCATCAGATATATTTAACATATTTTGTGACTGTTATATATTCTATAAAATCTAAACCATTTTTCTTATTGATTGATTTTTTATGAAAACGTGCTGACGAAAATTGCTAATAGTTCCATGTCCATAACACAGATCAAACATGTCTACACTACATGAGCTGAATATTCAAGAAAAACTTTCCTCTATAAACTTGAGTGTAAAGAGCTTCTCTTTCAGGACCTCTTCTCACTGAATATCATTCTCTGACATTCAGTGTGAAGAGGTCCTGAAAATCTAGAAAAAATACTGTTCTAGGCAGTCGAGGAAGAGATCGCTTACCAATGTGGTAGAAATATAAAACGAAATAGTGGAGGGGAATTGTTTAAATAAACACCAATCACAAAAAATGTGAAAAAGTGGAAGAAGATCAAATTGAAAGAATTATGATTGCAGTCATGCAGAAAGAAATTTCATATGCGTTTTGGACTCCCCATAAGGACAATTGTCGAAGATCATAAAATATATTGTCAAACCACAAAAGTATCGAATGAGTGTCTTTCTTGCATCTCAAATGCGTAAAAATGGTAAATGACTCGAGAGCAAGTTCAGAAATCCTTCCTTGTTTCGCAAAGATTTGAATATTGTACGTGAACGTGAATATATTTTTTTCTTTATTACCACCAAACGGGTGATGATGATATTGACGGGATAGGCTTGTGGTAATTTTTCAGTTACCGTACTTAACTTATTCTTAATATGGTAATATAAAGAATCGTTTCCGTTTCGTTTTCACAATATAACAAATTTAAGATCAATATTTTTTATTACAAAATATAACAAATGTCATGTTTTTTAAATGTTATTAATTTAATACAAAAAATGTATTTTTTTCTTTCGTTTGTCACCGTTCAACAATTTGATGATTCATGTATATTGAAACGCGTGGCTGGGAGACAACATTATCTTCATTTCCAGTAATCGAGAAGGGTTAAGGAACCACTTGATTGACACGAAACACTCGTTTTTTTCATTGCGCCTACACTACGCACTGAAGAGATAACACTCGCACACATACTCGTTACTATTGTTACCTGATAAACTGTTTTACCAGACTGGAACCCATTATTTGTTATTAGTACCATCGGGAATCGAGCCCAAAACCCAAACAAACATTTAACTAACTAGGCCACGAAGGTCGTCAATTGTAACAATGAGAGTTTTTCTTCATGTTTTTAATATTAAAAGAAAAACTTGAATTCATATTTCATACACACTAGTGGTATCTCTGGTAGCCGAGCTACTTTCAACACCTGGATTATGCATCTCATTTTCTTTTCTATCTATTTATCTCTCCAAAAGTTCCTTTGTCCAACTCTTACTAGATTATTTAGCGCTTAATATTAAGGCAAGTTTGACTTGGACCACTCTGGTCTGCTTTCTTATTACCTACCAATTCCACGCTGAGATTTTTATAGGTTACGAGTATTTAAAAATAAAACCAATTGGTTACATAGTATCGCTTACAAAATCACTACAATACAACTCATAAATAGTGTCAATATTAAAATCGTATTTTTCAAGTTATAAATAATAATCCTCAAATATAAAACAAAAGCTATAAATATTTTATCACCTTATTTTATCAATATCGAGAAAGGTTGATGAAAAGTGGACAAGTTTAAAGACTATTGAACCACCCATAAAGTTTATGTTGATAAAACATGGCACCTTAAGAACATCAATAAAATATGAGAATTGATCGCAGATAAGCGACTATGAAAAATCATGGGTCAAATGTCATTCAACCGTTTGAAATGCAAAAAAATCGTCATAGATTATCTTTAACTTAAGTAACAATGGTCATTTTATATTTAAAAGGTAATGTATTTTCTGAAGAATAAAAAATGAAGTTAAAAATGGAAAGAGAAAAAACAACGAAAATTACGTGAATAAGATTTTTTTTTATTATCTGTTTATTTATAATAAACGTAAATAATTCTTGTATATATCATATAACTCATTAAGTGCAAGCTATTTTGGAGTACTACATTTTGTGATTTATATTGTTGACGTTTCGATAATCATGCAGCTGTCATCGTGAGGGCTTGAAGGATGTGAACATCGCTATCAGATTTGTTTGAAGACCAAACCATATAATCAATAGTCAACATTGCAAACATAGCCAATTCTATAGTTAATTCAATCCAATGATTTTTTTTACATAATTTCAAAAACGTTTTTGTTGAAACTTAAAACAGAGTTAATTTATAATTTTATTTAAATAACATAAATATTTCTCAAGAAAATTTACTTAGGTAAATAAGCGGAAAATGACAACAAAAGTTATAAATATTCTGTGAAAAAGCACCAATGAATAAAAGAAAAGTAATAAAAATATTTTATGTTCACATGTCCAATATGAATCATTATAATTTTATTTTGGATGCTGATCACGTTTTTTTAAAACAATAAGAACAAAATTTACTTGTCAGCGCATAAGAAGATATGCGATTAATTACTTAAAAAACGATCATAGTTCAAGCTGATGATATCACGCAAATGTTGATATTTTTTAAGAAATATATCTACGAGAATGATCAAATAAAGATGCATCTAATATTAAATTTAAAATATTATTTGATAAGGAAAGAGGAATATTTTTTTAAGATTGATCTCTGGGGTTAAGAATGTCGAGGACGTTCCTGATTGAACAATGTATTGATCAAGATTTATTATGATGACACTTTCAGACTTGTTACTTATTTGTCTTTATTTATAAAAAAAACAACAATGATTAATTATACTCGTACTTCCATTATCGACGGCTTCCGTGACGCCTGTCGATTCCCGTTGCTGCCTAAGCTTTTTAAAAAGAATTCCAATCTGATTTTCAATAAAAAGGCAGTCGCAAATTTCTTGTTAGTTAGAAGTGATTGTCAAATGGCATTAAGTCTTCCAGATTTTTCAGACAACTAAGTGAAATAAAATATCTTCTTCTTCTTCCTCTTCCTATAGATCATGATCTGTTTGTTCCGCTTGTTCCCCTTCTTGTGACGTGGATTGCCAGCTGTCACGCCATCTCTTCGGAGGTCTTCCCGGTTGTCTTCTTCCGGTTGGGTTCCCTTGAAGGGCGACACGTGGAAGTCTGTCGTCTTGCATTCTGTTTAGATGTTCGTTCCAGTATTGCCTTCGTTGTCTTCCCCACCTGACGATGTCTTCCGTACTAAACTTTCTCCTTATTTCGGTGTTTCTGATTCTATCTCTTAGTGTGTTTCCGGTTATACATCTCAGTGTTTTCTTTTCCGAGGTTCTCAGGAGAGATTTTGTTCTAGATATGTCTACTCTCGTCTCTATGCCGTAGGTGGCTATCGGTCTCACACATGTCTTGTATATTCTGACTTTACTTTCTATTCTCATGTGTTTATTATTCCCCACCGGTGTTCTTAGGCATCCCGATATTACGGCCGCCTTATTGACCTGTCTCAAGATTTCATCATACAGATTTCCATTGCTACTGATGCTCACCCCAAGATACCTAAACTCCATCACTTGCTCTATTATTTTGTTCTTCACTGCTAGTTTGCATCTCACCAGAGTCTTAAATAGTGTGAGGCTCTTCATTTTGTCCGTGAATATCAACATGTTATATTTTAGTGAGGTTTGATGGAGTCTATATAACATCCTTTGGAGGTCACCTTCGGATTCTGCGGTGAGTACTGCATCTTCTGCGTAGCATACAATGCTGACTTTTTTGTCTCCCAGTCTGTATCCTATGTCCATGTCTGCAACTTCCTCAGTTAGTTTGTCCATTATTAGATTGAAGAGGAACGGGCTTAAGCTATCCCCTTGTCTAATTCCAATCGGAGTAGGGACGGCATTTGTCAAGTCATTCTCTATTTTAATCCTGGTGTAGCTATTGGTATTTAATCCTTGTATGATTTTTATTAAGTTCGAGGGGACATTCTTCTCACTGAGTATTTTTATCACATCTTCCAGTCTAACTCTATCAAATGCCTTAGTGAGGCCGAAAAAGCAGAGGTATGCTGTTTTGTTATACTTTATTGATTTTTCAGTTAATTGACGGATCACGAAGAGTGCGTCCGTGGTTGATCTATTATTTCTGAATCCCTGTTATTCGTCTCTGTTTGTTAAATGCCCTTCCAGTCTTGACCTGATTATGCTTGTAGTCAGTTTCAGTACTGAACTGAGAAGGCATACGCCTCTGTAGTTAGCTGGGTCTACTTTGTCTCCCTTTTTGAATATTGGGATGGTGATGCTTGTATGCCATTCTGTAGGAATTATTGTTAAATCGAATATATTTGAGATGAGTTGGTATAATTCATAATGCAGTTTGTCGCCAGCATATTTTAATAATTAATTTGCTATATCGTCCAAGCTTGGTGATTTTCGATTTTTTAAATTTTTAATAGCCTTCTTCACATCCCGTTCTTCAATATTCTCCTTGGTGGTGAGGTCTATCAGCGTTTCATGGTCTCCATTCATTGCACTGTACAGCTGCTGGAAGCAATTTTCCCATTCCAGAGGTGTTATTTTTGTCGATTGGATATATTCATTTACAGGTTACAATCTTGCGCGCTTGCCTATGGATATTTGTGCCAGAGCCGCACTTAAGGGGCCAAAGAGCCGCATGCGGCTCCGGAGCCGCACTTTGCCGACCTCTGATATAACCGAATAGTTGTTTTCATTTTATGACTCATTGCCTCAATGATAACTCATAAGCATTCTTTCAGCAACTTTCAGTCAGGTTGCGACTTTACAACATCCTCATTTTACTAAAGCGCATAGCTATAAAATCTTCAACAAGCCCTAAAAGGTAGTTAGATGTCGTTGACTTCTAATAGTGCTTCTTAAGCCCAGCCCTTATTTACTTATTGCTCAACACATGTGTACAAAACGCTAAGTTAATTTAAAAACAAATTATCCACCAAAATATTTCTAGATTTTTGCGACTCTCCATTACACTGCTCATATACGGAAGGAAGCCTACACCAATCTTCCTTTTTTACCTGAGAAAACATAAAATTCGACTAGTCTTCGGTACTATGTCAAAGTTAAGGAATCTTATAATATCTCAAGACCGCGACTCTTTAGTCAAGCTGTGTTAAAACATTTGATTGATATAGATGGGAGATGTACACATATACAATAACATATAGGGCAGATGGTGAAAACTATGAATAAAGGAATTACCTAACACAAGTCGATCTGCAGACTCGTTTATCCCGAAAAGCTAGATTTTGCTGAACACGTGATCGAGACAGGCCACCGTTCTTTACTGGACCAAAAAATACTTGGCAAATCAAGGAGTTATCACGCCCGATCAACAAAAAAATGCTATAAATATATATAGACATCCGAACAATATTAATGAAAACAATTTATTCTATCTCAAATCAGCATGATACTCCTAAATCAAATGGAAACGACAACTAAATTAAAATGAATCATAACTTCAAACTTTGTGGAAGCAATTAACTACCTACAAGCCTTGAAGATGAAAACTACAACGTCGCTATCATAAGCTCAACCACGTGGTACAACATTCCAAAAAACCTTATGCAACTGATAGGTAGAACCGCGAAAGCAACAAAACCTATTCAAAATAATAATATTGTTCATCTAAAATATATTGCACATACAAAAGTAAACTACCCTCGTTTAGTATTTCGATAACATAAAAAGCCAGTTTTCTGAAGCATATTTATTCCAGAATAACACATATTTTCACAATTTTATACACTGACAAATCATTATTACCAAGATCAAGAATATGTTTACACTTCAGGTCAAATCGTGCTTTGCTGAGCGTAATCTCTTGACCAAGACATAGTCACGTCACACTTGAGGTCTATTTTAATATTTACGACTTTACAGATATAAATCTATCTCTTTTAATAATTTTACGTTATCAACCACTTTATCTGTTGTTCCATATATATTTGAAATCTCAGTTGCTTTGAACCTACATTATCAACCCTTTATTTCATAAAATATGATGTTCATCTTTGGATTCTTCAATTGAAAATTTCTTCCCAGTATCTGGATTGGCGATAATAGTATCTCAAGCATCTAATCATTGTTCTGTTATGAGATCTCTTTATAATTCGCTGGTTCACGGTAGATAAGAGTGTGGCTCAATCAAATAGAACTTTAAAGAAATCCAGAATTCTCTAATAGTCGAACGAGTCCAAATGAGATTTTGCGACACCTTGATTGCAAAGAGAATTGTACCCATGGCTCTATACTAAATTTTGTTTTAAAGATTGCTTAAACATTACTAATTACGCATTAGAGGAGATTAGCGCAGCTATTTATGCATATAAAAATTGCTATAAGAAAAAATATCAAACCCTTGATTGATTGAAGAAGATTGTTTTCGGTGTTCTATTCATGAACTGTTAAGAGCATCACCACTTGCACATGGAATGAATGTTTTTTTTCCAATATCTATATTTTCAATATCTAGGTGAATAAATTGAAGATTGAACTCCTTAATAAACTGTTAAGGCATAACTTAGCCTCTTCACAGAGAAGTATGAGTAACATTATCTCTGTTATCATTATATTACATCTAGACTCTAAAGAATTTTTTTTTCTTATTATTGGATGGTATTGATGTGAAATACGAGTATATAACAAATTTAAAAAAAACATTAAATAAAAATAAACGTGATACATCCTTATTCTCTTCTTATTTAAAGTTTTTTCGTTTGAGATTGGTGACAATCATAGATTTCTTGATCTTTAAGGCAGCATTTGTGAACATATGTGCATTGTGATATGGAAATCACAGAGAAACCAATGTCGTAAGTCGTTCAACGAAGAAGCATGTCTTCTTCCCACAATTCTTTTGCCCTGAATTTTTCCCCTTCAACATCTGTTGAAGGATCTCATATTTTTCTCCTTGCATTATATGTGTTCAGCACTCAAACTTTATCTATTTAATGGTGGATAATACTTCTCTATCTTTATTCATTCGTTTCAATGTGTCAATATTACAAACTCTGTCAACCTATTAGATTCTCAATTTTCTTCGATATTTTAGGAAAAACTTAACCTTCATTTTCTCAGTATAATTATATTCAATACCCATCATATCCTTTGTATCATTGAAATTTATCAATTTTTTTAATTTTTGTTAGTTTTCTCAAATAACTTTTTTTCGTTTTACTATGTTGAACATTTAGACACGGTCTTCGATACCGGTAAGATAATGAAACAAAAGTTGGTTGATCATAAAACAATTTATGATCAAACAAATAAATTAAAGTCAACCAATTTATAATCAAGCAAAACAATTTATAATTCCTTTAAAACAATTTATAATCAACCAAAAGCTGGTTGGTTATAAATTGTTTTAAACCAATAAATGCGCCAGATGTATTTTCATGAAAGTATTTAGTAAAAAAATAAAGTATTTAAATATGGAAATAAATACTATTTAACGCTTATGTATTCGCCCCATAGAAATCAAATCAGAAATCTCCCCATACAAATCATTCGTTTGACTTCATTGTCACTATAGTCTTATTTTTTCTTGTATTTTCCCAAGTTTCTGGCCATGTATTAGACTTCCATCTTATGCTGTAAGTTTCTTCAACATTTAAGAAATACTTGAATCACTATATATTTTGAGGGCCTATATCCTTTTAAGGTAGTTTGGTATCGCAAAAGTTGTATTTTCAATATTGTTTTATAATTTAAAATAGATACCTTCGGTTTAAAAACATTAACAATGTATCACATTTAAATAACGGATTAATTAATCATGATATTATGTTTCTACTCTCCAAAGAACCGCTACAAGTGTATTGACATTATCAAATTACTTAATCGCATTTCAATATTTATGGTATGATATTTTAAAAAGTATAACTAAATGTTTATCTTAATAAAAAAATATGATTGGCTTATTTGCATGTGACGGTCAGTCTGATAAGAAAGCATTGCGGTACTTACGAGTATGTCACTTGCCCGGAAGCAAAGTGAGCGGAAATTGATTTAAAATACAATTAACCTCTCGAATACTTAACGAGTTTTTGAATGTACTCGTACATTTTAATAGTGTTACACTTTTAATCTTCCAATTTTATTTTGAGTTATATTCTTATTTTAATATCCATATTGGCAGGCACGCACCAATGGACTCCTGTGTTTTTATATACTCGAATATGCGAAAAGGAATTCTGCTTTTTAGGTAGTATTTTCTTAGATCTAAATTACGAGGGATATTGAATGGCTTATTTCGATAGTAAATTATGCCAATGGCGCACTAAAACGTGTATAATCGAATCGGATAGTATCAAAATCTGCTAAGACGACAGTCCAAAAATAGTATTATCATGCCAACTTTGATGCACGGGAGGGGAACGTGGATGTATAAAAAACTTAAATTAGACGAATGCATGGTGTAGAAATATTTGCACTGAGAAGAATGCGTGGGGTGACAATGTATAATATAATACGTCAGAAAGTGATTAGGGATGAATGTGAACTTAAGACTGATGTTAAGTGAAATGAAGAAGAGCACCCTGAGATGATTTGGTCAGGTATATGTAGAATGTGTGAAAGAAGATAGACTAACATAACAAATAGAGAGTGCAAATTTAAGTGAAAGACGTGGTAGATGAAGACTAAGTAAAATGTGATTAAATCAATTGAAGGATATTTTGGAGGAACGAAACATAAATAAGTCAGAAAAATCTTAGAAGTTGTATTGAATGTGTATGGACAAAAAAGAATGATGTGAAAGTCTGGTGCTCCACTTTGCTTTCCTCAAGATGAAAACGGCGGGATGGTGGGTATTTATTTATTTGCAAAAAACATTCAAACCACGATAGCATCGCCCTTAAACATGTTAAAAATATTTTACATAAAAATACTATTCAAATTTCAAGTAATAGTTATCGAAATTTAATAAGTGAAAGAAATAAGAATATAGAATAATTTATCAGTTGTCTACATTGGCCTATCTCTGTTTTAAACAAAAATTACTCTCGTCCAACAGCGAGGCTGTTTTTTAGCTCTTAACGAGCTGCATTGATAAAATTGTAAAATAAAACTAGAATACAAATATTTTATCAATACAAAAAATAAATAAAGCCATGATTTAAAATCACAAACTTGTTTAATCATTTTTTTAACGAGTCATTTTATAAAAATTTGGTTGGCTTATTGCCAGCTGTCAAACTTTTCCAACCAACCCGACAAAAATAAATAATAGACGTTACAATGTCGTAAAATTATTGAAATTATTATTTAGTTAAGCAAAAATTCGAGAACAATATAAATAACAAAAACAAAAGTGAGATATCATTAATCAAATGAAAATGAAAGGGCCGCTGAAGAGAAAAAGAAAATCGGGAATGGTACACTTAACATTATTGAGTGGAAATGAAATGTTTTATCAATTTCTTTTTAAAACACTCCAATGATGGAGGGAGTCTATCATAAGTTGGCTACTGGTTTCAGAGTGTGGAGCTCATGGATAGTAAAGGACAACGCAAAAAAAAGTGGTGAACTGGGAAAGCCTATAAACAATCTCTGCTTGAGCGTTGAGTCCATGTTCCATAATGGAAAGACGATGAATATTTTCGGTGATTTTAAAAGAGGCGACGAGACAGTTAAAGGTGTTAGTTATAGAATATGTGAATTTAACGTCTTTTTCTCACATTCCATCATTTAAAGTATATCTGATATGATCGTTCTTTGTCATATTAAAGATAAATGTCGGGCAATAATTTTGAACACATTTTGTTGAGTTTACTTTATTTAGACAACTAATATATATTTCTTTATACTTATAATTTTATTCTATCTTAAATTAATTTAAAAAAATAATATATCTTCATTGCACTGATGGAGATGCTTTTTATCTGTATTAACAATAAACTAGTTAAAGAACATTTCTCCAATCTCCGAAAAATTACTTAAACAAATTTTTAACTAAATATTATCTTTATCCCGTGTGAACGAACCAACCGTGTGAAGACCTTCTTTGCTAGTAAAAACTTTTTTCAAAGAGAATAAAGATAAATATGTACACTAATCGGAGCTGTTTCATGACAAATACTTCATGACGTCGATTGATTGAGTTTTTCAGTTTTCACATTATCGACTGATTGGATTAAGTGTGCCCAACCTTAGGCTCGTACATATCTACAATTTAAAATCAATAAATAAACACAGATTTTATTCAAGTACATTGAAAATAAAATTAAGCGAAACAATAGTTAAAAAGAGTGAAAGGAGCCGAATGAATGTTTTAGAAATATGTGTACTGAGCAACAAATATTTGATGACAATGCATGTCAGAATATGCAATGAAATGATTAGAGATGAATATGAACTTAAAGTATTATATAAGATGAAGGAAAGCAATATTTAGGTGCATAGAACAACTAAATTAAAAAATTGTAATAAAAAAAAATAATTGAAATGTGACTGAAAGGTGTTGTAGAGTTAGACAAAAGAGATTGTGGTTGAATCGAGTGAATGATATTTTAAAAGCGAAAAATTGTAAAAATCACAGAAATCGTAAAAGTTGTATCAAGATATATGGATGTAGATATATGGTGGAAGATATGTATTGCGGTATGAAAGTCTGGTCCTCTGTCCTCTCTGGCTAACCCGACAGAGAAATTGAATGATGGTATGTATGTGTATGAATAAAATTAATCGTAAATAAGAAAATTTAAAAACAATTTTGATTTTACATTATCAAAAAATGTACATTTTATTTACCATACTTTACCTTCTTTTTTCGAGTCGGGGTTGAAACCTTAGCAACGACTGTGTCTCGATTCAGTCCATTATAAAACTGCGATATACAAGTCAAACTATTGTTACTACTAAACAATTTTATAAAATTTATATTTTAAAATGAATAATTAGTGTAAGTGTTGCAATAGATTACGCACCCCTGGACCAGAGCCTGCATACTTCCAATCAATCATCATTACTACGGAGTTAATGATGAAGCGTGATGCTGCAAACAAACCTTCTAGAAATTTTTATTAACAACATGATGAGCTAATCGTTATCGTAAAAAAATAATCGGCCAAGTCACGAGAGAAGGATGTGCGGTGAGTCAAGTTGAGCTCCCAAGGAAATAAAAGTGAAATTACAAAAAAAAAAAAAAAAGCTTGTAGTACCCTTTTGTCCTTGACCATTACATCATAACGAGATAAGATGACGTTATCGTATACGTTTTATGACTTATATACATTTCTTAACGTAACCGTATTTTTCATACATTAGTTTTGTTTCATACAGTCAGCGCATGATACTCATATATAAATTCGATACGAGTACAATCTGTGACCAAATTTGTGAGACGTTTTCTGCCACCCGAGGGTTTCAAGTTCAATTCTCGATTTAGAGATTGCAGTCTGGTTAAAGAGTTCTTCTATGATTTTTTTATAGGTCTCGGCGTTCGATATTATTACCAGCATGTACAACGATAGATGGTAAATTAAATCAGTGGTTGTAAACCCAATGGCTCAATTGACAGAGAGGATGATTAAAATGTATTCCAATGTTGTCTCCTGACTACTCTCTTCAATATGTCATTTCCAATTCGTATATGCTGAAGAGTGCCGTAAAATTTATTGAATGAAAACAAGTATAATTTTTTGGTCATTTTTATTTATTCCCACAGGCATGATTAAAGAAAAATTTGTAAAAACATTTAAATTAAAATCCGCATGATTTTGAAGTAATTCATACACATTTGTATGTTTTGTATCTTACCGTGCGTTAAAATATCATCTTATCATAATTTTTAAATAATTAATCAATATTTTATGTAACTTCAAAAATAAAATGGCACTTACTAAAACGTCTTTTTTGATATATTGAGTAGGTATAATTATCATCACCATCACGTCATGTTCCTATTGGGGTAAAGAGATCCACAATTAAACATATCTTGGCTTACATATTTTGGTTTATCCCCCTTCATACACCTCGACCTACTCACTATTTTATTGAAAAAGCATTTCATTCTTACTTCTTTCCGAATTTGATTTATTTGGTCATGTTAAGTCTTTAAAGTTTTTCTCACGAATATATAGAAATGCATTTTTTCTTTATATAAGAAAGTGAAAAATTACACAATATTTTCCCATGATTTCACATTTGTCCAATACAATATGTTTTAATTTTGGATGTTCACCATTCATATATATTTTTTAATTAAGAACTGATAAATATAATAATTCTAGGTTTAAAAATTATAAGATTATTTTTTATTGGCTGGTGCCTTAATCATTCCAAGCATCCAAAACTCACTTCGCATTTGGATGTCTGTTCCTGTAATTCTGAAAGCTTCAACTCAATATATATTAACAATTAATTAAACAGCATGGAACAGAACAAATATCTACTGCAAACGAATTCGAACCCTAATAGCATAAAAACAAAACAGTTGCATTTTTCCACTTATCTACAGAGGTCAACTTCCATAATATAGAATGACTAAACGGACTTATATTGCACATTAGTTTTATCTTTCCCATCAGGAATATGAATATGAAATAAATACATATTAGACGCTCGCAGGCTCTTCTCTTACTACACGCTATTTAAAGATGATTTATTCACTTAAGCCGTTTGTATTAATTTCAAAGATGTTTTATCTACACAAGATGCTACATTGTCTCAAATGCTCGTGCAATTTGTAATTTTATACAGATAACAAGAAAAAAAGTCACGTAAAAATGTTTGGTATACTTAATTTCTGGATTTTGTAAAAGAATACTAACGAATTATAGGTGAAACAATTGAAAAATTAAGAGAAATTTATCATCCCTCTTTTTAGAAACTGAAACTTCTAACTCAACTTTTTTTTTTCGATTCACTTAGATTCACTTTAGAACCAACTTCTTAGCTCAATCAGGTGCGCTTCATCTTAATTGATGTTTAAAAATAATCTAAAGAAATCTGTTTTATCTCAAAACATTCTTAGTCCTTGACTGCAATACCATTCTTATTCTAATCAAAACATTCTTAGTCCTTGACTGCAATACCATTCTTATTCTAATCCCCATTTTCCTTGAAATTTATTTTAATATTTGTTGCTTTTTCCAATTTTACCACAGTTATGAATACCAATAAAAGTTTTGAAACTAAAGCTGGTTGAGTGGAATAAATAGCTTTAAAACAATAAATCCGCCAAATGTGTTTGCATGTTCAAGTAAATAAATATTTTATATGCGGTTAACATTGAACCCTCGTACCTTAAGTTTACTTTCACCACCCACATCATTTTTAATGACCTGATATATACAAAGTCATTTATTTGTTCCACATATATTATTGAAATTTTCATTCATTCATTTTACGGAGACATTTCGTTCTCAAAGTCGTATTTTCTTTCTTCTAAAGTGTTTGCTGTTTATGCTCTGACAGATAAAAGAATTTAATGGATGTAAAACAGATCGAACATGAAAAGCCGATGAATGACTTCGTAATTAAATTATCAGGACATCTATCACCTAATCCGGGAGCGGCCAGTTCGATTCTCGTTGGTATCCATTTTCTTTTAAAAAATGATTCCAGTCTGGTTTTCCCATTCGGCCTCTTTAACATGTTTCTAGTTAGTTAAAAGATATTACTACATGGTAATAAATCCTCAAAATAGTACTATTGTATATACACAACAATAATGTTGTTAATTGTTGAAAGTTGTAAATATTCCGTGGAAATTAGACTGAGCAATAAAATATATAAATAAATCTAAGTGTCCAATTAACTGATTGAATTTGAGAAATCATTTTGATAATAATTTATTTATCACAAAAAAAACACATGTTTCACATATCTGTAATATAATTTACATTTAAAAAAAATAGTTTTTCAATTATTGAGAGAATCTTACTAAAGGGTTAAATTATTTCCTGTGCAGATAAAATATATCGATATAACCCATAAACTCGCAACATATTGTATAATTGTAGGTGAGTAACTTTTAAGACATTACAATTTAATTGCGCTCTTTATACTAATCATTGACTGCGAGAAGGCCAGGCCAGGCCGCAGCTCTTCAACAAACAAAATAATTATCAAACGTCAAGAAAATCTTTCTATCGGATAAATCTATTAACAATTCCGCGCGATCGTATATCAAGTTTCGTGCAGACCGATTACCACTCTTAAGCTGCCAGCACATTAGAATTTCTTAAAATACAAGAAGTTAAGGAATTTCTTTACTATCTCGAATTTCAGCTTTGGCTTAAAAGCATCTCAGGTGTCATTACATTTCTACGAGAGCAATTCTGGAGGCAACCCAAAAGACAAGTCAAATAGCGTATTTTTTAGCACTGCACGGTTATTACTGTATTCATTTTATGTTGGAAGACTGAGATAGAAAGGTGAGGAAGCCGAATAATGAAAGACTGGAACTGCTCTGGGCATAAGTACTAATGAGGACAAAGAACAGAGGTAAGTAAAAGTAAGTCTCCTCAGTGTTGAAGACCCGATCCATTCGAGATGAGGGTAAAGAAGGTGAATGAATGAATTATTATATAATTTAATGTTTGATTTTTATCGTTTTCTACAGTATTGGATAATGGTCTCCCCTTTTTGTCCAAAATACCTTTTTCTGGCACTCTGCTTCCAATCTCTCTTAGTTACTTTGCGTCTGTTTACTATCAAACTATATTTTAGGTATCATATTGTGTTTTATTACTTTTTTGTTGTATACATACAACCTGGTAGGCTTAGTGACACGTAACAATCTCTGGAATCTTGACGAATCAGAAAGACGTTTAAGAGGCCTTAAATTGAAAAACATCATTGAAAAACAGTATTGCACACCAAGTAGTCTTTAAATAGGTATATTACCGTCGCTGTACATCTTAACAACTACCAAAATATATATAACTTGATATAAGTGGAAATTTAAGGTATTTTCTATCGCTATTGAATCCAAATTGTTTAAAAGCAGTTTCTTTGTCCGCAGTCTTTAGATAAACCAAATATATTTAAAGCATGTTTTTACGAAAAATATTTTTTACAGGCTTGTAGAAAATGATACATTAATTTTTCGAAACTATTTTTTGTCAGATAAGTGACTGTGTTCCTTTGGGCGACTTTTCAAAATGAACAAATGAAAAGTACATGTAAAGATGGGCTTCGCACATTTATCAAGACATTTTTTAATACATGTTTACGTGAAGTACGCGTTGAAACGATTAACAAGAGTTCTAAGTTATTCGTATGGGGCTCATGTTTACTTATTAGTGCACATGTATTAAATAGGAAGTCCTATGGCACTGGTAAATAAAGTAGAGACCTCTTAATTGAGCTGTTGTTTTCCCAATCCGTCTTCTAATCAGATTTTAATCAAGAGAATTTACCATGCGTAACATGTAAGCGGATCCTTCAGGGTTCTGCAATAAATTGAATGATGTATGTTAAGAGGTCCATAGTAAGTTGTAATAGGATAGTAAAAAATAAGTTGTAATATTCTCAAATATGGAAAAACTTTCTTGATAGAGACGTTACTTTTACATCTAGTCACCTGTCTAAACTAATATTTTGCAATACCGGGACCTCTTCAGCTCGGCTATAACAATAGATTATTCATTCCTGTGAGTACATAGGAAAAGTTTATGAAAAGATATTTTAAATATTCAAAAACAGAAAAAATATAATAAAAATTGCGAAGCTAGTATTATAAGTAACAGTAACTTATTTACTGCGAAATAAATAATTACTTACAATCGTTCGACAATTTTGAAAGAGTTAATAACAACATTGTATGTTTTACACTTTCGTTGTATACAGTATAGCCTGACGGAATTATTTCCATACAACAATCTTTTTCGACCAACAAGAATTATGTTCAAGGTCTCTTAAGTGAAAACTAGACTAGAAACCTTTTTAATGAGTTAAAAAGAGATCTTACCCGCAATCCTCCCCCCCCCCTTGCTGGAAAGCAGGCAGCTTACCAACTATATCACGGAAGTCGTCGTTGAAAGATTAGTATATACGTATTACACTTTCCTAGCATACAGTATCTGGTGGGTATTTATAGTATTATCATGCAGCAATGTCTTCCAACTAACTATAAAGGTGATGTAGAGGCATTAAGACAAAAATATACTGTAACGCTTTAAAAATTGGATAGCAATAAAATTACACCCGCACCCTCGAGCTGGAATATAGTCGTTTTACTCACTAAGGCAAAGAGGTATTCAATAGTTCCATTGTATGTAAATAAGAAATTACAAGATGAATGGAAAATTGAATACACACAAGTTTTAAAAAATCTGGTTAAAGCAGGAACTTGCACGTCCAATCTTTGAGATGGAGCTATCTAACATTCTACACGGACCTTAACTAAGATGCTGCAAATCAAGATGATTACCTAGCGCAACACGGAGCCTCTCCCGGCCGACTATAACTCAGGACCCTATCCTACAGCCGATGGGCGCGCTGTCGTGCCGTGGCGCCAGCCGCCGCACGATAACACTCCGGTCCATCCAGTGCTTACTTTGCATGCGACATAATATCTTACCTCATAAATGGGATTATTAATTTGTTACGTAACTTCTTGTTCAACAAGGGTGACCAACAGTCCACAAATGAAAACGTCATGAAAAACAGGAAGAATAGTCATGTAATATATAAAATTGCATACTCTATAATTTCCTCTCCTTTTCTCTGAATGTCTCTTTATCTCCTTAAGATAATTTGCTATACAAATTGCCCACTTGGAATAATTCTTCATCATTTCCATAAAACTCACTTTAGATAAATTAAATTCTCACAATTAAAATATTGTTTTTATTTTCCATGAGTCAAAATAAGATAAATATTCTCAAGTAAAATCCATAAATTAATTTCTTTAACTGATTTATGTATACCATAATATGATTAACATAATAGTCTTCCTAAATATTTAATTCTTTCACTATAGTTATAATCTACAGCGTTGCAAACTATTCTAAAGTTTTGCCTGATTTATAACAGCTCTCCATTAGCCTTTTTCTCATTCTGGCATCTTCCAGTTTCCAACTCCGAATCTCCGACAGTCTTCTACAATTCCGTTCATCCATCTTCCTCGGTCTTTTAGTTATGGTGCAAATTTGGTCTAAAATTTTGATGCTTTTGTGTCATCTTTTATTCCCAGTGGCAAGCTCAACGTAACCTTTGAAAATTTAAATGGAAGTTTTGGATAATTATTTTATTGCACTTTAGTAGCGTACAGTACAACCTCAGAGATTTATTTCCATGTGGTAATCTTTTTCAACTAATCAGAAAACTTTTAAAGAATACTTAAAAGGAAAACCAGACTAGAACCCTTTAATAAAATTGGGTACGAAGGGTAATTGTACTTAAAACCTCCAGAAGAAAAGTGTCTTACCAATAAGGAAACAGAAGTTTTCTAAATTGTCACTGAAAGAAAACAATCCAAAAGAGGTTGATGAAAATGTGAGGCTGATAGAATATCAAAATAATTTATGTTGTTTCAAGTGTTTGCTGAAATATTAGTAGTGTTGTAATTGTCTGTTATGTCGTAGTTGCTGATCGTAGCTCTCTAGACAGAAGAACGTCGTGGATTCATATTTTACAGCACCTTTTTGAGGCGAGATCTGAATCGTTTAATTCTTGTATGCTCCAAGAAGGCTTTCAATTCGTCGTTATTTTGAATAAGTTTATAGTCGTACATGAGTCAGTATAATTTATAATACATGATTTATTCATTGAAATATGAAATATTCATTCGTTTCATTGAAATATTCATTCGTTTTCTGAACAGAATTTGGTATTTCCTCAAAATAAAATACCAAATTCTATTCAGAAAACGCAGTGACTGCTTTTTCTTCCTTCCTAAACTGCTTACACCATACATATACATGTGGCAATCATGTTCCAATGTATATGCTTGTCAGTTGTATTTCTATTTTATCAATCATTGGAAAAAATCTGCCCGATAACACTGACCGCTTTCCATCGCGATACCCTACTTTTAATTATAGGAATGTTCTTTCATATTCCAGACGATTTATTGAGTCATACTCGTATTTCTTAATATCCATCGATATATTACATCAATAGATGCAATATTTCAGATAAATATGGTTAATTAATAAATTATTTCCCGTTTTTCTTTTTATCACTGAATAAATTATCGTTTACTGTAATTGCTCACAATACTTATTAAACCGTTGTCATTTATAAATATGGTGATGAGGTCAAAATATACAGATGGGTAAAAGCAACTTAGAAAGTCGCTTATTTTTTCTCACAATTAAATCTTCGTTTTAATTTGTAATAGAAATATCATAGTTGATAACTCGTCATATTATAACATGATGTTTTCTTTTAACAGGAGTCACTTAGGACTCGTCTATAACAAAGTGATGATCTGAGTTAAGCAAGCCAATATTCCGCATAGTTTAATAAAATAACATATTTTACGAAAAAAATAATGCTCATTTAACAATAAAGATATTTTTTTATTAATTTATTTTTAAATTATATACAGGTTTAATTAAATTACATCAAGCTACATGAATAACACAAATAATATTAATCGATAAAAAAAAATAATGAAAGGACAAGTTATAAGAAAATAACAATTTACATAGCGCCGTTAAAAGAGCAGATCCTCCTCAAGGACGCTCTAACTTGTGATTCCAGCCCACTATTATTGACAGATTCAAAATATTACAAAAAAACGACTGTGGTTTAGGCATGAGGATCGAATGAATGATGAGAGACCAACAAAACAAACGTTAAGTTCAAATGTGAGTGGAAGAGGCAGAAATCATGGTTGGATCAAGTGAATGATATTTTAAAAGAAGGAAACATAAAAAGTTTGAGAAACCCTAAAAGCTGTATGAGAAAGTATATGGATGTATAAGAGGCAAACTATGTGTGTCGGGTGGGAAAGAATTGCGCTCTATCCTCTCTGCCTACCTCGACAGGGTATAGCGTGATAGTATATATGTATAAAAAAACAAGTTGAATTTAAGAATAGGAAAATGGTGGCTGCCGTCATTAGATTGGGAACTACCTCACATCTGCATATGTTTAGAAAAACGTATTTGGTAAGAAATCCGCAGAAAACTTACCAAGGGACGACGAACTACAATACATAAAAACTTTTGTAGAATTTCCGACATATGATTGTAAGACATTCAGCTCTAAAATAAGAACAAAAGGTTATTTTTTATCCGTGCTTCCCCGTGAAGTCGCTCCTTTATGCCTACAAAGTTTATTGAGGAGCTCGTTCCTCAATTTATCTACCGAGATATGGATATCAATATCGGAAAATTTGTCTTACAAGGTCAATCCTTGTGCAAATTATAACGATTTTAACAGGTACCGAAAACTATGTTAATTCACGAAAGCGTTAATATAATAATTAACATTAAACAAAACTTTATTTATTTCGTATGTACAATATATTCGTATGTAAAGTTTTGGTATGTACAATTTGAATTTAACAGATTGTTTCACCTTTTCATTGCATTTATTTGGCACTTTACTGTAAAGTATACAAATTGTGATTTTATTACCATATCGGCAATCGCTTCCAGCCAATATAAATAACTATATTATTATATAAATAACTTTGCGTATTCATACCAATTGTTGGATGAATGCTATTTTCAAAATTAAATAAAAAAGACTTAAACATACTAAAAGCATTAAAAAAAAGAACATCAAAATATTTGCAAATATCACAATAGTCTAGGAAAATTAGAAGCTATGGAGAAATAAATGTTATCAACGAAGAGATGTGTTCTTTTTAAGTATCTGCTTGAAGCAAACCAACGAGGGTAAAAGTTTTACAGCAGCCTGTAAGTGGTTTCAGAGTCGGAAAGCATTGGCAGAAAAGGACGACATGGAAAAGGAAGGGCGATGAACTGGAAATACTAAAACACAAACCTAGAATAAGTCACAAACTTGTTTCGTTCTATTCAAGTATTTTCAAAATAAACGATAATTTTAGTAGAGCGGAACTAGTGTGTCTCTTATTCTAATATACGTTTATCGTGTAGATTTTTTACACAAATCGATTAAAAGTTTATAAGCCAAAAAATAAGTGATCATTCATTCATTACTAAGTGTCGTGACTCCCACGATAGCCCATAACGACCCCTCTCCATCCAGCTCGAAGAGCAACAATTAAGGGTAGTCATATCGCGTCTCTCACTAGGTCAGTCCAATGCATTGGAGCTCGTCCTCTTGTGCGTTGTCCTTCTACACTTCCAGTGACGACAAGCATCTGTAAACTGTCTCTTTGGTTACGAGCAACGTGTCCAAATAATCGGAGTACTCGTCGTAGGCATGTTATCGACAATCTGTCAGTGACACTCAGTTCTTCGAGGAAATTATTCGAGTTTATGTCTCCGCGTCATAGATAAATATTGAGAAAGTCAGTGTTCTGCTCTTCAATATATTTTTCAGCTTTTACTTAATCTTAGCCTCGCATCCTTCATTGTTGGTAATACTGGCGCCTAACTCAACAAAGTCAGTTACCCCTTTCAGACCATGATTCACATTTTTACTAGTGGCCCAACCAGTCAATCAATTGAATTGGAAAATTAATCAACATTCAATATAGCGTGACAAATTTTCGACTGGGGCATAAAAAAACCATCATAGTTGGTGCTAAGACTTGATGAAATAATCTGCAGGATTTATTTGTAACTTAATTACAAGTTCTGAATTATAGCCCTATCACGATAAATAATGGTATCAATAAGGACCCTCTTAATAACTCTAAGCGGCCCCACGCACGTCAGCCAGGGCCCCTTGAAGGGCCCGTGATATATGGCAGGGCAGAGGGCTTGCAACTCTACATATTTATTTCACGCCGTCTTCCACAATGTGTCGTAGTATATTCATTAAAAAATATGAATATTTTATTACAAGAAGTCAAAGATCTATGCAAAAAGCTTTTGCTAAATATACTGTGTTTTCCCAAGTGTTGTTAATTCGTTAATCTAATGGTTTTCTGGTTCAATTCTCCGGAAGAAAAAAGTGTGGTCAAAAGTATTATATTCATGGTTAGAATTTTTTTGTTTTAACGCCTTCTCAAAATCTCCTTTTGCGTCAATTGAAGTTGGGAAAAAATAAAAATAATAATCTAAATAAATAATTCTCGCCGTTTGGATGTCGGGCATAGTACAAAAACTATAAAAAACCAAAACCGTAAAAATTATCAAAAAGTGACAGCTATCATATTACAAAAAGTGACAGCTATCATATTACAAAAGGTGACTGCTACCATATTACAAAAAGTGATAGCTATCATATTACAAAAAGTGGTAGCTATCATATTACAAAAAATGACGGCTATCATATTACAAAAATAAATATGTTCTGAAAAATGTTTCAATAGAGATTTTTTTTATATTTTTAATCGACGTTTTGCTGTGTTTCTGAGTATCATAATTTGTACATTAGTTAATTGTTTTAATAATTAGTAATGCAAGGAATTCTATATTCAAATCATGTCTTGTAATCATATCAAAGAAGTGACAGCTGTCACTTCTTGATATGATTATAAGACAAAATGACAATGGCTATGAGTAAAAACATATTTTCAAAACATGTAAAGGGGTTTTTAAACTTCCATCGCAATTGACGGGTTATTGTTAGTAGTTTATAATGACTGGGATTCTAATTAAAACTTTGTGATTTTTCTTCAAAATTTACGTTTTGTTTTGAAATATGTTTTGATATACTCGTACGTTTGCACATTACTATAAAATAAGGAGAAATGACGACCTTTGAAACCTAGTTGGTGAGACCATTTACTTCTACCCAGTGATTTTGGATCTGTTTTCCGATGGAGTTATATTATTGTGTTGTACGCCTGGCGAATTTTTCGGGAAAAACTCAGAAAACTTTAAGTGAAATCAAACCTGAAAACCAGGCTGAAATTGAACTTGCGACCCCCCGGGCTGAAAGACAGGCATCTTATCAACTAAGTCACGAAGGTAATCAGGGGATGGTACCCAAAAAAATAAAAGGACACTAGTTAGGTGAAAGATTTCTATATAAACATTTATTTGTTTTTAATCAGTTGTTTTTATTTAATAATTATAGGTTCGAGTCCCAAGTTAGTTAGCTCTTGAGGAGAGTTGGTTCTCTAATTGGTGCTATTTAATAACCCTTTTATTATTATTATTCACACGTGTGGAGTACGTGTGCGAGTTTAATTGCTGTAACAAGTGCAATGATGAACCGCGAGCTCTGTGCCTCCTCCAGTGGCTCTTAACCCGACTGCTTGATTACTAAGCCTGAAGACTTCTTCAACATCCTGTACTAGCAATTCGGATATGTTAAAGGGTACAACCATACATAAGAAAAATTAGGAGAAATGGAAAAATTTTGTGAGCCATTGAATTATCGAGTTTAATGTTATAATACAAAAATTAAAATAGATACTCGTATGTCATTATAAAGGAAAAGTGTACTCACTTTAGTGGATGATGTTGTTGAACTCTCCTATATTTAAACATTCCAATATGTTTATATTTTTTCATCTTGTTCTTTTGGTTACCAAAAATAATGAAATAGAAAGCATACAATTTGAACAACTCTTTAGAGACTTAAAGTTTTTTATTTCCTATTTGCAATTATTTATCAAATAACATAAGTAATGGCAAGGAAAGCATCATTATTTTTGTCGATATGATTTTATGGTAATGAAAATATTTGCAAGTGATATTTATTAATATTTCAAAATACTTGAATACTTTCAGTAAAATTAGGATTTAATTATATGAATTTGAGTGATAGCCTCTGAATTTCCGATTAAGTTTTGTAAACCAAATAAAAAATAAAAATTAAATGAAATTGAAATTCGAACGTTCCCGCATTATTGCGAACTAACTCGGTTTTTATTATTTTATTTTTAAATTTCCTCATATGTTTCTGAGAAACTGAAAATAAAATATAATTAAGGCACATCTCACCGTAAATTTAATGACACCCAGTTCAAGGAGGCATTTATCATTATAAATTTATATTTCAATATATCAGCCAATTTGACCTGACTGATCTCTCGCACTGATAGTTTCCTCCTTCGTTTAATTACTATTATTGAACGCACTTCATTGTCTCTTATAATTTATCACTAAATACCATTGAATTGAAAACTTTTTTGTTTTATTCTCCTTAAAACGGCCTTAAATTGTTGATATGAAATGTAATTCTGATTTTTCATTAATCATATACGAGTATTTTATTACATATGCGCGCAACTTTGTTCAAGTTGGTCTTTCTTAGCTTCCTTTATACTTAGTATTCTTCTAAAGATAATATGACTATAACTATAAGTATTAAATTATCTTGATGATTGTGAAATTATTTTTGTACTTATTGGAAGATTTTTCTTAGTCTAAGGTAGAGAAATTTAATATAGCACGTTGCATTTTGTGAGCAATTTATCATTCATAATAAATATTTTAAAACAAGAAGAACTAATTAAATGCTGTTACTTTATGCTGAATTATTTTGCTATATCTCCGATATATTAACCAGCGTATCCGATTTAAAGTACAGCGCGGTTGATTTTTATCCGACTTGCTTTACACTTACATACTTAACCTTTTAATTTTATAACGTAATACACATAGTATACAACTGGAAACACTTAAAAAATCATAAAAATAGGCAGGTGAAAGTCAGCGATTCTTGGGTTTTACGGATACAACGAAACGTATAAATTATTCCTCTTTACATTAGTATAAACGGTATTAAAAAAACCGCCCAAGTTTTCGAATTCAAGCATGCATTATTTTACGAACCGGACAATAGGTTAATACGATTGTTGTTTAAACTGGTTGACAAGAACATTCTTGAAATATATTTTAAAAAATCGTAATGATTTTAAAAATCGCTGTTATTGTATCTGAATGTATGATATATACCATATGCAAAATGGAATCAATCCATAAACACTGTTTTTTGTTTATTTAAACTGTTTAATCACAGATCTTATATAGGCAAACAAATTAAACCTGTTTGATGGATTTTTTAAAATTAATTGCTTCTCAAAGAAAATTGTTCAATAAAAATGCTCGTAGATACAAATCTGCTAGGTAAATGTGGGATGGGTCGTTCTTATGTTAGATGTATGCGTCTATATGCTCATTTATTTTAGTTTTAATTTTCTCGCCTATATCCTGGAAATATATTATATATATTGAATTATGCATTCATGAAGTTTTAAATTACGCTGACTGATTATTAATTCGTACTCCATCGTATTGAAGTCCAAGAGCCCGTAAAAAGTTAAATTCAGTGATCTAATGAGGCGTAAATGAGAAAGCAGACTGAATTTGAGATATTATATTGATCAGCTGGAAGTGGAATGGTGTACCTTGGAAATGATGAGCACGAGAAAATACGAGTGTATCAATGTATATATCATAGTCAGATGTGGTGACAGAATCAGAAGGCGACCAAAATCATAATTCTGAATACGGTGATGCCCCTGGTTTGTATTGGAGTGTTGTTAATTGACTGATTGCATTATAAACGTTGATTTCAAGTGCAATTAATTTAACATATAAGAAAAAACATATAATAGAACATTAAATTGTAATGTTCTTTTTAATATACTGTAATTTAATAATAAGAATAAAAGTGTTTTTAATTCTTTATGACGTGTTTTATTTTACTGTTTTTTTGTGATTTCGTTTCGGATTTTGAAAATCCCGCTTTGGTTTATTGAATTACGGGAAGATTATTTAATATTAAACATAAAACGAAAATATTTAATATTAAACATAAAATTAATTTTAATCTGGACCAGAACAATACATTATAAAACGAAAATATTTAATATTAAACATAAAATGTGTTTTGATCTGGACCAGAACAATATATTATGAAACGAAAATATTTAATATTAAACATAAAATGTGTTTTAATCTGGACCAGAACAATACATTATGAAACGAAAATATTATTGTTAAAACATCCAGCAATGATCAGCCTAGTTTGTTGGATTCAGAACGCAAAACATGTAATTTGCGATACAATTTTCCTCATTATTATGTTTTTCTTGTGTATGTGCGACTACATCATGACTTGATCTATGAACAATATTATCCAACCACCAGGAACATTTTAAAATCTGAGTCTAATGGAGCACTTCAGTCTTCTAGTCTGAAATGGAACCATACCATATATTTCTAAAACCGTTTGGTAACTGTCTGAGAACCATGTACTCGTATGTATTTCTGAATTTGAGCGATGTTAACTCTTCTAGCCAACCAGAAAAGAAACTAAAAGTAGTTGGTCGCAAAACTTATTTGACGTATTGTAAGTTAGCGCAAAATTCAAGAAAATATAAATAATAATATAAGTGAGATCATCAATTGGAAGAAGGAAGGAAAAGTGGGAACGAAAGGTATACCGGGAATAAAACACGTAATATGACTGGCTTGAATTTAAAAAAATGTAATCACTGTTTTCAGAGTCTCAGTGAATGAACAAACACGGACAACGTAAAAAAAGAGAACTGGAAAAGACCTGTAAACAATATATTATACTCGTATGTTATGTAGTGCAATTATATTGTCAGAAAGACACTTAAAATTTTCGGCTAGATAAGATGGGATGGCAGGTTAAGGATATTATACAAAAGTGACAATACGTAAACTTTCCGGTTATTTCTCACATTCAACCAAGTAAGTTCTTTCTGATACAATCATATTTTCTCAGATAAAATATAATTGATCACTTTTTGAAACATACCAACGACGCAGTGAGTATCATATTATTTGATATAATTTTCTCAGTTAAAGCCCGGATTATGTATGATTCAATCAATGTATTTTTTTATGATTTATTTTAATTGATTAATAATTTAGATATGAAAATTAATATTCATGTTGGTATAACATGATTCAGAATTTGACGTCACTATTGAAATAAACAGAATTTCTTGTCATTTCTCGTTTTATACTACTTATCTAATGCGCTGTCTCTGAATTTATATTATTACAACAATAAATTGATATTATTGTCCGGTGTAACCTGACTCACTAATGCAGAGCTGATGTCATCTTCAGCTTATTTTCAACACTTTTGACACCAATGCCATTGAATAGTCCAGCTTCTCCGAGTCATCTCCAGGTAATCCAGATAAAAAATCTTCATCCGGGTTGTGAAGGGCAGTTATAAGTCGAATCATTTCAATAATCCATTCGAAGTATTATTAAAATTATAACTCGGACATTATTATTATATGTATTCAACACGTTTCGATGAAGCTTAAAAAATATAAAAATGCTTTGAAATTAGTTTTAAAATGCACAAAGGTATTTTTATTTTGTTTGTTTGATCTTAATCGTACTGGCCTTGTGGTCAGAAAGATTGCTAAACTGTCAGACGTCTTGATTGAATTCTTTATTTGTATCTTCATGTTTTTATTCAGACTTTTTTCTTTATCTATTGTGTACTTGCTGTTTTCATTCGTATGGTATCCTATATTACGATTATATTCGAATTGATAGTATAAAATTTTGAAGAGCGTGGACGGAAAACAACATTATCTTTGGTCCCATTTATTGAGCCATCGAGTTTGAAAACCCCTGGAATAATAACAACACTCACACTGTATAGTTACTGGACGACTTGATTTTTTTTAATGTTATTTTTTTTTTGAGGAAATCAAATCTGAAAACCTGAGGTAAGTCAAGTGTCTTACCAACTAGGCCAAGGAAGTCGTCAATTATAAAATATCTAACAAAAATGTATTGAAATTACTATAGGAAAACTCTTTTATCCTACCCAAACTCCAAGTATTTATTTTTATTTATTATTACACATGACAAGAAATATACATAATTTGCGAAAAAACAACAGGTAATTTGATTTCGACATACAATTTTAATGGATCTGGGTTTGTTGCCTTTCATTTGTCGTATCCCCATTAAACTAGGCTTTTGCCTGTATCTCACTAAGGATATATATATATCCATAGTACATATATATCCTTTATATTGAGAACAATCCCGATACCAACAAAATAAACTTGACTGAACCTTTTGAGTGGAATATCACTAGCAAACATTATTTGGAGGGTTTTGGACTGAAACAAATGCGTTGAGAAATAATGAGATGTGTAGAATTAATGCAGTGGATATATGTGCATCGACAAAACTATATGAGTACACCACACAATATGGAAAGAATTTTTAAGGATGAATGTAAACTAAAGATTAATGGTCAAAGAAGGGTGAAAAGTACACCCAGAAGAAGTTTGAATAAGAAATTAGTGAGTGATGAAAAACAAAACACATCTACCCAGTAAATGTGAATAGAAACCATCACAGAATTATATTGAGGAAAATATAGATGGACCAAATGAATAAAATTTTGAGAGAAGAAATATTAAAAGTAAGTAAATACGAATAGAAGATAAACGAATTATTAAGAGGTAAAATATGTATATCATATTAGTAAGGCCTTACCGTTTATCCTCCCGACCCTACATGGAAATTGCTTAATGATACGTATTATTTGTTTTCTAAAATGTACATCTCATTAAAAATGAGACTAGTATGTATGAAAACCTTTCATGGTCTCTAACATGTGAAGCAATTACAGCTGATATTGTTTTAAATAGTTGGGTTATTAATAATCTAATGCAAAAATTATCCTTTGCTCAAACTGTTTAATTCATCCACCATTTTAACAATCTTATTTAAAGAATACAGTACTTTTCAAATTTATAAAAGACGTGCATTTGTCTTTATTCCAGTTACTCTAACTTCAATTTTATTAACAGTTATTATTTTCTTCACTTAACTTCAATTATCTGACAAAATACATTATAATGTTAACGTCGGCATTTGAATCTAAAACCTCTAGAAAAGTGAATCTTACCACCTGACCACAAAACTCGACTAGGTCATGCCTGCTTATTACAATACAAATCTAGATAAAATGAGTTACCGAATCGGTTTATTTTCAACCAAAGCAATTGACTCCTTAAACGAAGTTTTGTGGTTTTCTGCTCTAACAATTTCCCGTTAATTAACCGGACAATACTATTAATTGAGTATAAATCGTGCTCGTTTGGTCCGGTTGTTTGATTACTGGCATATAAAAACAACCAACATTGTTTTTGTTTGCACAAATCTTTCAACATGGGTATTGAGATGACATTGTCGTTTTATTTATTGTACATAACATCACTCCATTTGCTTCGGGTAGGCAAAGAGGATGGAGCACTAAACTGTCATATTACGACAAACGTCTTTCGCCTCTTCTGCGTCGATACACCTTCTCATACGACTACGATTTACATTGTTTCTTATATTTTCTTCATTAAAAATATAATTCACTTGATACAATCATACTTTCCTTGGTTTTTCTCTACACGCTTTCCACTCACATTTGCCCTGTGTATATATATATATATATATATATATATATATATATATATATATATATATATATATATATATATATATATATATATATATATATATATATATATATATATATATATATATATATATATATATATATATATATATATATATATATATATATATATATATATATATATATATATATATATATATATATATATATATATATATATATATATATATATATATATATATATATATATATATATATATATATATATATATACTTGTTTTCTCGGTATTCTATATTCATTCGTTCAACATCTCCAAACCTTCTCAGAGAGCTTTTTTTCACCTTGCTTAAAACATCAGCCTTCATTTCACATACGTCCCTAATCCCTTCACATTGTATTATCACTCTTTTTATTCTTCTCAGTGCACAAATTTCTAAAGCAGTTATTCGGGCCCTCTCAGTAGTCTTTCTTCATGTCCACGTTTCATTTCCATACTTCAAAATTGGTGTTAGTAGAACACTGTATTGCCTAGATGACACTTCTATACATGTCGTCCGATTTTATTATGTATAGTACAGTATAAAAACAATATTTATTGTAAGAAACACATCCGAAGATCAACTGTGAGTTACTTGCATACTCCAGTGGTTCATTACCTGAAGGCTTGTTTACTGGGGCCGAAGACATTGGTGTCTCCCGGTCACGCTCTTCAACAAATCCGCATCTTCATAACGGTAATGTTGAGAGATACAAACGATTGAATGAATGATAATAAAGATAAATAATATGAATCTATAAGTGTTGAGAGTGTTTTATTGCACTTTCGTTGTACACATACAATCTGGCGGGTTAATTGCCTTGTGACAATCTTTTCCAATCAACGAGAAAGGTTTTTGAAGAAGAAGCCTCTTGTGAGAATTAGACTGGAATCTTTTTTTAAAAAAAAGTACTAACAGTAGACGAACGCGCAACCCCCGTGTCAGATGTCAGAAGTACTTGATCACGAAGGATTAGGTTTTTTGGAACTCGTCAACTTGAATAATATTTATCATATTTAACATTTTCACAATAAAAACTATGAAATGTTGAATCAATATAATATTCCTCACTTTCATATACTTATTTATAATACTTCTTCTCATTCGTATTTTTTAATAAATAACGTATTCGATTAAAAAATATATATATATATTGTCACTGCCCCATGTCATATCACTCAGTACTTTTGACCTATATACGAGTACATACTAAGACATTTTAAATACTCCAAACAGGACAGCCTTCATAATCAGTTCAGAATGAGACACTGTATTTTTTTTTTCATAACCTTCAAAACCTGCTCATTGTTCTTCACTGTATATATTCTCAATAAACCAAAACAAATTTGACAATAAAAATATTACATGACTTGGGTACAAAAGATTCATATTTTTTAAGAATATTAGGATATTAAAATACTAAACAATATTATTGCAAAATAGTCCTATTGCACATGGTATTTTATCCCTAAGCATATCCGTACTGGTGATGCAGATACGTTGAACAGCGTGACTGGGAGACAATGTTTTATTTTAATTACCACTTAGATACAACATACATATATGGTTACAGTCAACATTTTCTACCTATTAACGATGCGTTATGACATCATTTTAAATCAAATCAAATTTATACTCGCTAAGCGTTAAAATATTTTTATTCTGATCTCATATAATATATGGCTTCCTAGTGATCATTTGACTTGATATTAAATGACAATAAAGTCGCACTCGAATCGATGTATTTGTTTTTTTATACTTTACATATCTATCGATAAATAATAGGAACATGAAAACTTGAAGAAACGTTTTTCTTTACATATAAAATCTTTATTTTATTTTTTATGTTTTTTTTGCGTAAACTCTGGTTAGAATATTTTGTCTGGGAGGACTTAATACAGGTAATATGAATTTATATATGCAAAAATGATCAAATTCACGTGTAACTAATTTCAAGATATTTAAGAAAACGTTCCGTTGAAACATTTTACTGAATAATTTAACCATATAAAAAACATTTTCATTGTCTTTTTTCAACATTTTTCATATATATAATTTAGTATGCCTTTTAGATATTTAAAAAAAACGAAATATGTGTATTTTATATGCAGGATCCTTTTAGCATGTTTATCCACATTTTACTATTTCAATGCACTTGTTAAAAAAGATATATTCAGGATGGCCGTCTCGTTTCGTTGCTAAATTAAAAGTAACAAAAATTTCAAAACATAATATTGTTTTGATGTCCACCTTGATATATGGAAATGAGACTTCGACTTGGTACATGAAGAATAAATGTATGATTAATATTGTGGAGATACGGGCACTAAGAAGAATTTATAGGGTCAATGTATGAAAAAATACATCAGAAATGTCAATCGATAAAATGGATGTTTTAAGTAAGATGAAAAATAGATGAATAACGAAACAAATTCCAATGAAGTATATGTGTATAAATCAGAAGTGCAATGTGTGCGTGGATGAGGTAGACGGAGAAAGTGGCCCATATTTTGAGAGAAGATTAACTGAGAAATATATATAATATATAACATAAATAGAGATTGTGATAGTTGTGTGCGTGGATTAAAAACTGTTTTCTGTGTCTACTTCTCAAGTAAGCTTCTTCCGAACCATCACTCCCATTCGTCGTAGACTCTCACAGCTAAAAATAATAAAACTGATTAATGAGAAGTTAAAGGCTTTCAACAACTGCCTTCTTGATTAAAATTTCCAGTACTAATGACCCTTGCAAACCCAACGGTATATAATGATTGATTACGTTTTTCTATAAAACAAAACAGATGCCAAATGATGGTAACAAATTGGGGTCACATATTTTGACCATATAATACATTGTGAACCTAACAGTAATATTGAAATTGTTTCCAGGCACTCTTTAATACATAGGAATGCGATATTCCTACTTTGTAAAGATATTAAAATATTGTTTTCATTATAGATTTAGAGACGATGCCCTAAAGCCCATAAATACATAGAAAATATGCGATATTGTTCAAACGACAAATGGACCATATTTTAGATGCATGACCGCGCGATAACGCACTGGACTTTTGTGCGGAAGATCACCGGTGCAAACCATGAGCTGACACAGACATTTTTCCGCATAGTATTCGAGATTTAAAGATACCTATGAGTTCTTCATATCTATTATTTAAAAAAAAGAGACAAAAAGCATGCCAGTGTGGTCCCATCGTCTTATATCGGTGTGCCATCGGATTCAGCACAGTTGTGGGGGCGATGAACATGCTGGTATGCAACGGGTCACTCACTTACTATAACAAACTCCAAGGCACAGCTTCGCTTTCCAATTGAATTGACGTTGGAAGGGCGAGGGGATCCTCGAAGAAAATGACGAAGCCCAGCAACGACGATGCCGTTCAGAAAAGAAAAACTTCTGTTGATCATAAACTCGAATAAGTTAACCCTCGTATTTGATATTTGTAAATTTCCGATAACCTTTAGCTTCTTTCCGACTTTCCTATGCTCATACCAAGTTACTTAGAAAGCGCTAATGAGTACAATGTTGATGCTTTTTTACGACGACAACTAAGTCGTGAAAATTGTGACCAATCCATATCAATCGACTGATTATTTTACTCCTACTATTGAGGAGTTATTGGAACATTGAAAGAGTTTCTTCATTATCTTTAAACTTAGTCAATATAATCATTCTTAACTTTATGTATGCAAACCGTAAAAACAGTATTGTTGTTTAAAAGTCATTTTTTATCTAACTGTGATTCATTTGGTCACCATTTATTTTTCCACAATACTGTGTTTTGGATTTTTATGATAAAATTTTGATTTTAGGATTTTAAGCCATAACGCGTAGGTCCGTGTTGTTTAGATTTTCGACATCTTCCCTGAATTTCCTTATGGTACCTACAATAATTGATTCATTTATTTTTTGTAATATACAGACTGCCATACACATACATTTTATATTTTAAATATGCATGTTATAGTCCAAACCCATGATATAAACCTTCATGTTCCATCAACACTATTTTGCGTGGTTATGGTAATAATCCCAAGTAACATTCATACCTTCGCATAAAATTATATTTTCCTTCACCAAACCTCATTTGACACATCTTCGTTTGCTCTTCATTCGGGAGGTACTAGTGTGGAACGTTTGCTGTTCATTCGGTAGGTACTAGTGTGGAACGTTTGCTGTTCATTCGGTAGGTACTAGTGTGGAACGAATTTCCGAAAATTTTCAGATGTGTACCATCCTTAATCAATTAAACAACTTAACTTATTCCAGATACTCTGAATGTATGGAGGAAGTTGAGCATCTGAAGGGTTAACCATGTATAATCACGTGAACAAACAACTTAACTTATTCCAGATAATCTGAATGTATTGAGGAAGTTGAGCATCTGAAGGGTAAACCATATATAATCACGTGAACAAAATAATAAAAAACAAAATCATAAAATAAATAAAACTCTCAGAAGAGAATCCCTTGTCAACAAATCAATGAGGAGGCGTCAACAGACATGTAATAATTAAATTGACTAATAGAATCACTTGATGTGGATTCCTCAGCTCAGGTGGAATTCCGCATGTTCATCGTAGTTTCGTAACAGCCAATTATGACATCCACTTAACAATGTGCGCCGATCGGCACTTTGAAGTCAACGAGAACGGGCATTGTTGAAGGAGTTGAGTATGTTAAATGTGCTACTTCATAATTCATCATTGAGATATTATCTGCTTCATCCTTTAATAATTATATGACTTAATATATAATAGTTGCCGAATAATATCGATTGAATTTATTTATTCATTATGTTATTTTACGACCTCTGTAACCTAGTTGGCAAGACGTTTGTCTTCTAGCCCGGGGGCTGCGGATTCGATTACCGTTGGTACCATTTTTTAATAGTATTCTCGTCACGTTTTCACTTAATGCTTCTTTATCCTTTTTTTGGCTGGGTGGGAAAAAATGCCACATGGTAATGAATCTGTCAAGTTGTATTGCTAATAACGAAAGTAGCGTTCTTTTATACGTTAAGGAGTAAAATAAATCTAAGAATCTGTGTGCGAAGACAGTTTATTGTGAATGGAAAGTGCGGCACTGTTTATTGTGAATGGAAAGTGCGGCACTGTTTCGTCCTGATTAACCCAACAGGTTAACGGCGTGACATTTGCTTGTATTAATAAATACATTTGAAAGAGACCTTTAAGGATCATAACCTCCGTGCCTAGTTTGTAACACGTTCGTTTTTCTCCTAGGTGCTTTGGGTTCTATTCCCGATTTTAATTATTATATTATAGTAAGCACGGAACTCGTTTGTAATCGCACGCATTATCTATACTCGTACTACATGTGACGAGGCAACAACCTCGCTCACTCCTAGTGTGTGCAAGTGTCGTTACTAGACGAACCATTTTAATAAAATGGATCTCTTTTTATCTTTTTTCGGGTACACTTAGGAATCGAGCCAGAGCCCCTGGGTTCAAGTCAAATGGCATGCCAACTAGTCCACGGGGCTTAGTAGACAGATAGTGAATATACATATTCAGCAAACGCATAATACGAGTATTAACAGATCAATCCTGAATTTTAAATAGCAAAGTAATTTGAGTTTAACAATTTTTTTATAAAAGTAATCGATTTAAATAGGAAATTGTAATTTATATAGCAGCCTGTATGTCCCACAGTGCATTTAGAATTAAAGTAAAACGGTTCATTAGTTACTAAAAAACATAAATTCAAAACAAAATAGGTTTTGCCATTAAAACAGTCCGGAACCTGTTGTAAACCGAATGACGCTAGATTGCTGAGTAAACATTGAAAACCTTAAGTCACTGAAATCGCCTAGGTTTGCTCTTAGATTTGATATTAGGATACCAGGAAACAATACTAAAAGAAAAGTTAATATTGAGTCCGACCTGAGCTGCCCTTTCCACATACTCTTTGTTCATTATCTAGTTAAGGTTTTTTTTTATATATCTCTGGATGAAAGACTTAAAAGAGTTATATTTCTTATTCTATAGAGATGGAAATTCAAATGTATTTTTATTTAATAACTCATATATAAATTTGATACCCATCCTAATGGATTTATTGTATGTCTCGATTTAATATAAAATAAATATTTTTTAGAATTTTATCAGATACTTATTTTCAAGAATCAGCTGTGAGAACTGATACATAACATTACTAACATGTTTTCATACTTTTACAGATTTACGAATGGAATTTTATGAAAAAAAAAATGTATTTGGTGTGTGATAGTCAAATCAGTTTTACTATTACTCACCAAAAATATTATAATTTACTTATATTTAACATTTTTCCAATACTACGGAGTATTTTTTATTATTTTTTTTCCCCAAAAGTGACAACAACCTTCTGATTTATTTAGAGCTTATCTCATATTTAATTCTCCAAACTATAAGTATTATTATTTCTTTAGAAACCGTCCCGAATTCTAAGAACTATAAAAAGATACCGTCATTTTTTGGCACCGATCATTAATTTTTAACTACAGGTTAAATTTACGTCATGATATTGACACGATAATTTTGGTATCATGAGAAACTCAATTCTCTCTATTCTTTCTTTGTTTCTATATGCAGATTGAGGTTTAAAAGACGAATTTAAATAAATATTTATGGATGAACCATCACCACGGAAAAAGTAAATATAAAAAACATACTGAAGTTCAATGTTAATTTTTCTTTCCCGTTTTTTAATGTTTTTGGTAAAAATAAGATTTGCCATTTTTACTCATCGTCATGGTGATGAATCTTATTTTATAACGTCATATACCGTTTTCAAATTGATTTTGATTTTTTAGTGCATGTTTTTAGTCTTTATGTCATCGGTTGACGAACAATGGTAAGATTTTTTTGGACAGATGTTGAGAAAACCTCATCATTCAAAGGTGGTCATAAGCCCACAAAATACCAATTAAAATAGATACCGCCTCCTGTATATCCAAAACAGAGAACAATGTTACTAAAAAGTCATCCAGGCCAAAAAAATAAATAATAAAATATACTGTAAGGAAGCTGATGGTGGATCTCCAGGTAGATCTGATGTCAGAGTCCAACTATTAACATCCATTTACAGTCCGCGAAGTAACTGAAAACCTAAAATATTCATATAAAACCCTTCGCTAAAACCATATAAAAAATTATATATACATATATATATATATATATATATATATATATATATATATATATATATATATATATATATATATATATATATATATATATATATATATATATATATATATATATATATATATATATATATATATACATTGTAATATAATTGGTACTTATTTAAATGTACCCAACTTCTTTTTGAGAAATTCCTCCATTACAACAAAACATTACACGAGTAAGAAGTAAACATTGATCATGTTTATATTGTGTCTTTGTAACAAATAATTACAAGAAAAAAAATTGTTGAACGTTATCGTCCATTTTAAATTAATGTTCTCTTCACCTATACCTATGATATTCTCACAATTGCATTATTTTACCAGCTGAAGTTTAGATCCTAATAAATAAAAAAAAACATACTTTTTTAACGTGAGTAGATTGGCAGAAGGTAAAAACAATATTCACTTTTGAAACGTTATCATCCCAAATCTTCACGCATCCAGTATTGGATATACTTTTATATCTCACCATGCATCTTTGCTAATAAACGTCTGGCAACCTACCTGATAACATCTGACCATCTAGTTTGAGGACTCCCACCTGTCTTTGTGTCCATTTCATAAGTCATATTTTCCATCGAACAACTGGTGCTCTAAAGACAATAATTTTACCTACATTCAAGTATTGTAATTCTACTGAATTTTGTTTATCTTTTGATCTATTGATTTCTTATTTCGCATCTTGAAGTTACATTTATGGTTATTTTGTTTTGTCTGTATATTTTCTAAGATTTATTGAAGTGATATATTATCATTATTTAATCTACATTGCGCGATGTAAATTGCTTACAAATCGTAGTCATCGGTTTGAAAAAAAGGATAAAAAACTAAACACGATAGATCAGGTAGACTTTAATATATTACGATTTGAACCATCCAAGGAATTTTTCCCAGTGAATCAACATCACATCCGGAATGACGCATCCTAGTGAAGCAGACTTGCTTCATTCAACTTGACAACATCCTGATACGAGAGCTATTATAATTATTCACCTGATATAAAAAAGTGCTTCCACACACATTAAAGTTTACAAAGAAAACATCATTGTTGCTAGTTTTACAACTTTATAAGTGTACACTGCATTACAATTCTTTATTGTTCAAAGAAACCAATTGACGTTTTCTTTTACCATATAAGTAATCATAATGTTGAATTATTTTATTTTTAAGTCAGGTTATTCAGGTTGGGTAGTTAATATGCGTAAACACTAGATGGAGAAGAAACTGACTTTTTGATGATCATATACAGAAAGAAGATTTATGAGGAAAATTAGCATGTATCTATGAATCTTTTAAGAAAATATCAAAAGTTCTTCGAGAACTTTTGACAAGAACAAGCCACGAGAACAGGCTGGATTCGGAAAGGGGTTCAGTACCATGGATCACATTCAGGTACTGCGGTTAATAATAGAACGAAGTGAAGAATACGAACTTCCTCTACATCGAGCCTTTGTGGACCACAAAACGGCCTTTGACTCAGTCAAAAAATTTGCCATACTAGAAGCTTTAAAAACACAAGACATTGAGAGGATGCACATCAAGTTGTTCAATAATATCTATAAGGATGCAACAGCAAAAATTCATCTCCACAAATCCTCCGAAACATTCGCAATTGGTAAGGGAGAGTTCATCGAAGATATACTATTTCCCCATCATTATTCACAGCTACACTTGAATATGTCTTTAGTAAACTGGAATGGGAATATAAAGGTCTGGTGATTGATGGAAAATACTTGAGCCATTTGAGATTTGCAGACGATATCGTTATATTCTCACAAAACTCAAATGATCTTCAGCACAAACTGCAGGATTTGGCAGAGGTCAGATGTTGGTTTAAAAATGTATATATCGAAATCCAAATATGCGATGAACAGCTTTGCTACCCTAAAACCAATAATTGTAGATGGAATTCCGCTGGAATTTGTCCAGGAACATGTATATTTGGGCCAACTTATTTCCTTTGTAGGTGGCATATTGGTGGAAATAGCACGAAGAACAAAACTAGCATGGAGCTCATTTGGACGTTTGAACAACATCAAAAGTAATCCCCCAATATATTTGAAGCGAAAGGTCTACAACTAGTGTATTCTCCCAGTACTTACGTATGGCTGCGAGACATGGACGCTCACACTAAAGAACACACAAAAGCTCCTGCCCGCACAAAGGGGCATGAAAAGATGCATGTTGCGATATACTAAAAGAGATCGTAAACGAAACACCTGGATTTGCAACAAAACAAAGATGGAAGACGTAAATGTATGCAAGAAAATGAAGCGGCAATGGGCAAGACACGTAGCCAGAATGTCAGATTCCCAATGGACGTCCGAAATAATCCAATGGTACCCAAGATGCATAAAGAGGCCCAGAAGAAGACCGAAGGTACACTGGATGAATGAAATCAGGAAGCATGGCAGCATCATATGGCAACAACGAGCAAAAAACCGAACTATTTGAAGTCAACTTGGGGAGACCTCCATCCAGCAGTGAATCGACCCAGGTGGACAATGATGATGATATATACTCGTAAATGTGCATATACTCGTATACATAAAATAATTATCCTTCAAGAAAAACCATATTTTCAAAAACAGTTAAGATCTGAATTCAATGACGAAAAAAATAAAGGATGTTACACACAATGAATGAGTTAAAATATTCAGTCTAGTGGGACCATTATTTGCTATTTTTCAAATGAATACTCTTTATGATATACGAGTACCTTATTCGAGTTATGAATTCTCATTCTAAAAGGATATTCTGAAAAAAGAACTAAAATGTGGCCCATAAACTTTTTTGCACTGCGTGAAAATATTTTATCATCAAGTCTCAGCTTTACATCATACATTTATTCATATTATACGGTCTTGTCTTAAGGATAAACCTGGTCAAAGAAAGGATTTCAAAAATTCCTTTCAAAAGTTACTTGTTATTTATCTTACCGAAAAAGTGCTTCCGAAAGAACTTTTTGTTTTTCTTTGTGCTTTTTTCGTATAATGTCAAAACTTGGAAACAAGAAATCATACAAAACTCAATATATTACATAAATATTTTGTCATAGAAATAAGTTAGTTCTGTAACATGGAAAACTATTATTACTAGTTTGGCTTACGCCAAAACTAATACACGATGGGAAAGGAAATGGTACTTACAGGTTTAGTGGTGATGGCGCGGAAGTCGTTTCGAGCTAAAAGGTTGACGTATGTACACCACACTTATTTTGTCACAATGTTTGGGTTGATCCTATAAGCACTGGGTACTGGCCCACATATAGTCAATTTCAACTGCACGTAACACACGCGTTTGTAATATGAGTACATAAATACACCAATTCGAGTAACGAGAAATCGTCACATCAAAATTGTTTTTTTTCACCCGTCCGGGTCGATGACACTCCCCACACGACTGGAGGGCGACTGACTGTCTGGGGGATGACACTCGTCACACGCGTGGATGGCCACTCTTCGTCTACCCCCACCTGACGGTCACGCTCTGTCCGCGTGGATGTTAGCTGATTTTACGTCACGTCGTTTTGGCGTGAACATCCTGGGGGGCCGGGAGGACCTCCAACGGGAACCGGGCTAGCTTTGAAACCGGCCCTCTCAATTGTCCACTGGTTGTATCCAGATCCACAACACGTGGCACTCCATCTTTGCCGGGTATGGTGCGGGTGATGCGTCCAAGTCGCCATTTCAGTGCCGGCAAGTTATCCTCCTTTATTAGGACGAGCTCTCCGATTTGAGGAGGGGAGGATGGTGAAAGCCATTTAGAGCGGGTTTGAAGGGTGTGGAGATAGGATTGAGCGCTGAGAAATAAATGAAGTGTGGGCTGAGTGAAAAATGGATTGTGGGCTGAGTGACAAATGGATTGTGGGCTGAGTGACAAATGGGTTGCGGGCTGAGAGACAAATGGACTGCGTTTGAGAGACAAATGAATTGTGTTTTGAGAGATAAATGAGTTTTGTTTGAGATATAAATGAGCTGCGTCTGAGAGACAAATGAATTGCATTTGAGAGACAAATGAATTGTGTTTGAGAGATAAATGAGTTGTGTTTGAGATACACATGAGCTGCGTTTGAGAGACAAATGAACCGCGCTTGAGAGACAAATGAATCGTGTTTGAGAGATAAATGAGTTTTGTTTGAGATATACATGAGCTGCGTTTGAGAGACAAATGAACCGCGCTTGAGAGACAAATGAATTGTGTTTGAGAGATAAATGAGTTGTGTTTGAGATACACATGAGCTGCGTTTGAGAGACAAATGAACCGCGCTTGGCTGAGCTGAGTTTGAGTGGCGTATGAGCCGAGTTTGGGCTGAGTTTGGCCCCAGTGGCGCCGATACCCTCTGATAGGGCTGAAGGTATGCGTCGAGCTTGGGCTGAGTTGAGTTTGAGTGGCGTATGAGCCGAGTTTGGGCTGAGTTTGGCCCCAGTGGCGCCGATACCCTCTGATAGGGCTGAAGGTATGCGCCGAGCTTGGGCTGAGTTGAGTTTGAGTGGCGTATGAGCCGAGTTTGGGCTGAGTTGAGCCCCAGTGGCGCCGATACCCTCTGATAGGGCTGAGGGTATGCGCCGAGCTTGGGCTGAGTTGAGTTTGAGTGGCGTATGAGCCGAGTTTGGGCTGAGTTTGGCCCCAGTGGTGCCGATACCCTCTGATAGGGCTGAAGGTATGCGCCGAGCTTGGGCTGAGTTGAGTTTGAGTGGCGTCTATCATTCTTGGGCTCTATCATTCCTGAGCTCTATCATTCCTGAGCTCTATCATTCCTGGGCTCTATCATTCTTGGGCTCTATCATTCTTGGGCTCTATCATTCCTGAGCTCTATCATTCTTGGGCTCTATCATTCCTGGGCTCTATCATTCTTGGGCTCTTTCATTCTTGGGCTCTATCATTCCTGAGCTCTATCATTCTTGGGCTCTATCATTCCTGAGCTCTATCATTCCTGGGCTCTATCATTCTTGGGCATTATCATTTGAGCTGAGTTGAGTTTGACTGATACCCTCTGATAGGGCTGAGGGTATTAGCCGAGTTTGGGCTGAGTTGAGTTTGAGCTGAAGCATGAGTTTGAGCTGAAACGCATGAGCTGAGAGGGCTGAGAGTATGAGCTGAGTTTGAGCTGAGCTGCATTTGAGCTAAGCTTATGGGCTGATCCCAGCCGAGGGGGCTGAGGGTATGAGCTGATCCCAGCCGAGAGGGCTGAGGGTATGGGTTGAGTGTATGAGCTGATTTGAGCTGAGCTGCATTTGAGCTGAGCTTATGGGCTGATCCCAGCCGAGGGGGCTGAGGGTATGAGCTGATCCCAGCCGAGAGGGCTGAGGGTATGAGTTGAGTGTATGAGCTGATTTGAGCTGAGCTACATTTGAGCTGAGCTTATGGGCTGATCCCAGCCGAGGGGGCTGAGGGTATGAGCTGATCTCAGCCGAGAGGGCTGAGTGTATGGGTTGAGTGTATGAGCTGATTTGAGCTGAGCTACATTTGAGCTGAGCTTATGGGCTGATCCCAGGCGAGGGGGCTGAGGGTATGAGCTGATCTCAGCCGAGAGGGCTGAGGGTATGGGTTGAGTGTATGAGCTGATTTGAGCTGAGCTGCATTTGAGCTAAGCTTATGGGCTGATCCCATCCGAGGGGGCTGAGGGTATGAGCTGATCCCAGCCGAGAGGGCTGAGGGTATGGGTTGAGTGTATGAGCTGATTTGAGCTGAGCTGCATTTGAGCTAAGCTTATGGGCTGATCCCAGCCGAGGGGGCTGAGGGTATGAGCTGATTGCAGTGCAGGTTTGAGCAACGCAAAGTCACCAGACCGTGCCGGAGGCTATAGGCCTGCCGGGCCCCAAAGAGACCCTACCACTTTCCAAAACCCGGCCAAGAACATTAGAGCTGAGCAAAAGGCGACGCAAACGCAAATGGGACAAACCTAAGAAGAAGAAGAAGAAAAGGCAGATAATATTATGGGCAAGATGAGAAAGAACGTGGTTAGAGTTTGAGATTTTAAAATTTGAATTTGAAAAAAATAAATTTTTGTAATAAAGAAGAAAACTAGCAAAGATAAAAATCTAAGAAGAAGAAGAAGAAAAGGCAGATAATATCATGGGCAAGATGAGAAGGGATGGCAATAGTTCAAATAGCAATTTGAACAAGAATACTAATGTTGTAATAAAGACGAAAACTTAGCAAAGATAAAAATCTAAGAAGAAGAAGAAGAAAAGGCAGACAGAATTATGAGCAAGATGAGAAAGCATGTGGTTAGAGTTTGAGATTTAAAATTAATAGCAATTTGAAAAAAATACTAATCGAAAGGGAAACCTTATTTTAAAAATTATATTACAATCAATTCTTAAAATTATTTTACATTTATTTTATAATTTATAATTATAAATAATTCCTTGTTCAAACACTGTGAACTTCCCCCCAAAGACATTTAGAACAAATCGCTATTTGCAAGTGTTATCATGTTATTTGTATATGTTAATATTAGAAACTGCTCTTGAGAATTATATATTATTTTTTTTTTTTGAAATATTTTTGTTCGCTCTGTGATAATACAAACTTTGAGGAATTTATCTTTTTGAAAGGAGAAATGTTTTTGATTTAAAAATTATGAAGCGGCTGTATTTGATTCGGATTATCTACGATTTTACATGGGCTGTGTAGATGTGAAAGTTTTGATTGGAGAATTTTTTGTGAAATGTTTTTGAATCGAAAAATTTTTTAAAGCGACTGTATTTGATAACGGTTTGTGATAGATTTAGTGGACTGTATTCATGGGTTGGTTACGGATCGTAGGACCATATAGTTTGGCTTACGCCAAAACTAATACACGATGGGAAAGGAAATGGTACTTACAGGTTTAGTGGTGATGGCGCGGAAGTCGTTTCGAGCTAAAAGGTTGACGTATGTACACCACACTTATTTTGTCACAATGTTTGGGTTGATCCTATAAGCACTGGGTACTGGCCCACATATAGTCAATTTCAACTGCACGTAACACACGCGTTTGTAATATGAGTACATAAATACACCAATTCGAGTAACGAGAAATCGTCACATCAAAATTGTTTTTTTTCACCCGTCCGGGTCGATGACACTCCCCACACGACTGGAGGGCGACTGACTGTCTGGGGGATGACACTCGTCACACGCGTGGATGGCCACTCTTCGTCTACCCCCACCTGACGGTCACGCTCTGTCCGCGTGGATGTTAGCTGATTTTACGTCACGTCGTTTTGGCGTGAACAATTACTTATTTACAATATACTCAAACTTACTAGTACTTTTCAATTGCATTTTATTATTTTGTTTTCAGATAATATTCCCAAACTGAATACTTAGTTGTTCTACGAATTTTCCTGTTTATGTACCAAACCTCTAATTTTGCGATATTTCATTATTTTAAGTCCAGATTTATAAGTAATATACGGACATTTCATACTTTTCACTCTAAATATTGCCATCGACGACTGAGTTTATGAATATATGTACAAAATCATGACAGAAATATTATTTGTTCTACGAGTTTTCATATTTTTCGTCCCAAACGTCAAATTTTGCAATATTACAATATTTTTAAGTATATTGGAATTTTGTTACTTTTGACTTACAAAAACCCACATTTTCGTACAAAAATGTTAGAATCTTAATGAATCAAGAAAAAAGTGTAGTTGAAACGCATTGACGTTGATTATAACATAAAACGTAAAACCTCCTAAACATCTATGAACATTTGATAGTAATACACGGAAACTTCTCACTTTTCACCCGAAAAACTAGCATTGACGACCAAGTTAACGAATAAATGTACAAAATCACCGCAGAATTACCATTTGTTCTACGAGTTTTCGTGTTTTTGTCCCAAACCTCTAATTTTGCGATATTTCATTATTTTAAGTCCAGATTTATAAGTAATATACGGAAATTTCATACTTTTCACTCGAAATATGGCCATTGACGACCAAGTTTACGAATATATGTACAAAGTCACGACAGGAATATTATTTGTTCTACGAGTTTTGGTATTTCTCGTCCCAAACGTCAAATTTTGCAATATTTCAATATTTTTAAGTATATTGGAATTTTGTTACTTTTGACTTACAAAAAACCACATTTTCGTACAAAAATGTTAGAACCTTAATGAATCAAGAAAAAAGTGTAGTAGAAACGCATTGGACGTTGATTATAACGTAAGACGTAAAACCTCCTAAACATCTATGAACATTTGATAGTTTTATTTGATAATACACAGAAACTTCACACTTTTCACTCGAAAAACTAACATTGACGACCAAGATTACAAATATATGTACAAAATCCCGACATGAATATGATTTGTTCTACGAGTTTTCATGTTTTTGTCCCAAACCTCTAATTTTGCAATATTTCATTATTTTAAGTCCAGATTTATAAGTAATATACGGAAATTTCATACTTTTCACTCGAAATATGGCCATTGACGACCAAGTTTACGACTACATGTTAAAATCCCGACATGAACATGATTTTTTCTACGAGTTTTCGTGTTTTTGTCTCAAACCTCTAATTTTGCGATATTTCATTATTTTAAGTCCAGATTTATAAGTAATATACGGACATTTCATACTTTTCACTCTAAATATTGCCATCGACGACTAAGTTTATGAATATATGTACAAAATCATGACAGAAATATTATTTGTTCTAAGAGTTTTCATATTTTTTGTCCCAAACGTCAAATTTAGCAATATTTCAATATTGCCATCGACGACTAAGTTTATGAATATACTAGGTTAGTCAAAAAATTTTGAAAGCGGAAATGAAAATACATTTTTTTGGGGGGAAATCACTTTTATTGCTCAGTATAGTCTCCCATAAGATCAATACACTTGGTCCAACGATCTTCCAACTTTGTTGTCCCATCACGGAAGTGACTTTCTGGAAGGTCTGAAAAATACTCCTCTACGACGGCTATAACCTCTTCGTTTGATGAAAAATGCTTTCCACGAAGGAATTTTTTGAGGTGTGAGAACAGCCAGAAGTCAGAGGGAGCTAAATCTGGCGAATAGGGTGGATGCTGCAACAATTCGTACCCCAATTCACTGATTTTCGCGATGGTTTTTTGAGCTGTGTGAGCAGGTGCATTGTCTTGATGAAAAATGATTTTTTTCTTCTGCAAACTGGGTCTTTTTTCACAATTTTTTTCATCCAACTGGTCCAAAAGGTCCCAATAATAATCAGAGTTGATTGTCTTACCAGTTTGGAGATAATCTATCAATAAAATTCCTTTTGCATCCCAAAAAACTGACGCTAACACCTTCTTGGCTGATTTCTGGACACGAACTCGCTTCGGAGCCAAAGTGCCTGGTTCACACCATTCCTTAGCCTCTTGTTTTGATTCAGGATCATGGTGGTAGACCCAAATTTCATCCATAGTGATAAATCGACGCAGAAAATCCGTTTTATCGTTTCGAAATTGCTCCAAATGTTGCTCAGAAAGTCGCATTCGAACGTGTTTTTGTTGCATTGTTAGCAAATGCGGCACCCATTGTGCACACAGTTTTTTGAAACCCAACTATATATTCATAAACTTAGTCGTCGATGGCAATATTTAGAGTGAAAAGTATGAAATGTCCGTATATTACTTATAAATCTGGACTTAAAATAATGAAATATCGCAAAATTAGAGGTTTGGGATAAAAACACGAAAACTCGTAGAAAAAATCATGTTCATATCGGGATTTTGTACATGTAGTCGTAAACTTGGTCGTCAATAGCCATATTTCGAGTGAAAAGTATGAAATTTCCGTATAATACTTAAAAATCTGGACTTAAAATAATGAAATATCGCAAAATTAGAGGTTTGGGACAAAAAACATGAAAACTCGTAGAACAAATCATATTCATGTCGGGATTTTGTACATATATTTGTAATCTTGGTCGTCAATGTTAGTTTTTCGGGTGAAAAGTGTGAAGTTTCTGTGTATTATCAAATAATACTATCAAATGTTCATAGATGTTTAGGAGGTTTTACGTCTTACGTTATAATCAACGTCAATGCGTTTCTACTACACTTTTTTCTTGATTCATTAAGGTTCTAACATTTTTGTACGAAAATGTGGTATTTTGACTTACAAAATACCACATTTTCGTACAAAAATGTTAGAACCTTAATGAATCAAGAAAAAAGTGTAGTAGAAACGCATTGGACGTTGATTATAACGTAAGACGTAAAACCTCCTAAACATCTATGAACATTTGATAGTTTTATTTGATAATACACAGAAACTTCACACTTTTCACCCGAAAAACTAACATTGACGACCAAGATTACAAATATATGTACAAAATCCCGACATGAATATGATTGGTTCTACGAGTTTTCATGTTTTTGTCCCAAACCTCTAATTTTGCGATATTTCATTATTTTAAGTCCAGATTTATAAGTAATATACGGAAATTTCATACTTTTCACTCGAAATATGGCCATTGATGACCAAGTTTACGACTACATGTACAAAAACACGACATGAACATGATTTGTTCTACGAGTTTTCGTGTTTTTGTCCCAAACCTCTAATTTTGCGATATTTCATTATTTTAAGTCCAGATTTATAAGTAATATACGGACATTTCATACTTTTCACTCTAAATATTGCCATCGACGACTAAGTTTATGAATATATGTACAAAATCATGACAGAAATATTATTTATTCTACGAGTTTTCATATTTTTCGTCCCAAACGTCAAATTTTGCAATATTTATATATTTTTAAGTATATTGGAATTTTGTTACTTTTGACTTATAAAATACCACATTTTCGTACAAAAATGTTAGAATCTTAATGAATCAAGAAAAAAGTGTAGTTGAAACGCATTGACGTTGATTATAACATAAAACGTAAAACCTCCTAAACATCTATGAACATTTGATAGTAATACACGGAAACTTCAGACTTTTCACCCGAAAAACTAACATTGACGACCAAGATTACGAATATATTGTACAAAATCCCGACATGAATATGATTTGTTTTACGAGTTTTCGTGTTTTTTTCCCAAACCTCTAATTTTGCGATATTTCATTATTTTAAGTCCAGATTTATAAGTAATATACGGAAATTTAAAACTTTTCACTCGAAATATGGCCATTGACGACCAAGTTTACGACTATATGTACAAAATCACGACACGAATATTATTTGTTCTACGAGTTTTCGTATTTTTCGCCCCAAACGTCAAATTTTGCAATATTTCAATATTTTTAATTACTCGTATATATACTCGTATATAACTCTCCCCAACTTCCACTCAGCCTTATTAATTTGCTTTTGACAAATGTTTAAATTGATACATTCTATTACCTGATCCAAATCATTATAAAGGAATTACATTAAAATACAAATTCTTTTGATCATACTCGTAATTCAGCAGATCTATTTTTTTTTAAATAGCTGATTCAAAAACTAATTATTTTCACACGCGCAATCAAAGTTAACTCTAATTTGACCAAAACCGCACACCTTCAGTAATTTATATTGTATTTCTTCCTTAAGTTCAAACGACCTTTACTACTCAGAATTCGACTGGCGCGAATTCTTTCACTCCGGAGACGCATCGCATAGTTTGGTACTTGCGAACCAAGCAGCAGTACAAGCATAGTCGTATTTTATAGGTATAGTCTACCCACCACCACAGGTAAAGTGATAATATCGTTAGATTAGATTCTCAGCGCTATTGCTATTACGGGCTGGCCGAAGTCAAGGACGCACAAGGACGCCGGAGTATCCGCTGGCAATGCCCTCTCCAACACGCCTTACAGAACGCCAACAACGCGCAGTGGTTTAAATTGAAGACTGAAATGATGAAATTTTACAATTGAAAGTTCTGTCAATTAAAATTAGAATATTATTCAAATGTTTAAAATATAACTATGGCTGAAATATATTGAAAGATTTTCAATTTTGTGAAATGCGAACAAAATATATTTCTAGATGTGACAATAATGAGCTGATTTTTTTAATGTTAACATAATTCTACGACCTCCGTGGCTTAGTTGGTACACCACCTGTCTTCTAGCTCGGGGAATGCGAGTTCAATTACCATAAAAACCTAGTTTTTTTTAACATGATTGCAATCTAGTTTTCACTTAAAGCCTATATAACCTTTCTTGCTGATTGGAAGAGATTGCCACACAGCAATAAGCCTGACATGTTGTAGTGTATTTAAAGTAAATTTAATAGAATACAATTCTACTCTTCACGAGATGAATGGTCCATATCAGCCGTCTCACTAGGCTCGCTGCCTGTTCTGAGACAGAAGACTTACACCTGCGAAATTCGCGTATAAACACACATAAACGATGCAACAAGTTTGGGCTGCAGCCAATTCTGAGATTTAAAAACTCATATTTTTATTTTTATCATAATATTCCTTAAATCAAAGACACGTCGATCGGTCGCATTGGAGTCCAAGGGACATTATGCATAGCATCGGACGTCCTTATTTTAATATTTTTGATGTAATTTGTTTAAGCAAACACTGTTTATTCCACTTTTTGTAACAGTATAACCCTACCGGTTTCAAGGTTTTCCCCTTATCTTCAGGAGAGCACGAACAAGAAAAACAAATTACTATGTATTTAAACCTCTACAATGTTAATGCCTTAACTATAAATAATATACGTATATTGCAAGATTTATCAAGAGTTCGAAAACCATTTTAGTTGACCCGACCCTCTCGATCAAAATAAACTCTCAGAACAAGTTGTATAAAAGTATGAGAGAAGAAAGAATGAAATTAAAATATATTAATTTCAACTTAAGAGAAATGTGAAAAGCAGAATGTTAAGGAATGTTTGATTTGAAAGAGTGGTAATATATTGACAAAACAGCTTGACAATAAGAATGTTCTGCAGCCATTGAAACATTTTAGTTTCTTTAATAATGCTGTTCAACTGCAATGAGCTTGCTCCTTCCGCCATCAGACTACCGGATTATAAGTATAATATATTGACATCCATCAGCACACTGTTCTTCAATTTTTCAACGATCAATAATGTACACGTCACTTCACTCGTATGAATTTATTCGAAATTCCGAATTCTGTATTATGTTGCATAAGTTCCTCGTAAATATGTTAAAAGTCAACACAGAAATTGGCTTTATAATAATAATAAAATGACTTTTTATATAACGCTGTTTAGATAATACGCTCTCCTCAAGGATGTTTTAAATTGTAAGTCGAACCCACTATTACTGACAGACTAAACATATCAAAAAATAAGTTTACGGAAAGAAAGGTAGTGGCTTATTATATTTTTAACTTTAACCCACTTTTTTCTAAATATTCGAGTCACAACTTTTTGCAAGATGAAAAATGCGTACTTCCAAAAGAAATATCAATCTTGTCCTTGTGATAGTAATTATCTTTACAAAAAGTGTTCCTTTATCATTTACGAATTTGATTAATGATGACACGGCATCGATGAAAACGTATGTAAACACACATTTAAATGTAATTATTTCAACCAAACGTTACATACCAACCAAAAAGTTGAAATCTTCTTAAGGAATCATCGACAAATATCTACTAAAATCAAATTTCAAACCACTGTGCAACGGCTATTTCTTCGCATCTATTCTTTACAGCTGTAAAGATAATTTAGATAAAACACCTTTTTTTATAATTAATGTGCGAGTACTTGGACCCTTTTTATTTCTAGAAACGTGTATGTTTTTATTTTCACTTTTTTCCTTATCGGCATATGCAATAACTTTCTTATTGCTTTTGCAGACGACCAATAATGATTATATGCTTCCGAGCGCACACGTTCGATTTCATTTTATCCTCAAAATCACTTGATGTAATTATAACTTATTCGGAACAACCTATATTTTAGCCGCTACTCAAAAGTATATAGTTTTTTAAAGTAACCTTGGAGATGAATATTAATCATACGGTTAGTATTTTATTCTACAATACGTCGTTATTAAGTCGGAATAATTTAGATATATTGTATGTTCAAACATCAAAGGTAGCATTACTTGTACCAATAGTCTGGTGTAATAAGTAATGTTATTATTATTAGCATTCCTTTTTCAAGATATTTTCAAACATCATGTCAATATTGACAACCTCCGTAGCCTAGTTGGCAATACGCATGTCTACCAAATGGGGATTGCGGATTTCATTCCCGTTGGATTTTTTTTAAAGAATTTCAGTCTGGTATTCACTTAAGACCTCTTTAACATATTTTTGGTTTGTTGTTAAAATTCGTAACATTACAATAAGCTCGTTGGGTTGTACTGTATATAATTAAAGTATAATACAATATAATACGATCATTCTTCCTGAATTTAACTTACGCTTTAGAGCTGCCTTTTTTAAATTTAAAAATAATACTCTCTTAAGTTGATAGTTTATTTCTTTTTATACTATTATATATTATTTGAACATTTTTCTAAGTATACAAAAATATATAAGGAAAATATGTTAAAAATCCAATATAAAATACGTCTTTGAATATATAATCATTCGTTACATTTCGTTTCAATACTGATTAAAATAATAGAAACTATAAATATTAACACTAGTACAACTCGAGAATGTAGCAAACTATATAAGAAGATATAAACTGATGTCCTATTTATTAGATCAGATTTAAATGTTCAACTTTGAAAAATATATACGAGCATATCAAGAAAAAAATTGGCGTTTTTTGCAATAACGTGAAACAAATTAATCGTTTATTTATTATCAAATTTTACAATGCAGGGCACCGAGTTTTTGTATATAACAATTTATGGTCATCATTTTACACTATATTGATTTTTATAATATCTAATCACTCTTATTTTAACAAGCAAAAAATGTTATACTTACTTATCTTAATATTCACTCGTATGCTGTTGGGATCTTAATTCATAAATCACAAAATTCTTTTAGTATCATTGTATCATTGCTGACAACACACGCAGTCAAATACTATATGTAGAAAATCTGCAATATTTAAAATCATTTTGATATAAGACCTTGGTTTTGTTTTTCACATGTCGACAAAATAATCTAAGGTACTTATTCCTTCAGATTTTTCCCATCCAGTATTTTGCCATCTCCGTGGCATGTGGTTTGACGTCATCAACGTCCTGCAAAGAGTATATAGCTGAACGTCGAACACAGAACAATCCACTAAGACTTATTACTTTAGTATATTAAATATTAGTCATACTTTAACATTTAATTTGTATTGTACTTCCCGTATATACAACATTTTCCCCATAAATACCTTGTTACGAAGATATGTTTATTTTTTTGTAAATATTTACGTTTTCGTCCGTTTCATTTACCTCATTTTCTAAGAATAACATTGTCTGACTCAACTCTGTGTGACCTCGACAAGGTCCATGTCCTAAAAACCGTCCGATTGTGGTTTGTGATTTAAGATAATTGAGGAAAACCCAAACTCAGAGGAATGACAAATATATGTTAATTTATATATGCGATTTTTATCTGTAACGGAAATATATTTAATGTTTAAGAAATTTAGTAATGAAAACAATTGGTTCCTCGGCGGAAGTTAATGATAAATTCATATACTTACCATACAAGTATTTATATTCAATGTGGAGTCTTCGTGTATCTTTATTTATTTTTTTATTTATCAAAATAATATATGGTACAACAATTTGCCAAAGGATATACCTATATACACATTTATATCTTAAGAACTAATCTAATTTATATATTATAATTATGAACTAACTAAATTTTAATATTCTACATGTCGCATATGTACTCATAACATTTAATACGAGTATATATACAATATGATATATCGCAATTCAATGAATCGTTTTGATAAACGAGATAAATAAAGTTTTTATACATTTAATAGGTATCAATGTTATATATAGAATGCAAAAACCTCCAAAAGCTTTAATACTCACCATTTTTATGTTTTTATATACTCGTATTTCGTGTCTTTTGATTTACTTTAAAATATTCCTTCATTATCGTCTATATTATTATTTAACACCAATAATGCAACGACAAAAGCACAAATAAAAGTCATATCTAACTAAATTACTCAGATAATGGGCCTAAAGTCCAATTTATATGACGTATATTGGGTCAAAGTTTCAAAATAAACACTTGCGCTCCATCCTGAATAATCACTTCTGCCCACGGTTCCAAGACGAAGTTGCGTGGGATATACGAGTATGTAATATGTACGAGTATGGTAATCCTTCAGTAATATACTGAACATTCCGTAATGCGTTCCTCCATTCAACTTTATTTTTAGTCAACTTGCTGAAAAATCTTCAAGCTTTGAAATATGCATAGAAAGCCTATCAAGGAAAACCAAAATAAGTTTAAGTTTTCAATAATTTTAAGCTCGCTTTATGTTTTTGTAGAGTCTCGCTTTATGAAGTGCAAATAATATTTTGGTAATATATGTTAAAAATAAATTAAAAACATATTTTATTTTTATTATATATTGCGATTTAATATTTTAATTCTTATTTGTGTTGTAAGGTTATAGAAGTTGGGAATCAAATAATGAGGGCTAACCCATTATTATTGATAAATCTGGTGAATTTATTGCTTTCTGGTATTATATTAGTCTGTGTGTTTTCCAATGATGGGATATATTCATGACAATGAAGAACAGTACCAATGTTATTGTTTCAAGCAAAGTCCCATCCCTAATACGAAGAAAGTTAATAATGAGAGATCGGAGTTGCAATGAAGTTAAGGATATCAAATATTTGGAGTAAAATTAAGTCTTTAAGTATTTATATTATATACATATATACGGTTTAAGTTCATAAGATAACTTAGAAAATTGTTTAAGATGAATACTACAACAGAATATATTTGATGTCGAGTGAAATACACAAAAAAATAAAACGATTTATTTAATTAAATTTTGCAAATTCAAATGCAATATTCGATTGCAAAGCCAAATTATTATTTATTTCTAAAATATAAACGGAATGTAAAATAAATTATACACTAGTCAATAAAACCACTCCGTATTCTTTTATTTTCCTTGCTGATGATGCAAGATCTTAACACTCATCTCACGTTATAAATAATTGTCGAGATTTTTTTATATTGACGTCTTGTGATATAACACTACAACGCATGCATTATTTTTCACATATTTATTATTTAATTAGTCATCAGTTAATAATAATTATGTACTACTATAGACCTTAGCAGTTTTATTTGTAATAATGTTTTAATGATTCAGGTTTATACAGCTACACAATTTATAAAAAATACTCTTTTTAAAAAGTGAAGTTTGGTCTTGATCATACTATAAGCTTTTTTTTAATTTGGTATCCGTTTAGGTCCGAATCCATTTGTATCTCTCGATAATTAGAGTTTTTGATACAGAAATTTTAAATTTAGAAATACAGGCTACCGTGTGCATGATAACGTTACGATCGGGAGTGCGAATAGTTCAACTGATCGGGCACATGTTCACGTTACGGTTGCGCATGCGGTTTAGTAAGTGGGGCATTACATTCGTTTATTATATTTAGTAATATTTGTTTACTATATCTGTGAGCAGGAGGGCTACAAGCTTTCAAAAGATCAGCGTTCTTTTAAATCAACCAATCGTAGCAAAATATATGAAATGGTTTTCATGCAATGCACAATAACTGTTAAAATCTTCGGACATATTTAATAAACATGTGTATTTATGCTGTAAACTTTTTTGTCTTCTTCAGATTAACTTGTTTTTCTCAGCTATTTAACTTTTTAACTGTCCTGCTCTTTAAAAAAATTACAGTTATAAACGTTTTAAAAAAGTTTGAGATGAGTTTAAAATTGGATGTTATTTATATTTCAGTCAGTGATTTTACGAATTCTAACAATTGGTAAGTATAACATTAAAAAATACACATGAACTTATAAAAATATAGAATAACATAACATTGTAATATCAAAACAAATTTAACAGCGGAAATTCTTCACGAATAAAATTAATTAAACTAAAATGCACTTCTGAGAAATAAGGGCATAAATATTGCATTTTCAATAAGGAAAATATTAAGCCTATTAAAGTTACGGTATAATTTATGTTCAAGTGGTAATTTAAAACCTTCAAGAATCCCTAAATACTGGCGCTAAGATATTTGGGCATGAATATTTTTTTAGGGAACAGGATCAACTTGAGTGGTTTTCATTTCATATTTTTAAATTATAAGAATGACGTCACTTAGTGACGAAGAAAGAACTACACTTAGTACTACCTACTCTTCAGTCAGTGACACGCCTGAGTATGAAAATAATAGTAGCGAATATGGGCTTAAAGTTCGACGTCACTGGTGAAAGAAAATGACACCCAGCGCAGTAAATATACTAATAAGCGGCTTAAGGCCTGGAGTATGGAATGACATAATTATCAAGAATTTCGGCACTGTTATTGGTACAGAACGACAGTTCTAAAATAATATAAAATATTGAAAAGTTACTAAGAAGAACTACTGAGAGGAAAGGGAATCCCTTTTATCTTAAATAAAGTGAAATTTTCGATCGAAGGGGAATCGGAAAAAGGCCCTTGAATTGATGAAATGAAAATCATTATCAGGACGCTCAAGTATTTCGTTACACCAGTGTCAGAAATTTTATTTTCAGAGAAATGTCATACATATGTTAAAAGGAATCATGATATATACAGCAAAAGTATAATATATTATAAAGAATGATGCATTCATATTCTTGATTGATAAAGAAGTTGAAAAATTGATAAATTGGAAAATACGAGTCGGTAACATTATTGAAATCCGTTGTTTAATAGCTTAAGAGATTTGAAAAGTTGGTCAATCGATTCGAGGTCGGTGTAAAAGTCCAAGAATTTATTAAAAAAAGAGTCGAAAATTCATTTTTACTTTGGATGTACTCGTATATTGGAATATGAAGTCATCATTAGTTTTATTGGTACGGTCTGGTTACAAGCCGAACATACTAATTTTATAAATACATCGTTATTGAAATTAATATATATTTACTGGTACAACCTTATTAGACGTGCACAAAACATACAGTAAAAGAGATAATTTTGCTATCTTTAATGAAATATGGTTAACCTTGTGATGAACGACCCTTGTTGGTAATACCAGTCGTCTTCAAACGGTTCAATTTAAGTTGGTACTAGATTTGAAAAAGGCTCTATTACAGTTTTCACTTCAGACTATTTTGACACTTTTGTGGTTGATTAGAAGAGATTGTCGCATGCAATAATCCTTCTAGGTTTTACTGTATACAACGAACGTGTAATGTAATTCTACAGATCTAACAAAAAACCTTTACTTGAAACACTTAGTATAATAATGGGCATACATATTTGTATTGTGTCTGTAACTACGGATTGATTTTTTTTAATGAAATCAGAATGGAAACAACAAAATTCTATCAATAAAATATCTTTAAGCAGATAAATTATTTAATCTAATAAATAAAAAGAATCCTTCCTAGTTATGTTAATTTACAACTTAAAAACAGTAAACATTTTTACATTTATTTGGAAAACATTAAAAACACGTCACGAACAAATACGTTTACGTCATTTCTTGTTTACTGACCTAAGAAAAAGGGAACACAGGGCGATTATTCTATAGGCGTTACAATGACTTACACAGACCCTGACCGAATTGATCGGATGTACGCTAATTCTAAAGGTATTTCAGAAGGTCGTGATTTCAGATGAGGGCGATGAGCAAGCAAGCATAAAAGGAAAATATTTTGTAAGAAATTTATCCTCAATCACTAGATTTCATCACGTCGTCTTCCGCAAAACGGTTTTCTTCGGGGATGGTTTGAACGGATCAAATTAATTTTATTTTGCTTGGATATATCTCTTGAAATAATAAATAAATTAAAATAAGTTGAAATTCGATTTATTACTTTTTTTTTAATTTTATATTTTACAAAATACTCATTTAATAATAATAATATTATTCTACAGTTTCCAAAATGGTGCAATGCTACTTAAACCATAAATTTACAAAAGATATCAAAATATAACAAAGGATAAATAACAAACAATGAGGAATATGATACTTAAAAATCAGCTTTGATCATAGTACATATAAATACAAATTGGTAAAATATTGGTTTTCTCCTATTTGCTTCCTTTTATATCGGAAGCAGTAGTTTTTTTATGCCAATGTCCAAAAATATTGATGATGAACCCCAGTTAAATAAAATTTTAAAAATTAAATGTCCAAACATAATCCAAATTCTGAAATACGGGATCAAAATTCTGTGACATATTAAAAAAGCTTTAAATTAAAGTATTTTAAGTACATCAAATATCTCGCTCATATTATTGAAAGGGTGTTTGTGGAAAAGCTGACGGAAATAATTATTGTATCCAAATGCTATAAAGTTTACTAATATTTGTCAATTTAAAAAAATGACCCGTTGCTTCACTATTAAATTCAAATAAGTTAACTATTATTTAAAACTGACAATTTGTTTATTTTTTCAATAACGGTATAAAACAAAAAAAAATACATTAATATAAATCTAAGATATTTGTATTCGTGATGAGATAAAAACTCCGGGTTAAATATTGCAAGCATTACCGCATTTAATTTAAATTTCAAAACAAACTTCCTGAAAATTGAATAACAAATATGTTCAAGATTTTCTATGTTCAAGAGACTCTTTAATATTTACACAGTAATCAGTGAATTGCATAATTTTAACCTTGATCATAGTATTATGTATTTTTATCATTCAAACATAATATATTAAAATATATTTCATTGAGGTGATTTTTATAATCCTGAAAAAATTTTGAATACTGCAAAAATCAATGTTTCTTTAAAAAGTACTGTAAAAGAAATTCAAAGTAAAACTTTTTTTAAATGTATCTAACTGAAAGAGATCATATTACGATGGTATTTTTTAATTCAAAGTGTACCATAATTGTAACAAAAAAAGTATTATATTATCCTAATTTTATATAATGCAGAACTCATAAATTACAAACTAAGGGAAACCATATTGCGGTAGTACTAGCATACCCCTAGAAGAACCAAAGAGTATGTTGACCGGTCCATACTTGAACTGGAGGTTAATGAGAAAAGATGCAGAGATCGTTCATAGAAAGTATGGATAGATGATGCGAAGGAGAACATTCAAGTATTGGTAGAAACGAGGAATCTTGTTAACAAAAGGCAACTTTAGAAAAGTTGCCTTTTGTTGACAAGATTCTTCAAAAAACCGACTCTACGTAATAGGGTGAAGCTAGGAAGAAAAATATAACTTTTTTATTTTAAGGCTATACCTATATACAAATTTACTTAACTAATCTTAATTATAGGTTTTAATTTATGAACTTACTTAATCTTATTTATCTACATATCATTTTATTTTATTTATTCAGTCTTAATATATGAGATCTTAGAAATAATTAACACCTACATACTACTTATAACTAGATAACAATTCTTACACTAATTATTTAGCAAAAACAAGTCCACTCGTTCGGGCTACTTGTATTCCATCACATTCACTCAGACCTTGGTCGTCCCAGCTAATATTAACCCTGTTCTTTCAAGTTGATTGTTATGTAATTATCAAAATTTTCACATTGGCCAATCAATGACTGCGAAGTTATAAAACAATGTAAAAAAATCAATTAAGTTTAACTGTTAAGGTGTATGAATAATTCAAACGAAAATTTTCTTCTCATCTTTATCCCTTCTTCTCATCTTCATGCAATATCGGGATGCCTAAGAACACCAGTGTGGAATAATAAACACATGAGAATAGAAAGTAAAATCAGAATATACAAGACATGTTTGAGACCGATAGCCACCTACGGAATAGAGACCAGAGCAGACACATCTTGAACAAATTTCTCCTGAGAACCTCGGAAATGAAAACACTGAGATGTATAACCGGAAATACACTAAGAGATAGAATCAGAAACACCGAAATAAGGAGAAAGTGTAGTACGGAAGACATCGTCAGGTGGGGAAGACAACGAAGGCGATACTGGAACGAACATGTAAACAGAATGCAAGACGACAGACTTCCACGTGTCGCCCTTTAAGGGAACCCAGCCGGAAGAAGATTACCGGGAAGACCTCCGAAGAGATGGCGTGACAGCTGGCAATCCACGTCACAAGAATGGGAACAACCGGAACAAACAGATCATGATCTATAGGAAGAGGAAGAAGAAGAAGATCTTCATCCCCGTACCTGAAGAGTCAGAGCCCTGCACAACGTTCAACCTGTCATCAAAATGTTTTCACCCAATCATTTTTGTATCAAGATAACGCATTTTTGTATAACGATAACTGTTATAAATATTTTTGATCAGAGTGACTGCCCAACAGATACTAATTACAAAATGTCAAATTTATCAAGTTACATAAATAATGGTCATCGAAGTTAATTGCGAATAATAACAGTATTTTTGTGAAATACCTCTGCGTTCAAGGAACCGTTGAAATTGATATTTAAAACATTATGAATCAGGTGAGAAATTAATTAAAAAAGGTTTTAGATTAATTTTCCGTATGAACGACAAAAATCTGTCTTATAGTCTTCTTATAATTCTTCACAAGATATTCTTCACAAAGAATACTGAATTTAAAGTCGTATAATAAATAATATTTTATACATGGGCACCAAATATGTATCATATTTCAAATTAAAAAAATACATATCATTTAAATTACGCTACTAGAATCAAATAATTTTGCATGACTTTGATTGAAATTTTATAGATTGAGTTATTTTATTTGCAAATTGAGGAAATAAACAAAAATAATCAAAAATATGAATTTGTTCTCTAAAGCCCTCCAAGATTAATGAAGAAATTAAATAATTACCAAATATATAGACTAGTGTTCATTCGTACGGTACTCCTCAATCAATCCGAGTTTGTAATGTGGACATGTCGAAGAACATGGCCGGGAGCAATATTTTCTTCAGCCGCAATAATATAGCCTTCGGATTAAGTACCACTGAAGCAGGCATTATTTCACAATTCGGGATTAAAACCAGTGTTGTAGTCAATACTCACAACTATCCGTTTTAGGTGTTAAATATACTGTTTTTTGGGGTACAATCATAAATCATATAAACATAAATCGAATTTATTTTGAGTGACATTCATGGTTAACATTCGTTTTTTTGAGAAATGTTTCAATCGGATCGATCTGTTACTGTATAGGTATAAAAATATAAAAACCCACCGCGTCTTGGCCTACTTGGTGAGCCTATCTTCCAACTAGAAGATTGCGGGTTCGATACCCATTGACACCTAATTTAATTAAAAATGGTTCCAGTCTGGTTTAGGAAATTGTCAGGCTCAAAGTGTTGTATATATATGGGTAGCGTGTGCAGCTTTAGGAAGCACTTGAAGACCCCCCTTTTGGGACGTCGTATCATTTTTTAAATTATATATGAATACTACACAAATAAACTCCACCTGAAGCCGAATATGTTACTATCAGATATCGGAACATCTTCAGAGGTTTCTTAATAGTTCGTATTTCCTTGGTTATGTTTGTTTCTAAATAAAAGCATATATCATACGTAAAAGTGTATAATCTAATGGCTGCAACCACACTAAACTTTTTAATCTGTCAATAATAGTGGGCTCGAATCTCGAGTTAGAGCACCCTTGATGAGAATCTTCTCTCTAAACGGCGCTTTATAATTTGTCCTTTTATTATTATTATTATTACCGTAGACGACAAGCATCAAAACAATGAGGTCACCATGGGTAATAAATATATTGAAGATGTTGACAATAGTAATAAAAAGGCAATTAATATGTATATGGTATAGGTAGTGTCATTTAGAGTACTTTAACTCGGGAATCGAATCTAATTTTACTGACAGATTTAAAGTCAATCGTAATTAAAATCTAAGTGTAAGTTATTCTACAAATATATTATAATAAATTAATATGTTTTTGAAAATGCAATAATATAATATATAGGAAAATTTACAAAATATATGGAGATGTCAGACTAGTATATGTTAATGGCAGCAGATATGTAATATTAATTACTATTTGAAATATATGACTAAGTGTTTTGATAAATGTTATCTCACTTTTTAAATGTTAAGTATGTAAGTTAGTCGGAACAAAAAGTTTTTTACAAAGCGCCACACACAAAAAGCCATGTCACTCGTATAAAGCACAAATTAATCAGTATTCGAGTGTTACTTGTGGTCACAATTGGCATATGATTATTCAAACAAGAAATTTGCAAAACCACTCAATTTCTATTGACTCGAACAACAAAGTGACAAGTAGTTGTTTTATTTACTTTAATACAACATCGACCTTGTCTTTTCTATGAAATCGGGTTTGTTACGTGACCAATAAAATATAATATTTAATACATCATTTTAAAGAGATAATGGTGTAAGAGTGTTGTTGCTGTTCTCACCAGAAATAATTTATGATTAATCTAGTGTGTCGGAAATTCAATCGTTAAAATTTTTCATATTTTTTAGATATTTTTTTTCATTTCCAAACTTACCATCACGCTGTTTCACTTTTGTATTTTATTACACTTTCGCTACATACAATAAAACCTGGCGGGTTTGTTGCCATGTGACAATCTCTTCCAACCAACCTGAAATATATTAAAGAGACCTTTAGTGAAAACCGGACAAGAATCCTTTATAAAATCTGGGTTCCAAAGGGGAATGAACCGTGAACAAAGTGTTAAACTTTCCTATCACAACATTCTTCCTTTGCCTTCTCTAAATCCATACACTTTCTGATACAGTTCTTACTGTTTCTCTTATTCTTTATATTTATTTATTTCAAAATTTTATTCACTTGATCCTAATATGCTTTTCTTTGTCCACATAATTTCACTGTTAATTTATTTAGTCAGTTTTTCGTCGCCTATTATTTTTACATGTCTAAACCCACCATTTTTTTTCATCCTTCTTAATACACCAGTTTTAAGCTCACGAATTTCATTTTTTAATAAAGGCAATTGATCAACGATTTTTTTACTTATTGGGGACCTTATTAAAAGTTTATTCCTCCAACACTTGGGACACCTCACACACGCCAAAGACGGCAATTTTGAAGTATTATGGTTGTTAGAGGAGTGGAAGAACGTGGATATCTCAGATGCGTTGGATCGACTAAGTAAGAATCTCAATACGACACCCCTTAACTCCTCTCGGAAGTGCGGAGCGTAGAGATGATAAGAAACTTCATAAACCTTAAAAACAAATTCATGAGAAATAAACTTTTTTATATATTTACTGAACTATTTAACAATTAAATCTTAATGATAATTGTAATAATATGTTTTAAAAGAAATACTAAAAAAATATGCGTATTTTAAATTAAAACTTTATTAAGAAGTGTCGACTGTTTTGAAAATATCTTCAAGTGAAGCCAAATATAAATTGTTAGCTATAATTTTGAATGCAAATAAATACCAGAGCTACGAGTATATATTAAGATTAGTTTTAAATTTACTGAGTACCCATTCTCCTTTTATTTATTTTTACTTTTTTATGACAAGTCCACTTAAGAGAAGTGTATGATCACCACTTGGTGTCTACTTTATACGATCAAAAGGCACGGTTTCAACTCACAATATGATGCCACTACAATATTTCAACAACTGAAATCAGAAAACCAGAAGATGTATTGACATATCTTTTTTTCTATGAGAATTATATTCAAAGTAATATATATTTTTTTTAAATTTAAGTAAATATAAATTTACAATCAGCAATACAATCCAGGATGGGTTCCGGTTGCCTGCAGGGCTCTTTGCCACATTTCTCAATCAAAAGCTTTCCTTTTCAGATTGATATATACTCGTACCTATCGAACAACAGTTCTCGATCACATCATCCAGCCATCTCTCGCTCCATCGGATCGCTGAACAAAACCTTCCTTGTAAGATCAGTGTATTGCATGCGGGATAAGTTCTTTAGCTAGTGCAATCTAGCATTTTTAATAACTTTTCCTACATTAGCTGCGTCACACAAAGTATGGAACTTTTCGTTATACCTCTGTCTCTGCTATAAATAAGATCATACATTCTCCCAAGTTCAAGTGATTAACAAATTCATGCGTTTTATTAAAAGCAAGAATTGGTAACAACGTCCATTAAACGTTTAAAAAAATAACGTTTATTTGAATGAATTAAATTATAAGTATTTTTTCAAATAATACAGAACCGGTTTTTGTTATCTTTTTTCACTATAATCGATGGTATTTTTTTATATTCCTTCGGTCCAAACAATAATTAAAAACTTCTTTGCAAATTTAAACTTAACACAGTTAGAGTAGGTAGTACTCGTATAATTATTAGAAAACTTTGACCTAACACAGTAGATTATGCGCGTACAAGTATTACCTCATGACTTTATCACATGATTGCAACAACCTCTCATGATTCTGTGAAGGCTCTATGATACACAATGGATAAATAGTATTTCATTATAATAATCGCGATAATAGGCACCTTTTAAGCTATTGAATGCTTCGTGAATCTACTGAAGATCTATTTAGATTAGTTTCTGAGAAAACTAGCTTGGAATATTTTTATTTCAAAGCTATTTATTTTTGTTGTCTATCGCCGTATTGATTGACAAACTTTTGTTTAATTTACCTTGACCTTGTTCAACAAATTTTCCGATCTGAACATCTTCCGTATCTTGGTGAATAAAATGAGGATTGAGCTCCTTAATAAACTATGTAGGCATAGTTGAGTCACTTCACATGAAAATGTAAGTAATTATTTTTCATCATGAATTTCATTAGATATTAGGGTTGAAACTATAATATATCAAATATGGAATGAAATAAATGGATCACTAGTCAATTTAATGTGTTTGACCATCCGATCGATCAGTGATATATTTTGTTTATTGATTATTCAATTTCCGATTTATTTCATATTTCAATTTTTTTTTGCTTTACAAATCTGGATATTAAGATTTAAAACATTATCTTCTTAAACATACTTTTATCGCTTGGTTCTTGCGACAAATAAACAGAAAAACTCCATCAATTTTAATAGACAAAGCATTTGCTCTGTCCAGTTAATGTGTGTGTAAGATAAGAGGCATGGCTAATTTGTTTTTCTGTTTCTATTCTAAGTCCTCTTTATTGGGGGGACCATTTCGAGGTGAATTTCATACCGTGAAGTTTTTTTTGTGACTGTATGGTTCATATAATTGTAAATATAATACATAGTTGCATAAACATAATACAAACGGTTCAAATAATTGTAAATATAATATATAGTTTCATAAACATTATACAAAGGGTTCATATAATTGTAAATATAATACATAATTTCATAAACCTAATACAAATGGTTCTAATAATTGTAAATATAATACATAGTTTCATAAACATAATAAGAATGGTTCACATAATTGTAAATATAATTCATAGTTTTATAAACTTATTACAAATGGTTCATATAATTGTAAATATAATATGTTGTTTCATAAACATAATACAAATGGTTCATATAATTGTAAACATGATTCACAGCGTTTCGGATTACTCACTAATCTTCCAGATGTGATAATGAACTGTAGTTACCACATGTATGCGGACGATACTCAACTTTATTATTCATTTGAAGTTATGAGGTTCAGTCTGCCACTCAACACATAAATGATGATCTCGAGCGGCTGATGATATGGTCTAAGAGGTATGCGTTTCTCTTGAACCCTTCGAAATCGGTTATGATTGTTATGGGTACAAGACAAGTCGAAAAGTTGAACGAGCCTTTGGAAATAAAGATTGGTAACGCGACTGTGCCTACAAAGAGCGTGGTGCGCAATTTAGGTGCGTATATGGAATATGACTTAAGATTCGAGGCTCACGTTAAAACTAAATTACAATGGGCTTTTTCGCGGCTTAAAAATATTTATCGCATCCGTCAAAACCTGTCGATTGAGGCTAGACGTGGAATTATCCCAATAGTCGAGTATGGTGATTGCATCTATGTACCGTGCCTTTTAAAGGAAACCAAAAAAAAGTTGCAAAGATTACAAAATGCTTGCTGTAGGTATTGTTTCAACGTTCCCCCCAGAGGACACATCACCCCTTTTTTGAGAGCTTTTAAAATTATTGACATGAAACAAAGACGGTTTCTTCACTTAAGCGTACTCATGCATAAAATTACCAGTACAAAAATGCCACTTTATCTCTTCGAAAAACTGAATTTGGCTAGAAACTTTCACGGCTACGAAACTAGAAGCAGAGAGACTCTTTTACTTATTCCAACCATAATCTAACACTATTCAAAGGATCCTTCTCATACTCAGCCAGCAAATGCAGGAATGAGTTGCCCCAGGCCTTGAAGGAGCGGGTGAATAGTTGTACCTTCAGAGATGCTCTAAAGTGTTTTCTTCTGGGTGGTTAATGGGTTTCTCAGTGGTTAACAGGTCTCTTATTTGCTTTTTTTTTTTCTTCTTTCTTTTCTCTCTTTTCGCTGGTGGTGAATCGGGGATTGTGCGTACGTGTTTGTGCGTTATCTTCTCATTCATTCTTTTAAAACTGCTTAACTATTTCAATGTATTACTGCCTAACTATTTCAATGTTGTTTCAACTATTTCATTTCCCATTTGTCATTTTGTAAAATTTGGACTCATTTGAGGCTTTTTTTTTTTCGTTCTTGCTGTCAGTTAACCTGAGGTGGTATATGTGAGTTTACTTTTTATTTTGTTTTCTGCCATACGTTTTTGTTTTTTATTTATTCTTTAATCTAGATATGCGGGGGTGTGTTCGTAAGATCAACACTGGGGGCTGCTAATTCGAGTTCCATTGGAACGCAGATTTTTTTGTAAAAGGATTCAATCTGGTTTTTACTTAAGGTATCTATAACATCTTTATGGTTGGTTAAAATAGGTTATAATATAGGAACCCATCAGGTTGTACAGTATGCAACAAAAGCGTAATAACAACTTATAAAAATTCATATGTTTTTAAACATCCATATATTATATGGTATATCCTTGTCAGAATTCAACAGACACCAAATTTTATACACTGGTCAGAAAGAAGTTTAAGTATTTGTCAGGTAGGTGTAATTTGGATAAAATTATCGTAGATTACTTCATTTCAATAATAATAATATGAAAGATATTTTTCAGCACATTTTTCGATCATTGTGAACTAAATTTGTTTGAGCGGATTTTTTGCGTAATTTTGAAGAACGAACAAAATAAGCTGTTTTTTAGTTCTTGATGTTTTTTTACTACCCCGAAAGAAAAATAAGAAAAACAAACCAAAAAAAAATACGTATCCGAAAAATGCAGTAATCGATTGTCGAAAATTCCGTAATAGTGCCACAAGACTCGAATATGACGTTCGCTCTGGAAGGCTGATTACCACTAATGATGACTAAATCAAGACCTGGGATCAAGAAAACCAGCCATCTATGAAACGAGAGATTGCCGAGATACTGAAAATATAAAAAAACACTGTTCATGAGCATTTGCAGCAATTTTGTGTAGAATTTGAGCTAAAAATTAGATATCATTTTCGGTAAACCCAATATGTACGTACATCTTACTGAAAGATTTGCAAAGTCAATGTGAATATACCGTTTGAATATGATATCTTAACACTTTGTATCTAGATTCCGTGTTTTAACGTGATAAATAAGACGTGTTTTGTCTCGATATCGTGATTTTACACGATCTGATACTTCTTCCAAAGAAGGACATTCTCGTATTACAGACATCTATATTGCAAATATTTTTCTAAACAATTTAACCTTGACACCTCCCAGCCTGGAGGTTGCGGGATCGAATCCTGCTGAAGCCCAGATTGTTTTAAACATTATTTTAATCTGGTTTTCACTTAAGGCCACTTTAACATATTTCTTGTTGGTTGAAAGAGATTGCCTCATAGCAATAAGCTGGCCGGGTTGTACTGTATATAGCGAAAGTGTAATACAATACAACCTTTAAACGATAGTCTCCTGATTTCTAATACGAACAATGCCCTAGATAATGATATATGCTTGAATTTATTTATGATATAATGAAGATCCATCAATGTACACTGAAGTGTTAGATCTTTGAAGATTTTGACATATGAATTTCGACACCAACTACAGTCTCCAGGTACAAGTAGAAGAAGGAAATTGTAGGATACTCCAAACAGGCTGTCAATAAGCTTGTCGAAACATGTGTTGATATGTATTTCATCAACTGACACAAAAAGAGAAGTTAGACCCAGTATTTGTGTAAGGAGTGTATTGTAGCTCTCCAAAAGGGAAAATGTTGGCAAAGCTACCGTACTCAAATAAATTATTCAAGTATTTTATATAAACATACAGTCTCATTACAAGAAGAGAAGTTAGACCACGTACTTGTGTAAGGAGCGTATTGTAGCTCTCCAAAAGTGAACATGTTGGCAAAGCTACCGGACTCAAATAAATGATTCAATAAATTTATTAACTCAAATAAATTCATTAAGTCTTGTTTGTGCTCCTCTGATGATGAGGTGTGCACCTTGAAACCGGTAGCGTTATACCGTTACAAAAAAGTGGAATAAACAGTGTTTGACAAAACAAATTACAAAAAATATTTAAATAATATTTTATACAAACATACAAAGTCTCATAACAATATTTTTAATATTCATTTAGACATATAGTAGCAATTTTAGTAAACCTTTCACAAAAATCAGAATTCCTTAAAAACAAGCCAGGCGCTGGGACAGTTGATCTTGATTTTGATCGGGTCTTAAAGTGTTAAGAATATCACAGTAATCAGATTCATCTTGAATTTTGCTTGTTTAAGATGTTAAGTATCTCTGAAGCAGTACTGCCAAATTCTTTGAAATAAATAGAATTCAGGATGAGCAAACTAAGCAGAAGAACTAGCAGGTGTCTAGAATAAATAAAAAATCAATGCATGTTATAATAATACATTTTTCATGATAGCTTGAACATAGATTATGCATAGTCTGTCATACTGATTTTAAATCTTCTTACGACATATGTGATTGATAAACACTAAAAATGTAAATTCCGTAATTATTTGACATTTAAAATTTTATATCTTTAAATTTTCCCAACTGAAAACGTTGACATTTTAATATTTTGATTGACTGAAGTAATTTTGATCACTGAAAATTATATTTGATCTTAATGAAACGGGTCAAACGTGATTTTCTGACCCTTTCGCTTCTTACGGTTTCAATGCGCTTTAATCATTTAACCTGAATAAGTATGAAGAAACACATTTGAAAAGATACTGCAAATGTCGAATAAATTCAATGCTCCCTCAAAGGTTAAATTGAAGCATAAATCAATCACCATCTCTTTAATAAATCGATAATCGAACCTGTCATTTTTTACAGTAGCTAAATGTTAGAAAATCTTACAAAATTAAACGATTTATCTAAATATAAATAAATTTTCATTTTCATTTCATTTCAAGGTTAATCTAATATGAAAAAAAAATCTAAAATAAAATATCTCATTAATGTTACATGTATAACCTTATGTAACATATACTATTGTTATTTAAGCTTTGAAAAAATAACATATCCACTGTTTTCATCTGAACTCCTTGACTCTCACTTAATTCTTTATCCAATTAAAATATATTAAAAGCACAAGTTATTGAAAAAAAATCCTCAAAGCAGAACCTTCTTTAGCAGATTTTAAAAATGTCGTTACTTATATTTTATTTTATTTAAATACTAACTTTGAATTAAATACCGTTCAATTAAGGCAAAGGAAACAAATTGAAAATCAAAAGTTTAGTGACAATAAATAAATTTAGGAGCATATTCTTAACTACGAGTATTAAAAAGAAGAATCATTCTTACGATTAAAAATCATGTTGAACAATCGTATTTCAATTCAATAGATTTATTCTGTAGATCAGTAACACTAGTATTTAAAATTCGTTGATTGAATATACGATGTATCAATAAATCAAGGACGAACTCAAGGTTCTAGGCTATATTTTTTTTTGTTCAGCAAAAATGGGGAATGCTAGATAACTTTAAGAATATACATACGAGACATTTCTTCTTCTTAGTCGTATTGCTAAAGTTTGAGTGTCATTGCTATTCGATAGTCTGAAACTGAATGGATGAGTCGCCTCCATTTCATCTGTTCCTGAGACGTAATGAGTGCAGCACGTAATGACTAGTTATTCACCTTGTTGGAGATCGCCCCTTTGTCCACCACCCCTCAACTCATCCAATCACTTTCAGCTTCTCCAAACTATATTCAGCTCTTCTACTGATATATCCGATGTATGACAGAATTATATTCCTAGATGTTGTTAACAACCTTTCTTTTACTCGTAAATCCTGGAGGATGGATACATTAATGCGTTTTGCTGGCCATAAGATGCGATGTATTCTTAAAAACAATCCAATTAATACAATATCTTGAAAACATCCAGCATATATATTTTCATATTCCCTGCGTCCATGTCTACACTCCATCTTTATAGGACATATAAGACTGAGTTGGACGTATAAAAATGAGGTTACTATAGTTGGGCAGTGGGCTGTAGAATGAAACATTATTGGCATAACCAGGAGAGATAAAAAAAAAGGAACACTTCTTCGACTACCATTCGTGGTTACCGATGTATTGATTCGAATAAAAGGACCAAAGTGCCAATCGGATGGTCATACTGCAAAGATGAGATATCAACCAACGGTAGATAGACATTGCTATACATCCGATGGTATTCCTACGACAAAAGACCGAAAAAATCTCACTAAACCTATTAGATTGAAAAAATACAAAAGTTTAAAGGCACATGCTGAAGAAATGTAAATATCTTGAGAAGGCTTTCCTCCTACAGTAAATAAGCAAACATTAAAGATGAAGATGAAATATCCAGTTCTTCATCATCCTTAAATATTTATTTAATTATCTTATTGATGACCAAATGGAAATACCAACATAAAACTCAAGTTATATAAACGAACTGTTCATTTTTCAAATTTATTGACTTACTCGTAATTTATTGAAATTTACATGCTCATGAAACGAAAATTATGAAAATAAAACAATAAAAGATAAAAATTGTTTAACTTGATTAAGTATTTCGGTACTTTAGATTAATATGGGTACACTAACATTTTTTATTATAAAAGCAAAATGCACTGAATTATTCTATTGCAGTTTATTAACTAAATATATTGAAATACATTCTAAATATATTGAATTGATTGCGTGTTGAGGATACTTTAGACAGCACGGCGCGTCAATGCATTCATCAT